>CAMXCT020004802.1:190145-315145 GCA_947184155.2 Cladocopium goreaui | reverse complement strand
AGCGCTGGCCTCGCTGTGCCAGAAATGTGTCTAAAAGAATCATGGTCTGCGGTGAAACACAGCGTTAGTATGCATTAGTATGCATTAGTTCAGTCATTGAACTCATCATCTGGATCATTTCAGCTTCCAACCAGCGATCAACAAGTCATCATCAGTAGCGGGAGGTTGGAACCATTTGGAACCAGTAGCCACCAGTCGCAACTTCCCCAGTCGCCGAAAAACGTGTTTGTCATTTGACTTCTTGCGATTTTGTGGGAGCTTTGTCAGGGCGAAGGTCAAGGCTGGGACACGGGGCCTCCAATTTGACAATCGGGTGATTTTAGATGGCATAAAAGGTGGTGAATGGTAATGTATGGTTTTATATATCATTTATATCATGATATATCTGGATATCCATGGGAATGTTCTAAATTAACCTGGATTTCACCTTGCCATTCGAGTCGCATTGGCGCCTCAGGGACCGCCCCTTATGAAACGCGAACCGCCAGAAGATGGGCCCCTTGGCGGATCTTTGATGGCCATTTGATGGCCATGAAGTGGGGCATAGCGGCATGGCCATTGGGTGAAACCAGTCGGACCATCTCCAGTCTCCAGCCATGCATTTTGAACAAGCCAAATCTCGGGACTTTCTTGAAACGATCCGCCAATCCCTCTGTCTCTTACAAGGATGGACCATATAAAATTTCAGCAGATGCTTCCCAAGTTTATATTTCCACTGCTTCAGAGCATTTTTTTGAAATAAAACGTGTTTTTTTTGGATTTGTCGATGATCCCCACCGGACCCCTGAGGCCTCCATCGAAGCGTGCACGCAGCCCCGCGGTGGGCGAGGTGGGTCCCCAGCGGTGTTTTCTCTCTCTTTGAAGGGGTTGAAAGCAACCAGTAGATTTGGGAATCGGTCAATACTTCTGGGGCCATTTTCAAAACAGTTGAACATCCATTTACCATCTATTTTACTGTTTGTACCAAGGTACCAGGGGTTCTGACCCATACCTATTTAGTTAGTTGTATATTTTGTGGCTTGCCAAATGGTAATCCAAGTGTTCTTGGAACGGTTGGTGAACGGAGGACTATTTTGGTTTGTCAGTCCAAGAATAGGCTAGCCGGTCATTTTACCCTTTTGAATATAACAGAGCAATCTTTGGGTATATACCATTTTTAGACATACCCATTTCATATCCTACTGTATCAATATTAGCAATGAACTTTTTGAGAAGGGACTTCTGGGAGTAGCAGTGGTCCCGCTTGGGAACCAATTACCCTAGTCTTGGGATCTTTGTGATAGAGGAAGTTCCATTAATTCTGGGGCTTCTGCAAAGAGTTTTTGGCAGATGCCTGAGGAGACGCTGTTGGATGTTGGTTCTTGTTCTCCTCCAACTTTCTACATTGGCTACACATGGACATCCGGTTCTCCATGTTATTTAGGTTGTCAAAAGCCAAAGATTTGCACGGCACGGTCAATTCTAGCAATGTGGTGTAGTAGGCACAGGGCAATTAGCTTGTGTTTTTCCAACATGGTTCAACATTGGATTATCCAGAAAATGACGTGACATAATGCGCTGTTTCCCTTTTCATTGAACGGCAAAAACTAATGGACCATGTTTGGGTGGTACACATCCATTGATCATACCATTTATGTATACAGTATTACAATACTATACCATTTATCATATCCTCCGGTAGGCAAGCAAACATGGCTTGCTGGAAAATCCACCATTAGTTACCGATGCTTTTCCTAGCTAGAACCCCCGCTTACCAGGACGTTTTGAGGGATTTCCCAGCCGTGGAGCTGATGACACCGGGTTGGGTGGGGAGAAGCTTAACATATCTTAACCATCACCATAACTGGACCATAACCCCTCATAAATATTCATAAATCCTATAGCTGCATCCACCATCAATCCAATTCTATCCAATTCTTAATCTGAACTAAAATCCCAACCTGGCTAACGCAGTGGGGCCCCACCTTGTACCCATGGGCCCATGGGCTCATTTTTCGGGCGAATCATCGTCAGCCTGCCGTTGGGCGAATCATCAGCTTCTTTGCCCAGAAAGGCTATGGGTTTGGACGCCTGGTGGGGCTGGTGGGCTGGTGGGCTGGTGGGCTGGTGGCTGGTGGCTTGGTGGTGCCGCTTGGATTCCCGAATCATAATCCAAAATGAACAGATTTACAAGATACAAAGCAATCCATACTGATATGGTAAACATCATGAACATTATAAAACATCCCCAAGGACTGACCATGAACGGATGGCATAAAGTATTCACCCCCTTGGTGAGTTCATTATTGGTGATTCTCGGATTTATCAGAATGAGCAGAGGAATTTTTCTCGGGAGAATCTGAGCGACTAGATGGTATCAGCATAGTAGGAAGTCTGAAACAAACGAAAACCAACAGGTCTGAACATGATAAAGATGATACAGCATGGCAACTGTTTTCAGGTCATGATACTGTCCATTCGATTTTGGAGGCCCGCAATCTTAGGAAACATTCAAAATGGACCTTTGCTGAGGTTCCTTCAGTCTGGGGTGTGCGCCAAGGAGCAGCAACTTTGATGAGAGTTGTGAGTCTGAACATGGGGCAGTTGCTCATAATTCATAACATTTGATTACCAAATAAGAGGGAAACTGTGGGATGAGGTTCTGAAGAATTTGACCTCATTCTGTAGCCCATTTCCAGGCTGCCACAGCCACAGCCATATTTCTGGACCCACCTCACAATCGTTGTGAAGGATAGGTCCACCGGTTGGAACTTATTTGGACTTGCCCAGATACACCAAGAAGTGCATAGTTCAACTCGGTACTTCCTAGGCGATGCCAAATGGACAAGTTGAACACTGACATCTGGTGGATAGTGTTGACTTGACAGCCCCAAATCCAAAAAGACGGCGAATTTTGGGCTGCTCCAACCCGAATGTGCTTGTTATTCACATGCCAACATGACGACAA
Organism: Cladocopium goreaui; assembly: GCA_947184155.2. Lineage (NCBI taxonomy): Eukaryota > Dinophyceae > Suessiales > Symbiodiniaceae > Cladocopium > Cladocopium goreaui. Next base: position 312,198 of record CAMXCT020004802.1, on the reverse strand, counting down.
TTCTCTTCGTTTCCGGGATATAAACTACCTTCTTGCCAGGATTTTTGCCACTTGAACATACTTCGAGAACCATCAAAGCTTCCGAGCTTTTTCAGGGTGTGGCTGGGGACTCACCAGGATGTCTTCTTCCCGAGAGCGGCTTTGCCACTTGAGCTACAGGCGTGGTTGGGATGATCTCGTAATCCAGACACAGAAAGGGGTTGTGAGTTTTGGTGCAAAACTGTTGAGGTTGATTTACACTATTTTTCTATGTTGTTGAACATGGTACTAAGATGTGCCAAGAGTTTCACACCTCAGCATTCAAAATTGGTCTATCTAGGAGTGACTTTTGTGCGGCCACAGGAGTCCTTTGTGATATAATATATAATCTACACATGTAACTTACACACACACATATATATATATATACACATCATCTAGGTACCTACCTGGCTACCTATAATTATATATATACAGTGCATGAATATTAGACATCATGTCATGAATCTATATGTTTTACTCAGCCAAGTTTTCCATACGTTTTTGTCACGTCAAGTTCCTGGCCTCCAAGTTCTCACCGCGAGGAACTTGAGTTGAATCAGCTGAAGGGGCTGGAGGCGGGGAACCCACCGAAGGATGGCTATGACGATGGTTGGCTGCTTGTTTGTTAACCATGTAGATCATGTAGTCAGGTCAAGTATCAAAACGATATTTCCACATGAACACTTGCTTTTTGGCTTTCATTGCACGATGTAGATAAAAAATCCCATTATGGTTAGTGATATTTCCATTAGATCATCTATTTTTGTGTTACCCTCCAAGAATCAAACGTGGCGTGCTGGACAATTCCCCATTTAGTTTGATGAGTTTCTCAGCTATAAACCTGCATTTACTGTAGTTCAGGGAATTTCCAGCTAGCCACGTTTGATTACTGGAGTATATATATATATATATCTATATCCCGATGAAATCCCCATTATATCCCCACAATATCCCATGAAATCCCCATATTTCTGTTGGTTAAATCAGTATGTTGCACTATTTTGGATGGTTAACCATCTTAAATTCGATGCTCTGGTGGTTCAACCAATACTTTTCTAGGGATTCCCAGTGAATCCCTAGGTTTTTTTGTTAAAATCAGGTTTTGATAACGATAGTCTTGCCGATTGCAAGGTGAACTTCACTTTCTTGGAGATGGACGGCAAGCCGCGAGGGGAAAACATCTCCCCTCGAGGGCCTTTGCCGGGCGGCTGGGCGCAGTGAGTTCGAGGGGAGATGACCATCAAACATAGGGATTTCATGGGGAGAAACCAATGAAAGTGGGGATTTGATGGGGATAAAATCGGATAAAACTCATGAAACATGGGGATTTCATGGGGATATAAGAATCAAACATGAGGATTTAATGGACACAAGAGTGTTGGTGGACATCTCAGCTGACATTTGGTCGGGGGCGTGAAAATTCGGGACAGTAGCATTTCTCACCAATCAACAACAACACATCCTGCTCCAATCGAAGTGAGCTAGCCCAACATGTCATCCAGAAGAACTGGATGGTTGAATCATGTTGAGTCATCTAAGATTGGATCCCCGAGGTTTCACAAGGAATGTCCTGGAGCGGGGTCCCCCCAAAAGGGATAGTCTACAATTCAAAATGCTCCACCCATGTTTCATTATAAATTGTCACTCAATTGTACACATCCAGTAAACCATTGGACTTAATATAAATAATTACATATTAGGTCCAATATTAAGTCCACTGGTTTACTGGTTTAATATGATATAGATATATTAGTTCAGTATATCATCTAATTATATTACTAATATGATATACACACCTACATTACGTTCCATTGCATTGCATTGCAAAGCCTGGATGGATCTCAGGTAGACCCTCATGATATCTCCAGGATGGTGACGCTCCGGGAAAATCAAACCTGGCAATGCGAACATCTCCCAAAAACCAGGGGGATTTTTATCTGGACCTCTCGAGAAAATCCAGAAAAAGTAGTGGTTGAAGCATGTTTCACCAGCAAAACTATGGGATTTATGGGGATATAACTGATATAACCATCGAAAATGGTGGAAAAGTAGTGGTTCAACCCCCGTTTGACTATGGTTATTTATCACAAGTATGGGATGTAAGATGGTTAAGCATCAAAAATGGTGCAAAAAAAGTAGTGGTTCAACCAGCAAAAATACGGTGATTTCATGGGATGTTTGGGGGATATCATGGATTTTTTTTGGGGACTTCGTGGAGATATATCCTCCAGTGTCATCAAACATGGCTAGCTGGACAATCCCCTGGAGATTTGCCGGGAAAGTCATTGAACGAACTCCCCCAGTTTTCCGAGGCCCGCCTCGGGTGTCTCCGCTTTTGGCCCCACCGGCCCCACCGGGGCTGCCGAGCATGCCGCATCCAGGTGGAATATGAACAATGACCGATAGGAACAAGGACAGGAACAATGATGATTCGATGATCATACCCTCTGGTAAACTAACATTTTGCTATGGAAAATCACTATTTTTAATGGGTAAATCCACTATAAATGGTGATTTTCCATAGTTATCTTAGTTTACCAGAGGGTAACAAATGCATGATTATGGGATTTTGTGATTACCCATTCATGTAAGATTATGATTGTAACAAGAACACTGATGACAATGATAACAATGATGATAATGATGATAATGACAATGATGCCGCTAATCATAAGGATGATGATAACACCAATAATGATAAAAAGTACGCACAGATCCGGACGTTTGCCCGGAGCCTATGTTTTTTTCGGGTAAAACGACCTGAGTTTCTAACAGACCCCCAGGAAGTCGTGGAAGGTTTCCTGATATAAATTTCTGCTCGGATCCTATGTTTTCTCGCAGAAAGCGGCCTGTTTGCACCACTTGTATTTTCGATAAGATAGAATATAATCGTTAGAAGACCTTTATATGTATTGGAGGGGGTGGCAGCTTTAGATCCTTCTGTAATAATGTAATATGATGGAAGAACATAAAAAAAACGATAAAACCATTATAAGACCTTTATATGTATTGTTTGAGGGGGTGGCAGATACATGTCCTTCTGTAATGATGCAATACGATGGAAGACAATATAATATCATATATATATAAGTATATATATATATATATTGCAATATAGGGTACATCGTGGGAAAAATGTGACATTGTTGAACCAACGGTAAAAAACTATGGAAAAATGTAGGGAATGGATGTGGATTCGGAAAAGAACTGTTAAACCTGTTGCAAAAAATGGGAGATTATGTGAGTATGCGGGAACGTCTGGTTCTGCGGGAAAGTAATATATAATGATCAGTGATACTGACAATAGGATGAATTATAAACACCTCACTGCGACGTCACTGGAATAATCATTAGTAGGGTAGCTATTCCCAAATGTCCTTATTTCAAGTTCGTGAATTATCGTAATCAACCCAGACCAGTAGACTAGCCAACAATAGACTCCGGCAAACAAACATGGCTAGCTGGACAATTCACTAAATTGGCATTTGAATGGGAACATCTAACTAGATGAGGGATTTTCCATCAAGCCATGTTTGATGAAAAATCGGGTCGTGGTTACGGTTATGGTATCGTAACCACGTCGCAAATCTTGACCAACGAACTGATTGGTGTCACCAGTTCACTGGTGGTTGGTAACAAATCAGCCGATCCAAGAGGATGAATGAACATCGGTATCAACTGCAGAGCTGTGGGAGTGAATGGATCCCCTGCAGAAAGGAACATGTTGAGATCTGTTGAAAGGTAGTAATTCTGATCCACTATCCTAATTTTTGGGCTACTGTAGATTTGTTCTGAGAGGTTATCACATCATCAATGGCAAGTTGCTTCAGTTGGGGGTCAGAGGTGTCAAGAAAGGTTTCTTTTCGATGGCTGCATGAAATCGGGCAAAGGGTCGCCCTAGCAATCCATTCAAACATGGAGTAAAGGCGGACCACAGCCCTCAAACGGCAGGCGGTGATCGACAAGCCCTGCTTGGGAGACCCAGTGAAAGACATGGATCGCATAGTGATCATGGGCCCATGGGTCTGTGGAAGCTCAACCTTTGAGACAACTTCGGGCCCTGGGATGGTGGAAGACACCCAAGTCCGAAGTCCCCCAAGGCCCCAAGGCCCCCAAGGCCCCAAGGTATCAGCTACCTGGTGTGTTGTCCTATCAAACATCGTCAGCCGTTACTGACGTGACAGCACCGCACCCAGTGCTGTCGAGGTTGGGCATTCACACGGGCACCCTGCGGTCCTACGATGCCAAGAAGGCAGCCGGGTCGCTGGCAGATGAGCAGAGTCGCCCACAAAAAGGATAGAAAAGTCAAATCATACTAAAAGAGCGAGAGAACGAGATATTTATATTCAAATCACTGTTCTATTTTTTGGGGGTATGATTAATAATGATTAATAATAGCAAATAGAAGTGGATGCAGCCAGCAAGACCCTAAAAAAACTGGTTTATTTCGCTGACAGCTTATCAAACCAATGTTTGCTTCTTCAATCCAACTGTTTTTCAGAAATAGCGACATAGCCATTGGGTCCTGTTGTTTGAACATAGGCTTTTGTTGAATCCATGGGTCCTTTATGGCTTTATCTACCCATAAATTCATAGAATTGGATTATGGGAAAAATTACAGGAAAGCCCTATATTTGATGGGAAAATCTATGGTTTCCTGTAGATTTTCCCTTAAACCAATCCATTGATAAATCCATATTCTCATCATTTTTCCCCTTCGTTAAATCCACCGGAAATCCATCGGAAGATCCTGCCGGAGGGCTTCGGCTTCATCTTGCCCGATGACCTGCCGGAGGACATTTTTTACCTCAGGAGACCGAGACATGGGAAGAGCCGTAGAGGGGACCACCATTTCGGCAACAGCTTGCAATGTCCATGGAAAAAACAGCACCATCCTTCTTCTGATGATGATTATCATTACAAGAATTATATAAAAATATTGTTATTATTACATATTATTACTATTGATCTTATTATTGAGATGATGCGGACGATCGTCACCGTCATCATGGGTCTTCCCACAGCATTTTCGGGGACCAGCCGGTTGCACCAGGAGTGAGCTCCCCCCAGAACTGGATGGGATCGAACCCATGCGAAACCAGGTGGAGCAAAGGGAAGGTCGACAAAGTTTGGGGATGTTCCTAATGAAAAGTAGGATAACCATTGGATAATTAATAATCATGGTACCATTTTTCATTCGGATTTTTCACAATACACTTCAGAATGATAGCTAATTGATAGTCATCCAGGTCTCACAAGACCGGCAACTTTAGAATTTTGCCACAAAATGGGGATTTTCCATGTCCGTTTCTCGAAAAGAGTGACGTGAAAGGTTTGGGATAAACTAACAGTTTGCGAAGTGGAAAATCACAATGTTTAATAGGTAAATCAACTAATAAATGGGCAATTTTCAATAGTTACTGTATTTCAAATTACAAGAGGGTAAACGTTCTTTGCTGAAGAATTCGAATTCAAATGGATTGCAAGAACCTTAGATTCCAAGTACACCGACCATTTCCATTGGCCAATATTGGGGAAGAGGGCTATGTTAATAGCTTGGCTCTAACCTTTCTTTTCGCATCTTTTCGCAACTTTTTGGGTCGGCAAGGCATTCCAAAGGTATGACCTCTACCACTAGGTTCTATGAAGTTCAGGTACAGTACTGTTTCGATAGTGAGGAAGGGATGCGGGTTGCATGTTTGTTGCCTCTATTCAGTCAACTCATTTGGCCCCCCTAAAACTATCGATCTTTTTGGTCCAGTTGCTTGTGTTGCCAAACATCATCTTGTTTCCCATGGAATTTCTATGGAGTCAAATGATCTTTCCAACATGGGTTTGTTTGAAAATGTGGTACCCTCTGGTAAACTAACATAACTATAGAAAATCACCATTTTTGATGGGTAAATCCACTATAAATGGCCATTTTCAATAGCTATGTTAAATTACCAGAGGGTACCCCTAAATCCACTGGTTAGTCATCATTTTCCGAAAAAAACATGACCGTCTGACCCCATCTTCAGACAGACCCAATAAAAATATTGTTGGTGATGTATCCCACTATTACGTATTATATATATAGTATATATAGTACAGTATATATATATATATTACATATTATATATTATATATTAGATATTATATATCATATAATATATATTATACATTATACATTATAAAATTATATTATATATAATATATAATATATTATATATACACATTTATATATCCCATTGCATCCTATTATACCTCCCCCATATTCAACTCATGTAAATCTCGGCGCTACATCGTAGGTGGTCGACCGACGAGTTGATTTTGAAGCTGCTCAGTGGCAATGGAAGTTCCGGCCATTGGAGGGTGATGGTTTTCAACGGACCGTGTCATGGTGGAAAATCTTTAAAAATTCCCCATGAACGTCGGAATCAATTGGAGTATCCATGATTTTTGACCACGGAATGCCAACCAAGATGGAGATGTGGGGCTTTTATTCAACCAGCTGAGAAAACTTCCAATCAACCACTGCATACATATATCGCAGGCTGTTTTTCGCAGGGCACAGATCCACAAGTTTCAAGGTTTTTTCACTGGGAAAAGGTCCCGCATCTTCAACCGCTGGATTTTTCCCTTCAACCTGTGACAGCTTTCTCAGCCCTTTGTTGGTTAAATCAGCATCTTTGTTGGTCTGCTGGGTGGGTAGTTTCAGAAAGGGGCTACACTACCAGTCACTACCACTACCATAGTTTGTGGATGGTCAGAATGCATGAACTGCGAATCTGTATGAAAACCTACCATTTTTTGCATAAATTTTGGCCTATATTTGCATTCTTTTCCATCTTACAAGGTATTACAATTATCATAAGACCACACAAAACTATGCAAACCACCAAGATGAATTAAGAATCCACTAAAAATCCATAGAAGACCAGAATCAGATCCATGGGATTTTCATGGATTTTCGAGATTTTCCAAGTTTTGACCCCCTTTTTCAGGTGAGACAAATGGAGAATGGCAAGCTGCGGGCCCAGAAATTGCGCTTCATCGCGCCCCGGGGCCCCGGCGGCCCGGGCCCCCTGCTGCCACCGCCGCCGATGATCCCGCGGGCACCGCAGATGCCCGCACCGTCAGGTGGGGATGCGAAGGTTCTATCAACCATAACTATATTGACGTGTCCTATATGACTATTTACATTATATAACTATAATATATATAGTTATTATATATATAGTTATTATATATATATACGTATATATATAGTTATATATATATAGCTTATATCTTTATATCTTCTATCTGTTTTAAAACTCTGAAGCTCCACCAATGGAGTGTAGCTGGGGTGTATAGCTGATGTTAACATAGCCAATATAACTATGGTAGGTTGGTTTATAACCAATAAAACTATGAATCAGTATTAATCTGGAAGAATAAACATGACCTCACTGTGACGTCATTGGATTGATGTTTTATATAAAGCGAATTATTCCCACATGGCCTTATTTCAAGAACGAGTGCGAAGACGGGTGGCCTTATTTCAAGTATTTCAGCCATATATATATATTCTATAGATTAGTATATGATAGATGGGTATATATATATATATATGTATGTAATGTCATGTTATGTAGTGTAATGTATGTATCGTAGCGATCTGCCTGCGGAAGATCTGCCCTTGGCACATTGGTCCAGCTTGCCAGGTCATCGGGAAGCGGCGTTGAGCTACGGCCGCATACGCAACTACTACCCCAGCAAGGTGCAGAGGTTTATTTCCTGGATCTATGTTTGGTAAAAATCTGTAGTATCTTTAGTAATGACCAAATACACGAACAGAAACAACAGATTGAAATCCACTTAAATCCTAATTTTGGGGTTCAGCATGGACCAAGTTTATAGTTATGGGAATTGCATGGAATTGCAAAACCATACATATCTCGTGTGTCTAGGGTCCTACAGCGCCATAAATGGTTGTCTGCAGATATGGACATCCCTCCCTCTGGCTATATGATCGCCCACACTGAAACATCTCCATGGGATAACCGCTGTCTGAATAAACTTCGAAGCATTTTTTTTCCATTCGAGGGCCTTTTTTTAATTACCAATTGCGTCACCAATAATTGTGATCTTCACCAATATTTCTACAATATCACCTTATGGATCCTTATGGTCTTTTTTGCCATTTGAGTAATCAACAGCATTCCATTAGGTCGCCATCCATCAGCGGCGAACAGGGCTACGGCTTCATTGAAGGCAATGGCCGGGAGGATCTCTTCTTCCTCCCCAGCTCTCTGCCCAAGGAGCGGTGAATGGCATGCGAAATCCAGGGCGCATTTTGGCATTTCGGGGGACTTTGTTTTTGACAGTTTTTTTTCTTTTTTCTGTTGGGGTTGACTGGGTTGACATAGTTGGGTTAAGATACTCGGATTGTCTTTTGGGGGGTTGATATAGTTGGGTTGGTTGAGAAGGTCCTTCTTCGATGTAATTATCTTCAATAAAGCTGGATCCCATTTGTTTTTTGGACATCTGGAAGACCATGAGCCAAGAATATTCTCAGTAAAATAGTGATTTCCCAGCTAGCCAGGTCAGATTAGCGTCATGTTTGTAGATATTCTTGTGGGAACATTCCTCTTCTGGTTCAATCCCCCAATTCGATCCAATGAACTTGGGTGAACTGGGTGAACTTTTCCGAGGAGCTGCTGGAAAGCAAACAACCTTTGGAAGGCCTGGAGATCACCTTTGAAGCCTACACCAATGAGGACAGCTGGGCAAAGCTGCGACTGGTTTTTCCGAGGGAATGGGGGGGTGGGGATGAAAAACCGGTTCCTGTTTTAGCAGAATAGGAACTGAACAGCTAGAAATCATATGGCTATGGATCAATACCTATTAATGCCATTTTTAGGGGGATGAACATCCATTTACCAGCTATTTTGATGTGAACTACAGGGGTACAAGGTTTTGACACACTGCCATATGGGATCATATGGGATATGTGACGGGATTTTAAAATCAAACGTTTCACATGGGAAGGGGTCAGCATTTTCTGGCTCGCTGGTGGACCAGTGATCCATCCCATTTTGAGCACGGAAAAAATATGAAAAAATGATTGGTCACGTCTTCAGTTTTGACTGGGAGATCCCTTTTGGGGGTTGTGATGTGAGTCTGTTCTGGTTTGTGAATTTACTGAATTTCCAAGATTCCATGATCGCCAATCGCCCTTGTGACGAACACTTAAACAGAGAGGGCGTAGCTCACACTTTCTTGGCGTCCTGTAACATTGCCAAGAAGCCAGGACGTGCCAATCCAAAGCACTGGCCTCAAGCAACAGTCAACCAATAGGCCAAAAACGGCCCCAGAACATCCATCAACTAGCCCTGAAGCATCCTGAAGCCATCCACCAGAACCTTTCATGAACTATTGAACTATCCCTCAACCATCCCATTCATCACCATTCACAAACAACCCATTCATGGTCCCCAAACCATCCCCAAACCATCATGACAGGAGGGAAAGGCGCGTGCCCGAAACATTTCACCGTCCGGAGAGCTCAGAGCGCGCAGCCGGATAACGGCGCGGGCAGCCATGTTTGGAACTTTCAGATTGAGGATATTAAAGCTGGTTGGTGGTTGAATGTCTCAAAGTTTTATTCGCAGCATTTCAGTTCCATGATTGTTGCTGGAATGAAGAGCCCAAGTTGACAACTGCCTAAAACTGGTATTTTCGGGGTGTCTTGGAAACTGCTAAAGTGCCGGGATTGGGCCGGGATCCAGTGGAATATCCACCCGTCTGAAGTTTCATGATCAGATTGGCCAGGGTTCTATTCACTTCTTAACGAACTACCTGGATCTATATACCTGGGAAAAATGCTTGAGACTGACTTTTTCAATTCGTCGTCTATCTCTGCTTTTGCCAAGACCCAGAGGTGTAAGTGATTGGGCCATCTATCTGGGCAGAACCTAAGCTACGACAGCCATGTTGGTAAAGGCAATGAACTTGGAGCATTTCAGATTGGTGAATTTGATGCAGCCAATATTATATATAGACATATATTAATTATTACTATATATATAGTACTATTTGCATGTGTATGTATGCATAAATAAATAATAAATATATATATATATGTTATGTACATGTTTGTATAGACATAATAGACATTTTGCATATGAATGTAAAGATATATGTAGTACTATTATATGTGTATATATATATATATATACATATACATATACATACATATATATATATACATATATATATATATACATATATATATATCTATCTATAACTATATACATACATACATACATACGTACGTACATACATACATACATACATACGTACGTACATACATACATACATACATACATACATACATATATATATATACACACATATATATATATATATACGTATATACACATTTGCATATGTAGTATACTTCCAGTGTTGCGCACGTCCTTAGCCGCGGATTTGACGCCTCGGTAGGTACCTTCCTCCACCTCCCCGGGGCCCGCCGTGCCTTGCCATGGCGGACGTGGAAAGTGGAATCAGCTTAGAATTACTTTCTGGTGCTTAGCAGGGAATGGATGGGAATGGGGGTTGCTGGGATGATTATTGATAGTTAGCCAGTGGATCATTCCCGAAAATTCCCTGCGTTTAGCACCAGTAAGATTAGGTGGATTGCCACTATTGCCACTATTCATCACTCCTGAAATTGGGTAGACGACCATGTCCGGCAAGCTTTTTCAGGATTCAGGATGTCTGGGATGTTGATCGTTCGGTGACCCACAAGCTCTTAGGATGTTGGGCCTCCGATCAGAGTTCGGACCGCCCTCGCCTGCACATGACCAGCATTTCTGGTGCCATACATCGCCTTGGTTGATGTTCTTTTGTTGCGGATATCCTGTGTGCTGGTGATATCGCAATTTCTTTCATTTCTTCTCGTTTCCATCCGTGTTTTGGTTGATGGCATCGCGCAGATTCTGTTTTGAATCATCTTTTTGGCTTATTTCAAGTTCTAGTCCCATAATCGGCTTGGGTAGAAATCCGGAACACCCACCAAATCTTGCGAGGGAAACTACGTACAAAACAGTTTCCTGAGGATTTTCCCTTCTCTATTTCGATTGGACCTGGAAATGCACAAGGTGAATTTCTTTACCCTCTGCTAGTTTAACATAGCTGTGGAAAATCACTATTTTTTATGGGAAAATCCACTATTTCAATGGCCATTTTCAATAGCTATGTCAGCCATTACCAGAGGGTATCATAAACATCCACCACACCATCAGTGCCGCGACGACGTTTCGAGGCCTCATTTGGCCAGTCGCGCGCCCCCACCACCTCCCGTTCACATGGTGCGCCCTTGTAGGGCCGCAGCTTAAAGCTGCCGATTTCAAGCTGGTGATTTCAACGAACATCCGGATCCAACATGATCCAACTGGTGTTAATGATTGGTGTATCCTACCGAACAACCAACCCTTGGGATTTTTTGCGCTAGCGCTCAGCGCTTGGTGTCAGAATATTTTGTCGGAATCTGTGGTTGTGGACCACCACCAGAACCAGGATTCACACGCTGATGGACTCGAAGTCCGTCATGGTAATTACCCTCTGGTAAACTAACATAACTATGGAAAATCACCATTTTTAATGGGAAAATCCACTATAAATGGCCATTTTCAATAGCTACGTTAAATTACCAGAGGGTATCGTATTGTGTGTCTGATAATTTCTGTTCAACCAGGCTGGCTTCTCTATGGTGGCTGTTGGCATACTTTGCTGGTTTTCGGGACTCCGACTTCGTACACGTTGGGGACGTGAATATCAGGGGTTTTTGTCGTTGCCCTTAGCCCCAAACTTGGTTGAGATACCCATGCTGATGAAAACCCAACAATTGGACGCAATTGGCTGAAGATTGAAATTGCCTGAATCATGAATCATTATTCGAGTTGCATAGGGCATATGGGGCTCACAAGTGGTGCCATGTTCCGTGTGAAATTCCTGATCCGCAGATCCGTTTTTTAAATCAAAAACAGAGCCGCAAGTTCTTCGGCCGCAGTCGTCTACAGAAGCCGGGGCACACAGCTCCAAGCCAGAAGTCATGTATATATATATTTATAAAATACAATATGTAGAACGTGTTACATTGTGTAATATCTGCATGTAATTACATGCAGATGTAGAGGAATAAATATACGTACATGTATAAATCTATCCATTCATCCATCCATGCATCCATCTATCTATCTGTATCTATTTCTTTATACATCCTTCACGTGCATACGTGCACATAATTGTGAGGCTCACTCAGAGACCCAGAACTTGTGGGGTCCGTTTTCCAACTTGGGGGAGCCAAACGATGGACATTTCCTGCCTTGTGGAAACATAGGAAACATATATGAAAGACATGATAATACTTGCTTTCACACCCCAAAACCAAGATTTGTGCAATCAACATATGGAGGTTTCCTGAAATGGGGAATCCCCCATAGCTGGATGGTTTACAATGGAAAAGCCTATTAAAATGACTTATTCTGATCCAGCTCGTGGTTACCAGCTTTCCATATCACAGATAGTTGGCGCCTGAGAATGTCTGTGAGATGACGCTTTTTGTTGGTCACCATTTGGTTGCTTGACACCAGTTTCGTTGGTGAACTCCCCATCAAAATATCGAGTTCCCCAGTCTTGTTGATGATCAACGATATGGGATTGATATGGGATTGACCAACACTGGTCCCATTTTTTCGAAGACCTAACTATGGAAAACTAACATAGCTATGGAAAATCACCATTTTTAATGGGAAAATCCACTATAAATGACCATTTGTTGATGAAATCCCGGTTCTTTCCGTTGCCCAAGCATGGATTGGTGGCAAAAAAACATGGCAGGAAGGCCATGGCCCTGCCCGCTCAGGCGACACGGAAATGGCGCCAAGGTGTGACAGAGAGGCAGCTGGGCTGGGTGGAGCTCCGCAGCCAAAATGATGATCATGACGACGATGATGATGATGATGATGGTGATGATGATGATGGTCATGATGATGATGATGATGATGGTGATGATGATGATGGTGGTGATGATGATGATGATGGTGATGATGATGATGGTGATGATGATGATGATGGTGATGATGATGATGATGATGATGGTGATGATGATGATGATGGTGATGATGATGATGATGAGGATGATGATGATGATGGTGATGATGATGCTGATGATGATGATGAGGATGATGATGATGATGACGACTGATGATGATGATTATGATGATGGTGATGATGATGATGATGAGGATGATGATGATGATGGTGATGGTGATGGTGATGATGATGATGGTGATGGTGATGGAGATGGTGCTGCTGCTGATGATGATGATGAGGATGCTGATGCTGATGCTGATGCTGAGGATGGTGATGATGATGATGATGATGATGAGGATGCTGATGCTGATGCTGAGGATGATGATGATGATGATGATGATGATGAGGATGCTGATGCTGATGCTGATGCTGCTGCTGCTGATGATGATGATGGTGATGCTGGTGGTGATGATGATGATGCTGGTGGTGATGATGCCGATGATGCTGGTGGTGATGGTGATGATGATGATGATGATGATGATGACGGTGATGATGATGATGATGATGATGCTGGTGGTGATGATGGTGATGATGATGATGAGGATGAGGAGGATGATGATGATGATGAGGATCATGCTGATGCTGATGCTGATGATGATGATGAGGATGATGATGCTGATGCTGCTGCTGCTGATGATGATGATGATGGTGATGGTGATGGTGATGGTGATGGTGATGGTGGTGATGATGACGACGATCAACCATGAAATTTGGGGGTATAACCCATCTTTAGTCAAAGTCATGCTGTCAGATCAACGGTGAGATTTTGGTCCAAAATTTCAGTCAAACCAAAACGGATGTTTCTGGAACAATGGTTGAATACCTAAAGGTTGATGGCTAATTAATCACACTTGAATACCCCATTTAACCCGCTAAGATTGGTATTGAACGGCAAAGATACGGGGATAACGCCCATCAAAACCAAGCAAGACGGGGATTGAACCAACAAATCTATGGGGATTCCATCGAATGGAAATTATGGGCATATACATCATATACCCATGCCCAAATAATATTTTTGATGCACATTTGAGCAAGCACTTTGTCAACAATGATTTTGGGTTTTGTTTCAAGTGAGAAAATTGAGGGTGGTTTTTCCACAGCATATCTTGGGGTGCGGCTGGATCTGTAAAGACTTCAGCGGTCTTTCTTTTGGGTGTATTTAATGATAGGAGGAAGGGATTAGTAAAGATTCTGCGACAGGAAATGTCTGGTGCGTTTTTTGGCACAACCCAACTATAAAGGTGCTTCCCTTCAAGGCTTGTTTTCAAAACCTATTGAAACCTTCTTTCATCCCAGCCCAAAAAAAGTCAAGTAATGCAGCCCTGGGCATGGCCTGAGCATTTTCAACCGCCAGGAAACCTTGATTTTTGTGGACGTGGATGGTGTGTTGAATGTGAGCTGGGAAGGGTGGAGGGTTTCGAGCTGGGAGGTTGCCACGGAATGTGTCGGAGAATGAACCGAAAGTGATTTTACACCTCGGAAACTGTTTTTGCGAAAGGTGGCTAAACCTTTTTTCACGTTTCCGAACTCTAAACATTGGACGCATCTCTGATCTGGTTGGCTTCACAAAGATTGGGTCAACATTTTCCTCTTTCCATTCTTTGTGTTTGGGATTTTCCTGGAAGTTTTCACTGTACTTTCATCCATCTTGGAGAACATCTCAAATCTTTGGTGAATCAATACATAATGACATACAAACACCCAAAATTCCTAGCTCTGGTGGTTTAAACCTGAATCCCAAGTAGTTCCATTGGTTCACCAAATTCTGCCCGGCGAGGTGGGTATTCATGATGAAGGAAAGGCTCCTTTGCTCCTCCGTGATGACGCTTAGCTGCAAAAGTCTCCGCCAGAATATAGACATTCTATGATATTTTTTATTTCGGCTGGGAAGTACTCTTTTGGTCAAAAGATCTCCGCAGTTTGATTTATATATACATATATATATATCATCTATATATACATATATATATATACATCAACCTACTTCAATCTTCATTAAACTGCTGGTTTCCCAGTCCCAGTCCTCTCCCTGGATGACTTTGGGGATTCCCAGTTCGATCAGCGTGCTGGTGCCATGTGCCATGTCCACCCCCTTCAGGAGGACGTTCAGACAGCCATGAAATTAGCCAAACGTGGCTACAAGGGACCAGAGGCGCCGAAATGGTCCTTGGTCCATGGGGCAGATGGGCACGGCGCAAGGTGGCAAGGTTTGGTGTTTTTTTTTAAAGAACCACCAGAGATATTTTTGTCGGCTTTGGATCATCAAAAAAAGATGTCGAAGATTTGAACTATCTCTAGACTCTATTTGTTGGGTGTGAGAATCCGCTGACTCTATGTGAACCACAGTATTGATGAATTGATGATGGGTGGACCGTGGTAGGCTACAGACATTTATTGGGCAGGGATTATAGCAACCATCATGTTCACCAGCCAGTGCTGGTTGCAAATTTCAACGATCATTTTGCAGGTGTCTCACATGTTGGTTTGTCTGAAAACAGGATACCTCTCCAATTTGATGATTGAGAATCATTTTCCCAATTGAAATTGAGAACATGTCCATTGTGGGGTAGACCCCACTTGCAGACATACCCAAATCATATTGTTGGTGATATATCCATATGTATCCCCATGACATCTATCCCCATTATTGTTGGTCATATCCCCA
This sequence comes from Cladocopium goreaui, assembly GCA_947184155.2. Taxonomy (NCBI): domain Eukaryota; class Dinophyceae; order Suessiales; family Symbiodiniaceae; genus Cladocopium; species Cladocopium goreaui. Next base: position 296,381 of record CAMXCT020004802.1, on the reverse strand, counting down.
TTATATAGATATATTATAATCCGATATTCCCAAGATTTATCCCATTTCTTAGGTTGTAACCACCAACCACACCTGTCATAGAGGAGTGAGTGAGACCGATGACAGCTCCGCTCAATGAGCGCCCGATGACAGGGGATTTTAGAGACGTTTCCAGCACCAAGCCACAGTGTGTATATATAATACACATACAGTCTATATGTACTTGTGTATGTACATGTGTATGTGTATGTGTATATGTATATATACATTTCTTAATACTACACACGCATTTCAATCCATCTAGGGATCACTTTATCGAAAGACACCGGGATCGGCGCCAGGCCTCCTGTGTTGAGAAGCTTTCGTCCTTAGCCACGTCACAGGCTCGACTTTTAATGTATAGTAATCCCCAAACGGATGGACAAGTAAAATCCTACTACAATAGTGATCAATTATGATCATCCGTTTGGGGGTTATATACTAAAATCATCGTCGGACATTTATGATATTTTATGATGGTAACCCCTTATGATCAATGACTTTCTTATTTTCTTCATTTTTTTTTGACTTTACCACAATAAACATGTCCGACGTTTCAAAGACACCTTCGAAACTTGATGCAAGCTACCCACCTTGGACGACTCGCACTGCTATCACTACGAAGACCGATGCTGTAGATGATGGTCAGTACAGGGAACTCAACCTGACCTTGAGTCAGACTGTGGACTTATTATTATTACAGTACCATTATATAGTGTCATTATTATTGTTGTTATTATTTTTACTATTATTATAACTACAACAATCATAATAATTCATAATTACACTGATTGTAGTAGCATTATTATCATTATTATTGTAGCAATATTGTTATCCTATTCATTAATTATTATTGTCAATCTGATAAGAATCCGCCATGGAATCCTCTTGAGTCCTCATTGCAACCCGCCTCAGGTAGGATTCAATGAGAACGACACCTATGAATCTTGGCCTTGTGACAATTCGATCGGCTTCCAGGGACATCCCAAAAACCCACTAACGATGATCGTTGATGTTTTGAGGCCTAGACACGATGACTGGATGTGTGGTTTCGATGTTACAAAAATAAGCACTTAGTCTGACTTAGACTCTGTGTTTTTTTTTAGAGGCTTAGAGTATTGTGGTTTTAACACTGTGCTGATCAAAGTTGTGGGAACTGATGAGGAAAGTGTCAGCAATACCGGTGCTGAAGGGAATCCATGAAGGAATCTGATCGGGGAATCTACAGGGAATACTTGGGGAAGACTCTTGCACTACTGGGTCGGATTTTTGTTTGTCGTGGATTTTCCCATTTTGGAATATCCACCAGAATGGGGGAATCTCTAGAACCTTTGATCTGTTTTTGGACCGTCTTGTTTGTGAATGTCAGATATTTGTGGCACACACACACACACACGTTGTTCCACAAAGCAAGTGGGAAGTGGAAGAATGCAGCCTGGCTGGTGCTCTAACGACCTTGCCGCGACATCATCACCCTTGATGCACTACGTGCGGGGAACTGCCCCGTTACATGACCTTGTGTCAGGTTGGTGAATGATCACGAACTTCAGCCAGATCAGTGAAAATCCGTGAAGATCCGCATTGAATGATTCGTTTTTTGGATGGGTGTCTTAACTATTGATCAGGAGCTCATTTTCGCCAAGATCACAACGTGAATATGCCGCCAGCTACTTTAAGCTGAGGTCCTCCAATGATCTAATCCGGCAGCCATGTTTCGTCCGCCTCAATGGGGTTGAATGACACGACACTTTTTCAATGAAACCATCAGAAACATTCAGAAACCCTATCTTGAATATTTCTTTACTTGGTTAATCCCCGGTCTTTTGACCCGCAATTTCCTTTATTTTTTGTTGAGAATAGACCTATTTTAATCGAATAATCATCTGTCTGTATATAGATATGCCACGCGCCTAGCGTACTTTCTCGGTACGTTCGGTGCGTTCTTACGGTGTGTTCGGGAACGCGCGTTCTTAAGCCGTACGTTCCATGACGGTAGAGTGGTCACCATGTCGGAGTTGCATAAGTAAGATTATGAAAAGCCGAAATGGTAATGGCGTCAGACGTCAACGGCAAAGAACCTTATTTGCATTTTGAGGAGCTCCAAAAATGTAAATGGCTTCTGCCCGAGTTACTCGGGAAAAGAATTCGGCCTAACTGCTGCTGCTAGTTCCAGAAAAGGATGCTTGACAAGATGCGAGGCGTAGCAAATCCGGCAACTGAGCATCGTAGGAGCTAGAGAGATCCGATTAACATTTTGAGAGGCCCGACAAATGTAAATAGCTTTCTGCGACCATTGGAGTTCATCACAAGGACTGGAGCGGAGACTTTAGACCAGCTAGAAATGACAGATTTACATTTTGATGGGCTTGAAAAATGTAAATGGTGTTGTTTTGCTGCATTGCAGGGGTTTCGAACATGAGAGTAGACTTTGGCTTTCTTACAAGCCGTGGAGAAGTTAGTTTACCGCACCACACAGAATACAATGGCCAACTGGGATCCGAGACAGAACGGAAGAACATGACCTAGAAATGACCCATTTACATTTTGAACTGCTTTGAAAATGTAAATGGTTCTCTTTTGCCGGACTTTGGGCTAGAGTAGGGTAGAATGGCTAAGAACTTCTGACATTCACACATGCGGTAAAGAGAAGTGAAGATATAGCGCATCCAACCACACAGCGCACCGGCCATGAGATTTTCGAGAGTAAATGGTACCTAGTCATGACACATTTACGTTTTGAGAGGCTTTCAAAATGTAAATGAGCATTGTTTTGTCGGAAAGTGAGACTGAGAGTGAAATACTTTGGCTAAGAACCGCCGGCATTCGCACGAGCGGTAAAGAAGTAAGCGCGCCCGTCCACATAGCAGTTTGGCCATGGCATTTGTCGACACGAAATGGGACCTAGAAATAACTCGCTTACGTTTTTATGGGCTGCGAAAATGCAAATGTTTTTTTTCTTCTACTGATTTCCTGTAGCTCTGTAGCGGAAACCCAACACCAATTAGAAACTGCTTATTTACGTTTCGCAGGGCTGAAAAAATGTAAATCATGAGGTAGTGTTTTGCTGCTTTGCTAGTACCATTACCACCACCAGTACGGGTACTACCACCGCTACGACAACTTCTTGTTCGTCTACTATTACTACTACAACTACTATATACCATTACTAAGAGTTTAGGACAAGTACTGGTGCGGAGTCCTAAGACTAGCTAGAAATGACCCATTTACATTTTCAGTACCTAAAAAAATGTAATTGGCTTTCTGTTTCGTTGTTTTCTTCCAGCACTGGTGAGAGAACCATCGCCAGGTAGAAATGACCCATTTACATATTGAGGGGCTGTCAAAATGTAAATGAGCATTGTTTTGCCGGAAAGTGAGACTGAGAGTGAAGTACTTTGGCTAACGACGGTAAACATTTTTGAGTATACTTTATAAATAATTTATACGGCGGCAAAAAAATGTAAATTCCTACTGAACAAATCTAGCTCGAAACCATAAAAACAAACCTAATTACATTTTGCGGGGCCCAAACAACGAAAATATAAGTCCCAACGAAGAAAAAAAACATCGTAACCAGAGAGCAGAACCCAATTAGATGTTGCAGGAACTAAAAAATATAAACAGAACACCAACCAAACTATTGTAGCTTGTAACCAAGAAGCAAAACCCAGTTACATTTTGCGGAAACAAAGAAATGTAAGTAGAACTCTCACCTAGCAAATCTAGTTCGTATCTAGTTCGTAGACAAGAAACATTTTGCCAGTTGACAAACGCGTTCTGAAAAACGCGTTCGGAACGCGTTACGTTCCAAAAGGATGCTGAATGGCCATGATATATCTTATCAATTCTTATCATATTTGTCTGTCTCTCTCCCTCTCTCCTATCATATATATATAATTATATATATAATTATATATTATATATATTATGTATATATTATATATATACATATATATATATATACATAGACTATATAGATATAAACATGTTTGGAAATGAAGGATTTCCCGTGGCCAGTGACCAGGTTAGATTATTGGAGAGTCTTTTCTTTAACGGCTCTCCATGTGCCAAGGAGAAGCTGATGACTCGGCAAGGAGCAGAGGCGACTTACCACCCTATGGGTGAATTATGCACCCCAAAAGTGTGTGGAATCGCTGGCGATGCAACATCTAGAGCTCATCATAGTCGTTATCCTCATCATCAGCCAATTTCTCATCCTCATCCTCATCCTCATCCTCATCATCATCATCAAAATCCCAATACCAGTGGATGTTCATGAAATATTTCTGAATGAACCTGCCCTGGTCGTCTCAGTGCACTTTCGTTTCTCTTCTCAACTCGAAGGCACAAACAGATGGTTAGAACTGGCCTATCTATTTGTTGGGTTCATGAACCTGTCTAGCTATCTAGCGACCTAAATCGACCTAAATCGACCTATCGAGCTATCGACCTATTGACCTATCGACTTACCCCCAATGGCTGGACCATTTTCGTAGGTGGCTGAAATCCTGGTGCAGCGGCTGGCGGAAGTCATTGAGAAAGCGGGAGACTGCCAGGTGCCTGTTGGAAACTGCAGAAATTGAGTTTTTTTTAGTATAATGGCGAGTTTTTGAGCAAAATGTCGGACATTTTCGGATTGGGAGAATGATTCTCATAGGCATTTTGTTAGACATTTTCGCTTGAACCGGATTTCAAGCAACCGACATGGAGATTTCACTGGATAAAATTCAAGGTGGTTTGTTATCCTTTTCCAACCTTTTGAAAAAACACCATGATGAGTTGCCCTTTACTGACCATGTCATTGATTGAAAGGACCGTATCTCAATAGCTTAAAAAAACTTTTAAGCAACACATCTTCTGAAATGGGTCTGTAAAAACAATGGCTTGTATACCCTCTGGTAATTTAACATAGCTATTGAACATGACCATTTATAGTGAGTTCCCATTGGAAATTGTGATTTTCCATAGTTATGTTAGTTTACCAGAGGGTAACTCTATAATGTTCTATGCCCACCGGGGCCCACCATTTCTGGTGATGAAATCATTGGGAAAATCATCGGCGTTGCCGGACGAAAAATCGACGGTGGCCCATCGATGGTTCAAGCGCCGGCGCGTGGGAATCATCCCACGACCTGACCACCTGACCATGGCGAGCATGAGTGGCTGGGTGAAACTCTGGCAGTTCCTTTTTTTTGATATGGCTTTGATACTGAATATAGTGTACAATAGTGTACAATAGTGTACAATAGTGTACAATAGTGTACAATAGTGTACAATATACAATCTATTTAAGTTCCATGACATAAATCGAGATATGGGAATGTGATGGTTCATTTGTTTGTCTGAAAATGGGGAGGCCGGGCCTTCCATAAATGGCTGTTTTTTCATGGAGGACAACGATGATACGCCATCAAATTTGGGGTACCAAATTTTCTGGAAACACGACATCCTGGGATCAAAAAGAAAGACACGACACGGGTGGTCGGCTTGAACCAGAACTTTTCTGCATTGTTTTTCCAGACATTGCCCGGCTTCTTGCCTTTGTGAAAATCTCATGTTCAAATGGTTGATTTTCATGATTTTTCATGATTTTTCATGATTTTTCATGATTTTTCATGGCTTCCATTGGCTTCCATTTTCAATTTCACCGTTTTTCTCCAGAACTGGACAGAAATTGAGCTCCAGAGGTGTGGCCTGCGGCCTGATGGCCGGAGCTCTTGCGCTGTGCCGACGACGGCGGTGCCAAAGGGCTCCCGTTGATGTGGCAGATGTGTCCATCAGCACTGCGGCAGCGATGAGAAGTTGAGGTGTTTTCATGGCTTCAACATCATTACTCTATGGCATTATTGATCTAGATGGTTTTTCAGACAATATAAGACATTTTTGTAGCTGGCTGGATATGCCCTTAATTGATTTTGTATCATATACACATGAAATACGTTGAATCTATAGATGGCTTTGGCACCAGGTCGTCCCCTCTTGGGATGGAACAGTCACTGCTTCCCAAATCTCGAAAAACCAGGGTTACCATGAAACAGAACATGAAGCCATGAATCGCCCCAAACAACTTAAACTGGGCTTGGCACTGTTTGGAAGATGATTTTTCCTTCAAACATCTGGAAACAAATCCCGCTGAGGTAACTTGGAAGGTGACGAGGAGAATGGCAAAACAAAGCTGATTGAGACGAAACAGACCAGGCACCATGGTGACCTGGGTCAATTGGATTTCCGCTTCAAGTGCCTCCAAAAGTTGGGGAAGTCGACACGCTTTGACCTATCTAAAACATGTCCACCGTATTTCCAGCTTTGAAACATAAAACAGATGAAAGCTGGGTTTCGGTCAACATAGTGAAGTCAGAACCTCAAAGACTGGCTGATCATTCGTCTCAAGCCAATTTTGTGTTGTTGTTGATTGGTTCAACCAGCAATACCAGTGATTTTTGTGGATACCAAGATTTTCGTTGACAAGGCATTTACCCTCTGGTAAACTAACGTAACTATGGAAAATCACCATTTTTAATAGTTAAATCCACTATAAATCACCATTTTCAATAGCTATGTTAGTTTACCAGAGGGTAATTAAACTCTTCCAAATTAGTGGCTTGGCGGCTTACCTTCTGTGACTCTGGGACAGTCTATGACTTGTACATTGCGCATCCTTTTTTTCTGAACCAGCATGCAGATTCATTTTGTTGGGAACCATCCAATTTTTCTAGCTTTTTTTCTCCTCATTTCCTACCATATTTTTGGGGGCTGCAACATCCAATCATCCAAAAATCTGGGCTACCAGCCTCTGATCATATTCGTGAGGTGGATGGCCTGTCGAATTATCCTGGGAGTTGGCATCTTCTTCGGCTCCTTCCAGGCAGAACTTGGGTGATTTACAGCTGGGATAACATGGCCCATGGGGCCCATGGGGCCCATGGCCACGGCCTGCCAAGCAATGCGACAAGCAAAGCTTTGTGACCTGGGCGCCGCCCCGGCTAGTGCCACAGCCGGGGTCGGTGGATCATATATATATAATATGTATTATACACATAATATATATTCCTACAACACCAGGGGTACTTGATTTTTGGACAAACCCTAAAATGATGTAGAGTGTCCTAAGATGGAAGACCAAGACCTGTCAATGATGCTGAGCTTTTTTGGATCATCCAGCAGGGGGCCCAAATCAGGAAATGATGGATCTTAAAGGCGGGATGACCCCACACTGAATTGGGACACGACCAACACGAATTCTTAGACACCAACAATCATGGTGTTGTTAGCCAACAAACAATGGCGGTATCATTAAACATGTCCAAACCTGAGAAAAGAACCCGGACTTCTCCGTAGTTTTGAAAGACCGAGCTCTGGGACGCCCTGGTAAGCAGGGACAAAAATGATCTTATCTTTTTTATTCAATTTCGGAGTAAAGCTGCTGGAAGCTGAGAACGCAGCCTTAAAAAGATGGCATGTCTATGCTTACCAGCTCAAGTGAACAGGTCCAAGCACTAATATTTGGAATGATCATGATGCTAGTAATGCAATGCCATAAACCAGCAATGTAAGTTGATGGTTCATACATGTTCATACCACACATTAAAACGGTAAATTTGGGGATGGTGGATCTTATTGCTTTACGAACGTTATCCATGAACTGGGCCAGGCGCCCTGGCAAGCATTGCCAGTGCTGCTGGATCGGAAGATCGCGGCAGACGACGGGCTGCCATTCACAGAGAACCAGCTGGTTCTGAGTCAAACCGTCATCTTCGTAGGTGTCTTGGTTGTATTACTTCTGCCTATGAACAACTGTGAGTTATGGTGATTTATGGTGATTTATGGTGATTTTTCATAGCTATGTAGCAACTTACCAGAGGGTATTCGGGATCATCTCTACGAGCGATTTTGCTAGGAATGGTTACCCTCTGGTAAACGTTTACATTTTGCTATGGAACATCACCATGCTATCAATGGGTAAATCCACTATAAATCACCATTTTCAATAGCAAACTCTTGACATAACCAGAGGGTAGCACCTGGGGTTGCACCCACCGATTTGGTCAGTGGTATGAACACAAGACCGTTCAGGTGAGTTCAGGAACACAACGATAGTGAGGATACATCATGTGGATTGAAAGAAAAGTAACGCCTGGGTTAACTTGCATCCATAGGTATAGGTTTAGCCACCACGACAGGATTGTGAATCGGACTTTTTATACTCGACTTCCCTGATTTTTGCACCTTATTGGAGTTGCCATGAACCCCGGAGTGCCCAGGATGGCTGGTCGGGTCCGTGCTGTTGCACCCCTTGATGCAGCGGCTGACTATCAAGCAGCTGTTGGTGTTTTTGGCCAGCATCATGATGCTGCTGTCTTTCGCCACCATCACCTTGCCGTATATCCCAAAAGTGAGCCTCAGCATGTTGTTTGGCGTGAGACTTCTACATGGGATCTGCCTCAACATCCAGGGCGTGTGACTTGGAGTGACTGGAAAGCCTGGCTTCGCTGAAGGGGATCTTTTAAACTTCCCCACTGGGAAATCCACCGGGAAAAGACATGAAAAGACAAGCGTTCCACCTGGAAATCCCCGCCTTGAATGGTGGAGATGAGGCAATACATCTACATGCAGAACTGCTTCCCTGGCTATGGCAGTCAGCTCTGTTCCTTGCTTGGTGGTTTCAGATTCGCATATGTTCTTTGCTCTTCCAAGCCCAGAACATATCCCAAAACCTGATGATGATGATGATGATGATGATGATGATGAGGACAACGACAACGATGCTGGTGGTGACGACGACGACAATGATGATGGTGGTGGTGATGGTAGGTCTGACGATGTTGCTGATGAAAGTGCTAATGTTGGTGGTGCTGCTGCTGCGGATGATGATGATGATGATGATGGTGATGATGATGATGATGCTGCTGCTGCTGCTGCTGATGAAGGTGATGGTGATGATGATGATGATGATGCTGATGGTGATGACGGTGCTGATGCCGCTGCTGCTGCTGCTGCTGATGATGATGATGAAGGTGATGGTGATGATGATGATGGTGCTGATGCCGCTGCTGCTCCTGATGTTGATGTTGATGCTGATGTTTATGATGATGATGATGATGATGATGATGATGATGATTATGCTCATGGTGATATGTACTTGGATGTACATGAGTATGAACATGTGACACACACACAATATATATATATATACAGGTATCTGAAGGAAGTTTAGAAGTCAAACTTCCGACAATATGGACAGATGGAGAAGGAAGTGTGGCAAGAGTCAGGGGAGAGAAGGAAGAAGAAAGAAGATCAGAGAAGAAAAAGAGTCAGAAGAAAGAAGATGCAGGTGCGCGAAAAGGTAGAAAAGCGCAAGACGCTGTGTTTTTCCAATGTTTTGTGGCTCCGGAGGGTCGAAAAGTAGGCTCGCTAAAGCAGCGCGTGCCGAGCCATCTGGGGAGATGGGAGATAAGAAATTGCACGCCGCTGTGGCGCGATGCAGATTTCGAAGTCAAAACGGTCAGAACACCTCAGCCTCCGAGCGCTTTTGGAAGTTGACGTGTTCAAAAAGTGCGCGGTGCTGGGGCGTGAAGCACATGTTCAAGTAAAAGTGTGAAAACACAGCGGCTTCGGAGCACTTTTGGAAGTTGAGATGTTGAAAAATTTGCACGGCGTTGTGGTGCGAAGCAGATTTCGAAGTCAAACGGTGCAAAACGCTTCAGTATCGGAACACTTTTGGAAGTTGAGATGTTCAAAATGTGCACGCCCTTGTGGCGCGAAGCACATTTCAAAATCAAAAGTGTAAAAAACTGGCGATCTCGGAGTACTTTTGGACGTTGATGCCGAAAAAGTGCACGGCATTGTGGCGCGAAGCACATTTCGATGTCAAAAGTCTTAAAAACCGACGGCTTGGATCATTGTTGGACGCTGAGATGCCGAAGAAGTGCACGCTGTTGCGGCGCGAAGCACATTTTGAAGCGGTCTTGGACCACTTTTGGACGTTCAACCGCACAACGCTACACCACACTACACTACAAGAACAAGAACGACAACCACAACCACTACAACAACAACAACTACTACTACAACTACTACAACTACTACAACTACTACAACTACCACAACTACTACAACTACTACAACCACTACAACTACCATTGCGCTACAACTACAACTCCAACTACAGCTACAACTACAGCTACAAGTACCACTACACTACACTACACTGCATTGCACTACACTACACTATACTGCAGCACTCTACCACTACCACTACCACTACAACTACAACCGCAGCTACAGCTGCAACAACAACACCACAACAACAACAACAACAACAACAAAAACAAATGCTGCTGCTGCTACTGCTACTGCTACTGCTACTGCTGCTGCTGCTGCTGCTACTCCTACTCCTACTCCTACTACTACTACTACTACTACTACTACTACTACTACTTCTACTTCTACTTCTACTTCTACTATTCCAACGCCCAGTCCCAGTCCCACTCTCACTCCCACTCCCACCACACTACGCCACAACTATAACTACACCTACACCTACACTTCACTACGCCCCACTACACTACGCCAACTGCAACCTGCCAGCTACAACAACTACAGCTACAAGTACAACTACAGCTACAACTACAACTGCAACTGCGACTGCAACTAGAACTACACTACACTACATTGCACCACACTACATCCCGCAGTTTTGGGTGAGGCGACCACTGCAACCACTACAAACTGCACAGCTCCAACCACCCGCCGGTCCATCAGTGGATTCGCTCTGCCATCCATGCATCACAACAACTCACCTCCTCTATATAGTTTCCTATCTCTGAAACTTCCGCCACCGCCTTGTGCGGTACTATTGGTAGTAGCACACAACAAACAAGTACAACAATGGTAACAACTACTACTGCAGTAGTCCTACGCTTCGAGGTTCCCTGGTGAACGCCCTCTACAGCGTCGTGGCCGTCGTGATGGCCCTGATTTGCGGCACCTGGGCCCTGCACAGCAACTGGCGTCTGGAGGCCTTTCTGTGGTTTGGCCTGCCGATCCTCACAGGCGCCGTGGCCAATTGCACGGTCGTTATTTCCTTTAAGTTAAGCAATGTCAAAAACCACATCTTGATGGTTTATACCAGCCATAAAAATGCCAGAATTGGCGATGGTGGCTCCTACTGCTTTACTAGCATTACAAGGATTGGATGGCGAAACCAGGTCATCACAGACCCTAGATCTACCAAAGTTTCATATATGTGATTGTTTTGCTTGTTGATTTGTGCCAATTTAAAAAAAGGACGCCAAATACTCGGAAGCAGGGAAGCTTGGAACGTGAGAGTGGGTCGAAAGGGACCCTTCCAATGGGTGTCCCATCATTGGAGGCTTCCAGCAAATTTCAACTGGATCCTCCAAAAATTATGGATTACATACCCAGATTTTCTGGTCCCATCCCGAATTCTCATTGGTTCCATTTGACATTTCAGTGGATAAACCTTTCAAACCAACAGCATCTTTGCAAAAATCGGTCCCAAACGGTAGGTAAGTTGGTTTATAGCTGGGGTAACAATTGAATTTATGATGATGCGGTGGATACATGCACAGGGGTCTAGTGAAAACAAACCATTTGGGTTTGTCTGAAAATAGGGCTCCCTAAATCAACTGGTGAATCACCATTGTGCTTATCAAAATAGCCAAAAACTTTGGTGTAACCCCCGATTCTCAAACACGCCTAGATCATTTCGTTGGCCGTATATACTATTGTATTCCCAGTCTATTCCCGTTAAAACGCCAGTATCCCGATTATATCCGCATAAAATGACCATCCACCAATTCTCACTGATCATATGGTTGGGTAGGAATCCCGAACCATATCCCGACCCAAGGTCTGCTCTTGGCCTTCCCGGACCTACGCTCCGTGCTTCTGTCGCTGCCGCGTGCCCTGAGCCCTGCCATCCCTGCGCCCACGGTGCCGCAAAGCGGCCACGAGGGGTGGGACCTGACTGGAACTCCGCGGAAGGATCTGAGGAATTTGGCTGTCTGCTTCTCTGCTACTGCACCTCAGTTACCAACAGTAGTATATGGGTGTGATTGTGATACCGCGATGAAATCCCAATGTCATTTGTGCATAAGATGGTTACGAGTTGCCAACAAAATCTGGGTTTGGCTGAAAAGGGGGGATACCAGCCAATTTATTGCAATAGGTTTGCCTGAAAATGGGGCTGCCTAAAATTTATATGAATTTCATGTGGGCTATGGTGATCCACCAATGGGTTTGGGTATCCTTGGACAAGGGGCGAGAATCATAGGGATGGTGGTTGGGATGTTGTGGAATGTTGCGTGGGACCCGTCTGTTTCCCGGACTGACAGTTGGGGATGTGTTTTTGTGTTCGAAGATAGTTTGTCGCGGTACCAGCGTTTGAAGTCCCCTTGCAGAATTGTTCATTTTGTATCGTCGTCGTCATTGCCGTTGTCGTTGTTGTTGTCGTCGTTGCGTTGTCGTTGTCGTTGTCGTTGTCGCTGTCGGTGTCGTTGTCGTTGTCGTTGTCGTTTGTTTGTTTGTTTGTTGGTTGGTTGGTTGGTTGGTTGGTTGGTTTTGTTGTTCGTTGTTGGTTGTTGTGGTTGTTGTGGTTGTTGTGGTTGTTGTGGTTGTTGTAGTTGTTGTGGTTGTTGTGGTTGTTGTGGTTGTTGTGGTTGTTGTGGTTGTTGTGGTTGTTGTGGTTGTTGTGGTTGTTGTGGTTGTTGTTGTTGTTGGGGTTGTTGCGGTTGTTGCGGTTGTTGTTGTTGTTGTTGTTGTTGTTGTTGTTGTGGTTGTTGTGGTTGTTGTGGTTGTTGTGGTTGTTGTGGTTGTTGTGGTTGTTGTGGTTGTGGTTGTTGTTGTGGTTGTTGTTGTTGTTGTTCTTGTGGTGGTTGTTGTTGTTGTTGCTGTTGTTGTTGTTGTTGTTGCTGTTGTTGTTGTTGTTCTTGTTCTTGTGGTTGTGTTTGTTGTTGTTGTTGTTGGTGGTGGTGGTGGCGGCGGCGGTCGTCGTCGTTGTTGTCGGTTGAAACGCCATAACGCCCAGCAATGCCGCCATAACCAGAAGGCAAGGCAACTGTTCCCTCCATAGCGTTGGGGAAACCAGGACAGTGGCTGCAACATCTCTAAAAGGGCGAGGTTTGGTCAGTGGGTACTTGCCGCCATTTTCTTTTCGTTGATGGTTTGGAACTTCATGTGAGCCATCCCATGTTTTGTGGGATTTCAAACCTGTCTGCAAAAGCAGAATACGGCCAAAAACGCAAAACGTTTGATTCCAAAATAAATGCAGACCCCACCGCTCCAACTCACCTTCATGCGCCTTGGGTGATCCATTTTTCAAGAGTAAGGCCTGAAATCACCAGGTTTGGGGAGGGTGAACAGAGCCACCGAGGTCTTTGCATACTACGGCCTGAGCTATTCCGCCGATTCGCTTTGTTCCAATGCATACATGAGTTTAATGCTCGTCAGCGTGTCTGACATCGTGGCATGCCTCTTCGCAAGCCGGGCCAGTGAAATAGGCCGGAGGTCAAAATATGATCGGCTGCTGAATTCAAGCACTGTTTATTCTAACCCAACAACAGGGATGAAGTATATAAGTATATTATATATATAATATATATATAGATACAACTGACAGATGGTGTTTCATGGTTTTTCCACTGCATATTTGCGTTTGTGCCGGATGTATCTTGCTGCATTGCTCCCCGCATTGATTCCGCGGAGGCGGAGGCTGCCTCTTTTGGGGCCCATCCAAATTCCAATGGAACGACCATTTTTTTCTGTGGTGCAGGGGGTTCTATTATTACTCCAACCACTTTATAGTGGCTTGGTCATCCATTGTCATCCATGACATGCAGCTGCATTTTGGAAGATGATTCACAATCATTTTCATGATTCATCTTGGATTTGCAGGTCGAAATCGAGCCCAATTTGGCGGTTTCTTCCTAGGGGGCCTTTGTCTCATGGCCTGTGCCTTCGGAACGACGGACAGCGCTTTTGTCATGACCATGGTCTTCGTTGCACGCATGTGCTCCTCGACCAGCTCGGAGGATATGGAGGTTTCCTGAGTCATAGGGGTGACCCTAAATCATCCATCTATGGATTTTCCATGGACCATCCCGCTATTGGGGATCCACCATATGGGCATAAACCAAGATTTCTGGGGTATTTAAGGGCCCGTGGGTGCACAGCAGGTGGAAAAACCACCCGAACTTCAAGGATTTCTTATTTGTCACAGAGCTATTTATCATCACACCCTCCCAAAATGTCCATGGAAGTGCGGCAGCTAAACATAGGAGTCCGAATTCCCCAATGCGCTTTTTCCATTGTCCTACGTCAAAAACAGCGTGGGTCAAAAGTTAACGCCCCCCACCACGGATGAACATTTTTTTTTGGTCGAAATTAATCAGCCATTGTATAGGCACCCCTATTTTGACCCACATTCATATACCCAAAATTTAGGGTATGAACTCAGGTTTGAGCGTCGTTTTTGTCACCATCTATGTTGCGCTGGCAGAAGTCTTTCCAGAGTGGTGTCAGAAAATTGCCCTTCCGACCTGCGAAATTTTTGGCCGAGAGCCTTGGCCCAGACGAATGTTCTGACTGGGTTGTTGAATAACTGGGGGGCAACCAGTTTGAACCAGTTTGAAAAAGGATTTGTATTTTTGCGACTATTTCAGATATCTTCCTTACTATCCTTAGATCTTAGGAAATCAATCAGGATTTATTCATCTAGGCATTCTAGGCTAACCCAGAAAAATATTGAAGCCAACGGTTCATCGTAGCCCCGGCACTGGACTGCTCCACCGAGGTTGGTGGGTGCCTCTCACCATGGTGTGGAACGTTGCCGGTGCATCTGAGTTGTCCCCTATTTGGTTTGGCATGTTTGGTTGCAGCCAGGGCTACTATGAAACTGCCAGACAAATGCGCCAAGCTTGAGCAGTAAACTCGGTCGATGAGGATGGCTTCAAACCTTTAGACTGATTGGTGGTGCACTGGAGTTTCGGTTCAGCACGATTCATCCAGCCACCAATCAGTTGTTTAGCATATGGGTGTGTCTGGAAACAGCGTAGCCTCATCACTTTCCCTACAAACACACATTGTCATGTATTGTCATATATACGTATATATATATATATTGGGTTATATCGGGTTATATTGGGAGTACATCTCACATTTTCAGATGCACCTATTTTGAACATGTACCAGCCAACCACTTTGGGGTTGGATCTGCTAGGCGCCGCCATGCCTAGCAATGATCTGCGATGCTCAGCAAAGCTGAAAACGTCGTCGTTTTATCATTTTATCGTATTATCATGTGCTCTGGGCATGTTCCAAACAATGAATGGGCGACCCAATAGTGGGATTAATATTGGATAATCCTTAGCTGATATTGGATCATAGTGAATTAGGCCCTACCAAAGAAAGACTCTACGAAAGAACAACTGTTCTTAAGTTTTTTTTCCCACCTACCAGGTCAGAGATCTCTAGATTTTAACAAAGGTGCAACTTCTTCTTCTTCTTCTTCTTCTCGTTCTTCTTCCCCCTCTTCAAGCATTGTGACCTCCAGATGCAGCTGGCACACCTGGACATTGAGCCATATGGCCAGCTCTGCGTGCAGCTCCGAGTTGGGCACGCCTCGGCCCGAAGACATGCCAGAGAGAATGGATGGAATGTGAGAAGATATTGGTCAGATAGAATGCCACATATAATCTCAGATAGAATGCCAAAATATATGCCAGATAGAATGCCAGATAGAGTTCCAGAGATAATGTCAGAATATATGTCAGATATATAGAATGTCAGAAAACATGTCAGATAGAATGCCAGATAAAATGTAAAACAATATGTCAGTTGGGGGGTCACTCGAAGAAAGTAATTTTGGGATCCCCAACTCCTAGACATTCTATTGGACCCGCCAAGACCCTGATTAGGATTTTGATTCCCCCACTAGCCATGAGTGTTCCTGCGAAGATCTTGAGACCAAGACCAAGCTGGAGTTGGTTGTGTGCAAGCGGAGCGTTTGGAACACACCATTTGCATCCATGTGCTCTTTTCTTGCAGTGCAGAATCCTTTGAAGAAGGTTTGCATTGCAGCGAACAAATTCTTCCAGCAGAAAAAAAAAACAGAGCCGGGGGAGCAAAACCACCCGTTTTTTCATCAAGTGAAGTGGGTATGGATCAAGACCTATTAATACCATTTTTAGTGGGTTATTCACATCCATTTATCCCAGCTATTTTGATGTGAACAAAAAAGGGGTACTATTGGTTTTGACACACTGCCAAGTGGATTGTTTGTTGTTTTTGGATGATTTTGTTGGCTGCGCAGATTCGCAGATCACAGCTATCCATCAGGAGCCGGTGGTTCCCTGTCAGGTGATCCTCTCCTCGAGCTGGCGGAGGCAGGGGATTTCATCCCAGAGCTCCTGAGGATTCGGCCAACAGAAACCACATTTTTTTCAAGGGAAGATTCATGGGCCATGGGATACCCTCTGGTAAACGTTTACATTTTGCTATGGAAAATCACCATTTTTCATGGGAAAATCCACTATTTCTATGGTCATGTTCAATAGCTATGTTAAATTACCAGAGGGTAAATATGGATAAAGAACTAACAATATTACCCAACCTGGTGATGACATTCACAGCAATAGCCATGGAAAGATCCACCATGCTATTAATAATGGTTATAGCTAGGTAAAGCATCGATTTCGATTAGGGCCATGGCTTAACCATGGCGAACTGTTAGTCATAACCAGATGCTAATCATGATTCCTTTGGGATCATCTGGGTTGTTTAGCCCACCGATGACATGACTCGATGGAATTATTTTTGATGGTTATGACATGTTATGACTGTGGGTTATGTGTCATTTTTTTCTCTTTTAGACCTTTGGCACCATAGTGCCATTGGATGATTTTGACATGTTTTGTACATATGATCGTCTATATAACATTCCCATGTTGAGGGTGCACATTTTGAAATCCATAAGCACAAAGGGTTGTTTATAGCTTTTATGGATCATTTGAATCTTTGCTTTGCAAAGAGCCTGGCTATGAATAGAGCGCATCATCAAGCAGTTAGTCATACAGTTGGATGACAGCCATGGGATGCCCAGGCAATTCCACAGATTTTGAGCACTTGAAATGGAGAAACCAATTGAACTTGGGAGAGCACGCGCAGAATATGGGCACACCCATCCCCATCTGGTCCTTAACATGACTGATCCTTGCTTAAACTGGATCACTCGTATTCTGCAAGGCTTGTTTAGGGAAACTCACGGATATGAACATGACACATCACATCTATCTATATATATATATAATATAAATGATTAAGGCATTGATGTCTTTATGGTTAAACACCGCTTTACTTCCCCAACCCGAGCCATCCCGCCATCACAGGCCACATCACCGAAATCGGAGGCGTTTGTTGGAGAATCGGATTGCCCATTACCTGGGCAAGCCGTCCCTTGGCGTCAAGGGATGTCGGTGAGGTAGACCTCCATGCGCCATGAAAAATGGGTGCTTTTTGAATCCCCAAATGGTCGGTTTATGGAAGGTTTCTCAAAAATGACAGTATTTTATAAAGAAACGGATGTGACATCATGTGGATCGGTATGTTGATGTTCAGACAAGATCATACAAGTGTATGGTGCATCACCGTATAAATGTCTCGATGTTATACCTACGCACTTATGCAGGGTTTTCTTTCTTTCATTGGTAGCCCTCGTTGTGTTTCTGAAGCAACAGCTTCATTCAGCCGTTTCCGAGATCAGTTGTTGCTTCCCCAGATTGTTGGAGATGCATAATTACATGGCCAGTTTGAAGGATAATCTTGGAGGCTTCTCATACCAGTTTGCTCATGATACAAGTCAACCTAAACGGGACCCCCCAAAATAACATGAATCACCAAACCAGGGTTTCTCCGGGGGTGTTTCTGAACTCATGGAGTTTTAACCATGATTGTCCTCATGTAGGAAGCCATGGATTAAAATTCAGCGACAGCGTGTCCCAAGGTTTCACTTCCACTCGGCCACACCGATGTATAGGGAGGACTCGGAGCGAGCGATTTTTTGGGGCGCTTGCTGCGTCAAGCCACATAAGCCACCAAGCATGTTGGGCACTTGTAGGATCAGAAACCGTACTTTTTTTTTGGGGGGGAATGATCATTTTGACCCCTGCCCATATGTCAAAATCCTGTCAAGCTGCATTGCTACATGGAGCTGCTGGATGTTGCGGCTCGTCAAGAAAAGGCCCAACTCGTATGGAAAAGGATCGCCCTGCCTGACATATGACTTTTATATACTTTTATATTTTGTTTTGGAAGGAGCTGAAAGAACCAACAAAATTACCCTCCGGGAATCAACAATGGCTTGCTGGACAATCCACCATTTAGTTCAATGATTTTCCCAGAACACCAGTTTGTAGAGGATTTATTAATTGCCATGTTTGATTACCAGAGGGTAGGTGACGGTTTTCAGAAACTCAGCCAAGTAGCAGGTGATTCCAGGCTATTTTCAACAGGCCGAACAGGCCATCTCAAAATCATACAGCCAAAGGTCTCCCCAAATTTGGTAGATGAACATCGAATTCCTGAAGATCGTCCTCCAACTCCCAGAATGGAGCTACATACTGCAGGACATCTGGGGTCAAAGCACCATTTTTGCTGGCATTTTATACATGTTCACTGGACATTTCCTGACATTTTCACCAGGAAAACCCCGTGGTTTCCTTCAATTTCCCCCTCAAAAAATCTGTGCGTTGAAGTTTTTCACCAGGAGAGAACCGCAGCCGATCGCCTTGAAACCGTGGGCGAGTACGTGGCGGATTTCTGTGGCTTGGACCGGTGTGTATCGATTGGACATTTCACCGTAACGTTTGCTATTGAAAATCACCATCTATAAATGGGCCATGTTCAGTATGTCAAACAACTAGAGGGTATCGATTAGAACATCATGTTCCCCATTGTGATTTTTGGGTCAACCATGGTTTAAAAATCGATGTCGTTTTTTTGATTATGTCAAATTGGATTAATAAATTTTGGGACGAAACACATGTTTGAGACAATACCACATGATTTCCACACGAACATAGAATGATTCAGCGAGTTGTGACCAAAAAAAAACGGTCGATCCTAGAGTCGTCCACTGGCAACATGTCGGTCATGGCAACGGGAGCGCCTGTTTTCATGGGGCTGAATCGCGAGTTCAAATCGCCGAAAAAAAAGGCTGAATATCAATTATAGGTATAGAAGAATCAATTAGGATACGGTTTCCTTTATTTTCAGTTTCTGGCAAACTCACCATCAAAAGGCTAGGATTCTGATTTTGGGAGACTCTCCTGGATTGTCAAAAGCAGATATGATTGATGAAGGCACCATCATTCAGGGTGGCAGAGTGGCCTTTGATTCTTGATGCTGACACTCTCTTAGGCTTGGTGGGATATTGAGGCCCCGCCAAAGGGTGAACTTTCTCATTTCGAAACCTCAACTTTTAGCGACCTGAAGTGTGTGTTTTCAATGATGCCTCGTCATATTTTGGTGTCGTTTATTTGGGATAGTGAGTACGATGGATCCCAATTGCCGGATCGTTTCCGCACACAAAACCGCTAGATCTGGAGATGGAAACGTTGACCACCAGGAAATCGTTGCAACCAAGGCACCGACAGTAAGGAAAAGCTGGGACTTGTAAGGGTGCTGATGCTAGAGGCGAGCGGAGCGGCGATAGGATGTCCAGCCAGGGGGGTTTCATGGAGGGACCAGCCATGGCTATCCCTATATATAATAATAATAATAATAATAATGATAATAATGATAATAATGATATATTATGTTATAGATGATTATATATATATATAAATGATTATATATATATAATTATATATAATTCCATATATATATATATATACAATTAAATTATTATGAATTATATACATATTCTATGATTCCGTATATTTCCTATTTGTTCATGGGGAGCATTGGGGAGCCAGCAGCGTTTCCCGTTTCCCACATGTTTCCGTGAGATTTTCAGGACTTTTTCATCACGCCCATGGATGGCACCTTGGCAGGATTCCGACTGAAGATGGCAGGGTAAACTAACCGAGCTTTTTTTACCATTTTATAAGATCCCATAGGAAAGATGAAAGCCATGTTTTTTCAGATCATTAATCATTGATATTTAGAATTTAGAAGGTCATATGAAATACGACCCAAAGATATGGTTCCAAGACATTTCATCGCGGTTTCGGAAGTGGGTATTTATATGATATGATCAGAAGGGATTACTGATCACTCACTTGAAATTCTGCGCAGTGGCAGCAGAAAATTCACATCCCATTTACGTTGGGAAGCTGAAAGTCCGACTGACCTCTGAGGGTTTTCAATTGAGTTGCGAATCTCTCCAATTCAACCAGGGATTCCCAATTCAATGGACTCGGGTTTCCCCTGGTTTCATACATGAAAATAGGTACGTAGATTATAGGTTTTTGGTGGGACAGCCACGGCCCAAAATAGAACTCGTCTGAAATCAAGACCACTTACGGTTCCACTTTTTTCCTTTCCCATCCCGGGCCAGGCATAATTGACCCCATATCGAATTTTGTGCACAATATTTACAAGTTTGTTTTGGGGCAAAACAATGGAACAATGGAAACAATACTCGAGTCAAGTGGGTGTAGGTCAACAATTTTGACCTATTCCTTGGATGAATGAATTGGTCATCGCTGATCTCATGACCATACACGGCATACGCGATGGACCCTTTGGGTCATGTCAACTCTGGGATCATTTTGGGTGGTTCCATGATAGAGGTTGAAAGGTAACTCCCCAGCTGTGTTGATAAAGCGTTCAATAAGTTTGGGTTGGTGCAAGACTAGGGCACCCCTAAATCCAAGGGTTCATCATCATTTTCCTATTGGAATGAAATGAATGAAGGTAAAGTAGACAGTAAAGCCATTTTCAGACAAAGCCATTGGCTTAAATCCCTACTTTTGATATCTTTTTATCATTAAATCTCTATAAATGGCATGCATAAATCCCCCATTTCTCAGTCTGATCAATGGATTCGTATAAGAGAACATGCATGACAACCAGGAGACCTAAGTTTTTGGCACCAAATATGTCATGATTCCCGACATGGATGGATTCTCCTTCGACCCTATCCAAGTCATCTCAAGGCTGGAAGTGCCGCGGCCACAGTGTTGCCTCAGTGTCCGCTGCAGAGCAAGTGCTTCTGAGCTATGCCAAGAGTGCGTTGCCGGCCACCAGCGATGTGAGGGTGAAGGTCTGCCACTGTTCCTTGGACCGTGAAAGTTGTGGCCTAATACCCTCTGGTAATGGCTGACAGTTTGCTATTGAAAATGGCCATAGAAATAGTGGATTTTCCCATTAAAAATGGTGGATCTTTCCATAGCTATGTCAGCCATTACCAGATGCCAGAGGGTATAGTCATGGGACTATGACTAATGACCATTGGTTTTTGGCTTCAAATCTTGGGACTTTCCATGTGGTCAGAAACCATCCGAGAGGACCATTTCAATGAGTGGTGTACGGTCACCATCCAGCTGGAGGTAACCATCGCTACCATTCTACGCTAGGATGTTTCAAACAGGGACAGAATGGTGACACATAACCAGGAGTAGCATCAAAACTAGGGATTTTGCCATCAAACCCGGGTTTTTCCGCAACGAACCAGTCCGAAAAAACCGAGATATGAAGGGTTCAAGCCATGGTTCACAGGGATTCCCAGCGGGGGACCAGCGGGGATTGGTTGATGATTGTTAGTATTCTATGGGGATACGATTGGAATTCAACTGGATATTATATATATAATATATATATATTTATCGATTATCACCCACAATATGATTTGGGCTTATGAAACATGAGATATCCAAAACATGCAATTATCAATTCTTAACGGTGAAAAATTGTCAACCTTTGTGGTTGAAAGTTGGATGGGTTGTTAATCTGGGCATATTATTGTATCTAATGCAGTTGGAGTGCAAAAACAATTGTACGGAATAAAACATCAAATTGGTAAATACTGATTGAATAGTTCTGGAACTTTCTTGGTAGTGTTTATCAATACGGGGAAGGGGATGGGCCATCATCAACATGATGAGATCAATGATGACCATATGGGATTCGCAAAATACTGATTTATGAATCATGATTCATAACTCACAATGATGATGATGATGATGATGATGATGCTGATGATGCTGATGATGATGATGATGATGATTATTGTTATTATTATGAGGATGATTAATAATAATCAATAATAATATATATATATATAATAATATTATGATGGCGAGAATTACGATTGTTCAGTGGGATCCCACCAAGACTCATAGAATATTTATCGGGATTCAACCCATGCAGGAAACGGCCAGAGAATTCACCACGAAGGGTAGAGTTTTGCCAAATTTTCCGAACCAGGTTCTCCGAGCGCAGTTTCTTTCACGATATTCTAGCTACTGTCTAGGATGCAGTCTGTAGAATTTTCGGAGTAAATCTGGAATTTTTCTGAGCCCACAGAGGACTGGACTGACTGGTCTACTAAGGCTACAGTGAAGTCACTTGCGGAAAATTAAAGATGCAGGCCCAGGGGCCCAGAGCTGGATTTGGTACAGCCATGTACAACCATAAATTCAAGATGGAATCAGAATAAAAATGGGTTGGACCAATGATTTTCCTCATGGAAGGTTGTTGTTTCTCAAGTGTTTGGCATTTTTTGCCGTTCTTTCTTTCTTGAAGTTGCCAGTTAAAAGGGCTAAAACATGTCCAGGTTGCCCAGCTCAGCCAGGTGGGAACTGGACTCACTCAGAGGCTCTTTGAAGAGGCGGGACATTTCACCAGCTTGGGTATCCCAGCGAGAAAAGTAGGTGACCGGCTAGGCGAAGAGCTTTGTATCAACGGGCACCAGCCCGTGCAGCACAGGCGCGGAAATGGAAACTCATATGGAAACATATTTGATCATGGAAATTTGTCATGAAGTACACGGTGTCAATGTATCTTCTGCCCAGTTGTTCCAGGGTTCTAGACATCCTTTGAGGACACCCTCCAAAAATCAGTGGGATTCCTCTCGTCATCGCAGATACCTCCGAGACTCCAGTCTTACTCCCTCCGATCGTGCCAAAAGTCATTGAAAACAAAGTGGAGGAATGGCACCAGAGTGGGGATGGGCATGGATGGGCTGACTTTGTGCGAATTTACATAGGGAAACTGGGGTTGTAAACATATCTAAACCACGTGTCATTTAAATTTGTTTGGGGGTATGATGCAGAAGATGATTTTTTTAGGCAAAGCCATGTTACGATGAGTGCTCCACAGCCGAGGCCGGTGACATCTCAGCAAGCCCAGCACTTTTAGTGGGATTACCCTCCAGTAAATTGACATAGCTATAGGACATGGGCTACTCAGATGATGTCACCATTTTCTATAGCTATGTCAATTTACTATCTGTCAGTTAACATAGCTATAGAAAATGGGCTACTCAGATGATATGCCTATAAACATGGTGATTTTCCATTTGTGAACTTCCCAGAGGGTGCATTGCAAGGTCCTTTTCAGGGTACAACAAGGAAACTGTCAGGACGAGAGGGGCTGTCACCATTTTGCGGCGGCCCAAAGAGTTGAAGATAAAGGTTGCAAGCTTCAACTTGGACAAAAATATAGGATAATATAGGTACATTTACCCGCCATGTTTGCTGTTGGTACTTACCGTTAAAGCTTACCCTCATGTACTAAATCCCTTTTCTTACCCAGCTAATAATATTTTCTTGGTGAAATCCCACTTTTTGTTGGTAAGATCACACAGATCTATGTTACGCCCCACTTCAGGACGTTACCTCCAGCGAAAAAAAGCCTGCCAACCTGCAACAACCTGCGACAACCTGCGAAGCCAGGAGCCCGCTGGCTTTGTTTCGACGGTGATCTCCGCCTTTGTACCACCCATTGGATCGATGGCGCCCTGGCCCTCTGAGAATCTGGAACACGTCCACTGAAAGGCAAGCAGCATTCTGCGAAACCATGGGATATATTTTTTTGGGGGTTGTTTCCATTTTTTGGTTTCGAAGATTTCAGTTCATTTTTCCAAATAATAGAATGGCTACACAACATTAAACAACTGGAGGTACCCTCGACACAGGCCTAGGTGACTTGAGGAAACTTGGTGTTTTGCAAGCACCTCCTAGTTGTTGACGGTTGATGGTGGCAGCATGGCTTTTTGCTCGCGTTGAAAATAAAGGATGCGGCACGTTGGGATTGGGGCCCCTTATGGGATTGCGGACGTCGCAGCCAATGGACAGGTTCACCATGGCACGTGGCTGGACAATCCCACTGCAGATGTTCTAAAGCCAATAGCAACTAGGATGTTAAATTGCCAGATAAGGGTATGGATCAACACCTATTAATACCATTTTTAGGGGGATGAACATCCATTTACCAGCTATTTTGATGTTCACCAGGGGTACAAGGTTTTGACACACACCCATATGGCCAGGTAAGATTACCAGAGGCTCATCCAACCTTAGGATGAATCAGAATGATGGTGAGGCACCAGTTTTACTCCCATGTGGGTGAAGAAACTCCCCAAATGGATGGCTTGGTGCTGAGCATATCTCATAATATCTCTTAAAATGACTATGCCTATCGCATCTTGCCTCTCGCAAGGGATGGTTGTGCCCCACTGTCACCACTGAGGTGCACGCCTTCTAGTGACTGGCACGGAGACGTCTGAGCAGCGTGCGTAGCTTTGGGCCCTGCAGCAACTCGCTGAGAACTCGCGCCATCTCGGTGCCTTTTGACCGACCCATAGGCTGTTTGTTGGCTTCACTTGCAGCTATGATCATGGGGATTCTGGAGCTATTAAGAGGTGTATCTACCTGCAAAACATAGGAAGGCTACTGTATATTTCTGATCGACCTGCCAATGGAACAGAATACAGATGAATACAGTACATTAAAAAATTATGTTCCATGGACTTGGGATATCTTGGGATTTTCTATTGCCAAGCTGACATTGCCAGAGGGTCACAGTATGTCGTTTTTCAAGATGTCTGTTTTGGATCCCTTGTTGAACATTTGTTGAACAGCGAACTGGTGGTTTTGGGGCACTGTTCGACCTGACAGATGCTTCCCTGTGGGTAGGGTTCCTATGCTTCTGCCCCAAGGTTTGAAATATCGCACTGTTGTTTGGACCGTTTGGGACCCATTTAAACCCATTTTGGTCACTTTGGAACGTCATTTCCCCAACGTCGTATCATTTGGTTGGGTCGCGGCGGCTGTTTAGGGGGTCCGAATTCGTTTCGCGGCAGCTTGGAACTTTTATCCAGACCCAGGCGTCAGTTTTCTGTCCCATTTTTGGAATCCCTTCATTTGCGGCGCGAAGAATGTCGACACGGGTCGCCCGAAAGGAACCCAAAGTGACTCGTAACGAGGTCGTCAAAACAGAGAGATCGATTACAATAGTCACTGAGTCACCCCACAAATAGGAAAAAACACGATTATATATGATTTATAAAAAATATGATTATATGATTATATATGATTATATATATGATTATTTATATGTTTTATAAAACACGATTATATAAAAACAGGATATATCATCATCGAAAAAGGGGATTGGATCCCACACTCTTTCTGACGATCCGCCGGAGCGCTGGGGGCTCGACAGCAGCCCACCCGACGGTGCGACGGCGAACTTCCAGGCGGCAGCTTGGGGAGGTACTCTGCCACTTTGGGGCTGGTCATCAATCCATTTTCATAGGGATGTGTATTAGCATAGACATTGTACTAATATAATATTACATAGCAGTATAAAATATATGTATATACATATAATATATTGTAAAATTGATTGCATATATATATATATGACATATGTGTATATATATATATATTGATATTGGCCATTAAAGGATGATATAATATAATCCCCATCATGTATAGGTCCGCATGATATTCTCACAATGATATGATTGTTTGGGTCCAATGATATATAGCCAGTATGAGATGGTGGGATGATAAATCCCAGCCATGAATGTATCACTGTTCACCAGGGGTACAGGGTTATGACCTCACTTATGTGTATCCATTAAGATATATTTTAAGACTGGTCACTGGTCATGGTGTTTGTCCCCATCAACGACGTATTAACTTTGAGGATCTCGATGAGTTTTCGGAAGTCAGAGGTTGGGTCAAGTTTTTCCCGAATGCGTAGCGAAGGGTTCTCGTTTCTTTTACTTTGGGACTTTGGGGGTCTTGGGGTTGAGAAGTGTTTGCTCGAGTGGCTGAATTTTGTCGCAGTTCGCAAATCATAGAAGCCACTTTCAAAGTTGGCATGCATGGACCCAATTCCTTTGGTTTGTACAAAACCCAGTCAATCGCTTGGTGCAGTAAAATTCATCAGGATCAAAACTTTTGCAATCGAATTGGGGTCTCAGGATCTAGATCATGGGTCATAGATCATCCAAATTTAAGTTTGATTTAATGGGTAGTTCCCTTTCACCCCTTCATGCTCTTGGTAAGTTTCGTGAAATTAATAGAAATAGAAACTATTTGCCAGCAACTGTTTTCACAAATTTCAAGGGTTTTCCCCTTATTATTTCAATATAACATTTACTACAATTTTACTATTGACCTTAAATGGCGAACTGGATTGAAATGGTGGTCTTGGACCTCAACAATAAAAGATGCCATGTGTTTGAGGCATGGATTCGGTTGATACAAAATGAATGTGAATCATATATGTAAAAAAAATAGTAGATACTTTGGTCCTGATTAGGGTGTCTCTTCAGGCAGCAAATTGTGCTTGACCTTGGTTGAATATAATTTCAAAAAAAGACGCTTATCAGGGAACTTCTTCGCCAATCGCGTTTTAATTGATGTTTGTATTGGGGTGAAGTTACAGATTGGAAATGATTGGACAATTGATTTCTTAGTGAAGGAATTTGATTCTTATTAGTATTATCAGGAACCTCTTCGGCGAACATATGTTGATTTACGTTCGTATGTCGATATTGTTGATTAACTTTGCATGGTTTTGGTCCAAGTGCTGCTTTCAGATTCCAGGTCCGGGTGTGCGCAGGCCTCTCCTGTATAACAAATGTCGCACTTGCACTATAATTACATTTATTTATTTTAACCTAGTTTTAGCATGCTTTAACATGTTTTTGCCTATTTGGGCGGAATTGAGCATTTATTAGGGGGCGGGCGAAGGGAATACTTAAATGAAACCCTCTGTCCATGGAGCTTTTAAAAAGCATGCGGCCAGACCATGGTAATGGGTGGTTATGTTGCCCATCACCAAGTCTACCCGATTTTCCAAGGGTCACCCAGGCAAGTTCCTCCCGATCACATGTGCCTGCCACCCATGGCCAATAAGTAGGGTAGGGTCTAGGGCTCAGAACTTTGCATTGAAGTCTCAGATGAGTTTGCTAAACAAATCTCTGCGGACTTTGTGGACCTTTTTTCCGTTGCGGTCGATTATGGGGCATGAGATCTGCTGATTTTTTTTCCGGCGGAAAATTGAGATCCTGTGACCCCGAATCGATTGCAAAAAAACTTGCGGACTTTAGTTTTTTTTCTTTTTCAGCGGAACTCCACTACACAAATTGTGTACCTGACTTCTGCTGAAAAAAATTGTCTCGGCGGAACTTAGTATTCAGACCTATGGTTCGGCGGAACTCATCTTCTGGTTTTGTGTAGTGGACTTCTGCTGATTCAATGCTTTTCCCCAGGATTTCTGCTGAACATATTTTTTTTCGGCGGAACTCAACATCACAAAATGTGCGCCTGGGTTCTGCTGATCTGGGATTTTTTTCGGCGCAAATCCATAAATCTGGTGATGCATGACTACGCATGATTCCCTGCTGCATGTTCATTTCCCAATGTGAAATTTAACCTGTACTAGCCGCAATATGCCGCAATGGCAAATGATCTAGGATCCTGACTTTGAGGACCTTGGGGTTTTAAAATCGGTCTATATACCTAACCATGAAAATGGAGTAACGCTTCTTGCTCGCGTTGGCATTTGGAGTGTGAACAGTGCATGCTGGGTGCATGAACATGTTTGCAGAACAGAATGTACATAGCTATGTTCAAGATAAATCACAGAGATATAATTATATATGTGGAACATAAAGCAAGTCGCTGTATTTTTTTTTGGGCTTATTGTAGCGAATTATCTATATGACTATACGTGGTTATAAATATGCATTGGTTTCATTCAAAATCCTTTAGTTAATAAATAGAAATTGTATATCTTTTGGTACTGGTTTTTGCAATTTTCAAGTTTTCCATCACATATTTCAAACTCAGTCCTGGCTAATGTGATTATTGGCCCTAGCTGGTAACGTGGTGAAATAATGAGAGAGGCCATGTGTTTGAGGCTTTAAATTAGGTTGCTACAAAATGAATGTGAATCATATATGTAAAAAAATAGTAGATACTTTGGTCCTGATTAGGGTGTCTCTTCAGGCAGCAAATTGTGCTTGACCTTGGTTGAATATAATTTCAAAAAAAGACGCTTATCAGGGAACTTCTTCGCCAATCGCGTTTTAATTGATGTTTGTATTGGGGTGACGTTACAGATTGGACATGATTGGACAATTGATTTCTTAGTGAAGGAATTTGATTCTTATTGGTATTATCAGGAACCTCTTCGGCGAACATATGTTGATTTACGTTCGTATGTCGATATTGTTGATTAACTTTGCATGGTTTTGGTCCAAGTGCTGCTTTCAGATTCCAGGTCCGGGTGTGCGCAGGCCTCTCCTGTATAACAAATGTCGCACTTGTACTATCTTGTACTAATTAATAACATACAGTTTTACTTCCCAGGGAGTTCCAACTATGGGGAGCACTAGGATATGAAGAAATACATGGTTCAATTCAGACCCAACAGTGATGTCCCCAAATCAAAGTCAGCTGCCCCACAATCGACTGCAAAAATTTATTTATCAGCAGTTTGTCCCAGTCCATGTCTCGCCGATCCCGCGGCTCTCCGTTGCGGCCGAGGCTGCGACATCGGCTGCAGAGCAGCGACACCATCCAGTGCGATGCAGAGCGCTGCCCAGCTGAAGAGGTCGCCTGCAGAAGCTGAGTTCAATCTGAATTACGTGCGGGTGTGTCTGAAAGTGGGGGATGGCCATCAAATGGCCATTTTTTGCAATGTCTTAAATGGGAACACATTTTTTCGACCCAGGATGACCCAGGTTATAAACCAATGAGTCATCATGAGTCCATGAATGGTGTTTTTTCCCTACATTTTCAGACAAACCCACAATCCAGGAGGGAAGATCTCTGCAGCCGTGGAGCTGTTTCCTCCCCCTATAGAGCTCAGGTGGCGTGTTGCATCAGGGATAGTGTCAGCATCGACTGTTGGAATGTCGACATCAAAAAAATGTGGCTGAAAGCAGCGGATGCTCTACGCCCAATTGGAGATCACAATGATTTCCAGCCAGATAATATCCTGCGGGTGTTCTTCATTAGCCGTTTGAAGCTTTGGTCTATCGAGGCCTCAGCAGAGCTGTTGGAAAGTTGGAAATGTGGAGCATATTTGAAGATCCAGGGCAGCTGTGTTTCGTTGGCTGGTAAAGAAACACATGTTAGACCCAATTTCAACACAGCGTTTGAACCGATTTTGAAGCAATGTTGGATTCAATTTTAGCAACAAGTGCTGTTGGACACATTTTTTGTTTTGTTCAACCGATGGATTTGTTCACAGTGTACCCTGAGAGGTTCTGAACCATTCACAGTTTCCAAAAACATTGGTCGGCTAACAATGGGGGTGGAACCCGGCCGGCTGTTGGGTGTCAACTGTCTCTACTGGGATGGATAAAGCTACGTTGATGTCATGGGTTTCTCTGCCGATTTTGACTTTCACGTTGGTTTATCCAAACCATTCCAAACCAAAATAGAACGGCTTTGGCTGCTTGGCTGGAGATGTTCAAACACGGATAAGAAGTATGTCAACTTTTGTCAACTTGTGACATCGTTTCCGGGCTACAACCGGGTGACACGGTCGCCACCGTCGCGACCTGATCTTTTGGAGCACCAGCGCCCTTGGACGACTTGCTCCCAGAATTCTTTGTGATGAAAATGGTGTCCCGCAGCTGGTGAGGAGTGAGTCTGTGAATGATGGCAGTTCCCTCACCCGATGTTGCCGCTTCAGCCTTTTGGATCTTATTGGGAAAGGGATGGCACTGGCCAACTGATCACTGGATATCACTGGCAGCTGAGTTTTTGAGTTTTTGTTGTTCCTGAAGCTGGCAGCAACCACTGACCTGCTTCAGAAAGCTGGTCAGCTGTGCATATCTTTGTGTTTGGTGCCATCCAGTCGCAGTCGCCGTCACGCAGGGTTTGGGGTTAGTTCTGAACAAACTTTTGGGCGGCACTTGGAGTGATTTGTAACGTTGACAGCAGAAGGCAGTGGCTGACATCCCCATGTTTGATGCATATATTTATGGTATATTCTGGCTGATACATGGGGAACCCCCCAAATCCAGAGTCGAAAAAAATTCGTGCCCCCGTTGGGGCGCAACGGTCGCTGACCTCTAAAAAAAGGGAGTCTTTCATGGGATCAGGTTGCTTCGGGACGGTCCGAGACTGGAGACGGTGGCACCGCCGTGTTTCATCAGTTGTGGAGAGACCACAGCGATGTGCTCGCAAATGTCTATAGAAATGCCATTCGACTGGATGCGTCTGATCCTTGCCATTCCGAATCATTAAGACCAATTATCACTAGAATCGCGGTGCGATTCTTTTTTTTTGCATTTGGCATCATTTGGCAACATAATTGGGGCCACAGGTCTTGTTCCGCAGCAACTTTTGCCAAAAACTGGGGCCTGAGAATTGAATCTTCTTCCGTGGTGCAGCCTGCACCTCAAGTACAGTTGGACACCCAAAAATCGACCCATCCAACTCGGATTTGCCTAGCAGCCACAGAAGACGAGGTCCTACAATACAAGCACATCGGTCGAAGATGTGGTGGTTAGGTTCAGTCGGTTTGATTCGACATGGATCTAGAGTCTAGAGGATCTACAGATATTGAACCGACTGAGAATTGGCATAGCTGGCCATGTTGCTATCAACCAGCCCAGAAAAAGGCAGAAAAAAGGGGATTAACCGATTAACCTCTGTGGTTTTTAAAATGGTCTTCATGGACTTGAAATTGGTCAAATCGGCCAATGGGTTTCCCTGCCACCATCCTGGGTTCAAGATGATGTGGACATCAGCAAATGAGGGATTTTCATGGATTTTCACTTTTCCATATTCGCTTGCATTTCCATTTGAACAAACTATAGATGCATTTCCTGGATTTTTGCTGCTCAAGTTCAAAATCCAATCCTGAATCCCCACAAATCATCACAAACATGCTGTGCCCTCATTAGTATATGGTACCCTTCAGATTCTCTACCACTACATACTCCGATATTTAAACAGTTTGGTTTTTGCCGAAACTCCATGTGGGGTCCCGAAGTGGGCCCCATTTTCAGTCCCAAGATGGGAAGGTGTCTCCGGATGAGTGGTTTAACCGCCAATGTCAACCCCGGATTCACTTGTACAGCCACGAAAATCAATAGGTGGGATCCTCAGCTCAATAGGATAGTGGTACTCCTACACCCCCTTTTTCCAAAACCAGGGGTTTATTCTACCATAAAGAAAACCTGATGATGATTGATGATGTTTTCAGCCAGCGAAAAGACGGTGCTTTCCGGTGTAGGGCCTCGCTGCAATAGCTCTGGTGGCTGGCAGGGCGAAGGATGGGAACATCAAAGATCAGCAGAAAGCAAGGCAACTTTATATAGATACATTTAGACATTCTGAGAGGAAACTATATGGAACTTTGTGAATCTTTCTGATGATTTTCCTATATATTTATACCACATATTCTGGATCTAGTTCTGCCAGTTCAACGTCTCTTATTCAGGACGATCCATGAAAACGAGTCAGGCAGTAAGCGGACAACATTCCCTAGCCATCAAGAAGTGAGTGGTACCCATTTATCTATCTATCTATATATATAATTATATATATATATCCATCATACAAACATATGTATGTATATATATATATACACCTGTCTAGTAAGTTCTGGGATCCTCCCAGTATGTGGATGATCGGTGGTAAATTCATCGTTCAGAAGCTGTAAAAATCAGGGCTATGAGGCCAGCTTAAAATCCGAAAGACGTGGCTCCAATGGAGAATCTGAATATCGTAGCTGAATCCTCTGAGTTTTCAGGTCTCATCCTTTCAAAGTCCCTTCCACATTCCCCAGCGATCTGTGGCATGGCCGCCCAGCCCTCCTCACATTTGGATTCTGAGGGTCATCCGGCTGGGGTTGGGCCAGTTTCGTTCCAATGGGCTTTCAATGGCCGCGGATCAGCGTCCTGCAGACTGGAGATGCCAGTGAGCCCAGTGCCCATTCGAAAGCGATTGGGAGGGTCAGCGTGCCCGGCATGGTGTGGCTATGAAAAGATATGATTGGTAGATGGATGTAGATGGTTTAACCCCATTTTGTGGAGCTCGGGTGGAATTTCCACTAAAAATCTTCCCCGAGTCAGCCTCGTTGTATTTTCAAACACGCCAGAACCTGGGCGCGTGACCGGTACAGAGCCAAGTGCAATGACGTGCTGCGGATTGCGTGATCTCACTGTCCCAGCCCGTTTGGGAAGTGACCTACTCCAAGATGAGTTTATTATCATGTCTATGAATAGTCACTATTTTCACAGAGATGTCAGAGCAAAGAGTCAAAGTAGATAGATTTGAGATTTGAATTTGTTTGTTTCAATACTTTCAATGACTCGTGGCCATTGACTCACGACTCACTTTACATCATCAATCCGCAGCAGCAACGTCCGCAAGGGAGGCAGCCAGTTTTCCGAATTGGTTGGCGCCTGGACGAGGGGAGGTCTTCCCCACGGTTGTGGTACTGTGCCAACAGTCTCAGCCGACGAATCGCGACTGGAAGGGGATGTGATGATGTGCGACCCGCGCATCACTGCATCAGAAACGATCTGGGTACCCCGCATCACCCCGCCATGGATCAAGCATCTTCTCAAGTCATTCCAAATTCCAAATGTTAGCATCTTCAGATATTAGCCTTTCCATCACTGATTCACCCCTTGGCGCGGCGCCCGTAGCAAGGGCATGTAAGGGCTAGAGTTGTGCGATCAGAGCCGCAAGAGTTTAAATCGGTTTAAGCGGCGCCTGGTTTTCACTGTCTCAGCGATGCTCACGAGTCTCTGCTTTTGAGCAGAAGCCGTAAACCCAGGGGACGAGATGCGGAACTGCACTGCACCGATGGTGTTTTGCATGTCTTGGCGATGTCTTTGCAAAGTCACTAGAGTCACTAGAGTCACTACAGCTCTACGTGTAACAGAACTCCTTTCAAGAATGAACCATCAGGCTTTATCCACAAATGATGGGTGTTTGATGGTTCAAGGATGGGCATCGCAGCGAAGACCATCCAGACCAACCGTTCAGGGGATTGATCATCCCCTATAGACTGGGATCGTTTGTCTTTAGTTTACCTCGTTAAGGTATGTTGAGGTCAGATATTAAAGATATGATAAGTTCACCATAGTTCACTACTACCGAAGTATAGAAAAGATTTTGATAAAATGGCTTGCACTCAGCCGCCATATCCTACAATATATCTAGGCTATAACCATGGCTGGTAGCTGTAATGGTTACCAGCTACCATGTTGGGTACACCTTTAAAAGACCGACCGTGACCATGTTCCGCATGACGCCCCACGCACCTCCTGTGGAGAGTTCGTTTTGGAAATGTGATTTTTGCGCCGGTAGGTCGATGTTTGACCCATCAGCCGGCAGTTTACCCCTAGAAAAAACGCAAAAAACGTCCATGAAAAATCGAGATGAGTGTTGCACAATGCACGAAAATCACATCTATAATACATTTAGCAGATTTAGCAGGCTAAAATGATCTATATAAATGTATAAACACAGGTATCGAAGGCCTAGATTTCTGAACAGTCTTTGGACACATCTGAGACAATTTCAACCGATATTGCTGGCCACCCTGTAAATGGTGAGTTGGAGTATCATCATCCCAGATGGACACCTCCAAACAGTGGAAAACAACAAGGAAAGTGGATGAAAATGCCACCTTCGATCTGATCATAGACGGATTCTGACCATTTTCATCGCTCTGCTCCCAATTCTTTTTATAAGCAAACCATCTAAAATCATCTGGGTGTGTCTGTAAACCGTACTTATCGCACCCTATCTCACACCAAACCTTATCTCACATATCTTGTTGTCCAACATAATTACAGAGGTTTCCTGAAACATTTCCGAACAATTCTATGATGACAACTTATACAAATCTAGGAATTGGTATATAGGTAGACTAGGTAGACCCAACCATATGCAAATTTAAGGGAGAACCATTCAACCATTCTCCAAATATGTTTGTCAAGCGACCTAAGCCGGCTGCAGCGTTCCACCCAGTAACCCCCATGGCGTCAGAGAAAAGAAGCAGCAAAGTTTGCATGTCTACGATCATATATTAGCTGTAATATTAGTAATATCCCAAAATGAAATATTCTTTGGGTGTGAAAAAATTAGGATCTTTTCGGGCTTGTGCAAAAATGGTAGATTTATCAAACTTCGTTGCCATTGCAGAGGAGCTCGTATAACTTCGCCGTTGATATAACAGGACTACCCCAGTTTTGGAGGGTTGGGCCCGGAAAAGACAAAGACACATTTTCAGAATTTTCAGACACACCCCACATGGGTTCCCCAGGTTATGGCTATGAATTGGGGTATCATTTTTGGATAAGCTCATTCATGATATATATATATATAGATCTGTTTGGGCAGCGTTCAAAACCATGGAATGACATTTCGGGTTTGGAACATTGCTGATGGGAGCTGCCAGGTAACAGCCAGCCAATTCGCTATCCCAGCAATACAAGAGGGTAGCAATGAATACATTAATTAGCATACACTAACATCAATATGTACCCTCCAGTCATCAAACATGGCGTGCTGGACAATTCCCCATTTAGTTTGATGAATTTCCCCAGCTATAAAATTATAAAGCTCCATTTAGTTGTTGTGATTTCCAATTGCAATGTTTTATTACCGGAGGGTATGTATATTAATGATTATATAATATATGATACATTGATCCATACACACAGGCGCACACACACACAGTATTTCCTACAAGGTGGTGCCCAGGTATGTTTGTTGGTTTCTACACCATAGTAAATAGTTCGATATATCTACCATAAAGCTTAGTTCATGGAGTTATGTTCACCAAATTAGCTAACGAACTGGGGCAGAACATGTCGAATATCAAACTGATGACATGGCTCGGACCTTTCGTTGGTGGCCGTGGTGGCCCTTCGGAAGTCAGGTACAAATGATGGCACCACCTCCCCTGATTCCAGCAGGCGGCGTGACGGGCTGTGCGATTTTTTCTACTGGCATTTTGGGAGATGATGGAATTAGCCTCTGCTTATGACTAACATAGCCATGGTATAGATGGCCCATAGAAATAGATGGTTTACCTGGGTTTACCTATTAATAGCATGGTGATTTTCCATGGCAAACTGTTAGTCATAACCAGATGGTAGCGTCAACGACCTTCCATCGACCTTCTGGTAATCAGCACGGCTTCCTGGAAGATCCACGAGTTCGATGACCTTCCCCAAGGGTCCCCGCCCTAAAACTGGGATTTGCGCAGGAGCAGCCCTTCAGATGGCCCCGAAGGTGCGACCGACCTATGGTGTTTAGCATGGAACAGCCAACAGATGCAAGGTATGTACCTAAGATTGGCCATGTGACCTGGCAGAACAAGAGAAATGCATGTTTTTAAAAACGTGGCTTTTGTATGCTTTTGTCACCAGTTCCTGATATTTGGTGCAATATTATTCATGAGGATGTTGGTGGGGACACTGGTGTCAATGTTGTAGTTGTCGATGTTGTTCTTATATATTGTTGCTGTTGTTGTTGTTGTTGCTGTTGTTGCTGTTGCTGACAATAATGAGCATGGTGACTGTCGATCGACGGGGACGATGGCAATGATGATTGATAAATCAGATTAATAAGATGTTCTTTCTGATTTTCTTCGTGGCTTCTAACATGTTTGATAAATCGTAGATAGCCATTGGGAGCGCTGGGTCAGCTTTTGGCTACGAGCCCAGCAAAAAGGCATGCAATTGCTGACTTCGAGACAAGTGTCATCTCGATGCCACTGCAAACTCTCGACCCACTTATCCAACCGAAACCGGGGAAGAAAAAACACATGCCCACGCTGCCCACGCTTCACTTGTTGCTTACCCACTATTTTCCTCAGCTTTGCTTACTTTTCGGTTTTACTTCGATTTACTCGACTGGAAGCCATTCTCACGTTTCGGGGGAGCCAACCTCAACACAACGCCACTGCGAAATCTGGTTGCTCCAGAAATCATGGGATGATCCTTCGCCATGTTTGCGCCGGTCCAGACCGGCGCGGCTGGTTTTCTTTCACCCGGCGCAGCTGGTGCTGTCGCCAGCACGGCGGGGCGGAGGGGCCTGTGGCAAAGTGTCTTGGTGCAGTGGGTCATGCGGCAAAGCTTGCCGGGTAGAAAAGTTGGCATCAGTTCAAGGCTCCAATACAGTAGTATTACAATAGTTTTTTTTGAGGTGTCAAGAGTTTGCTTCAAGACTCTCGTAATTTTTCTGGGTTGTGGGAAGTCAGATGCCCACCCGTCAGTGTGATGAAGGGAATGTGGCTGGAATGTCGTTTGGGAAAGGTAAGGACTTCAGAGCTACTGAGGGGTATATCAGGGGTATATCACTGAGCAGCAAATCTGACTAAATACATCTAAATACGAATATGATCGAATATGGCTTCGTCTGAAAATGGGGATACATGGGGATACCCTTTTCATTGGCCATTTCATAGGTGAAGAAACATGGAATCACCCCCAATCCGCGAGATTTCTGCAGATTCCTTAGCTGACTCGAGCATGATTCCAGGCAACTACAGACCTCCCACAGCTTTCGCTGTCGTGGCGCTCCGTCCGGGAATGGATGTCGTGAAGTGGTGGGTACCAAGCTGGTTGTATCATGTTGTACCCTTCCCCAATATAAAGCACCCCCCAGGTTTGCCATGGTGGATGTAGGGGATGATTCTTCATATATTTGTGACCGTAGGATGGGGGGGTGGTTAATGTTTGAGGGATGGGAGTCTTGTTTTGTTTTTGTTTTTTTCCCCTTCCTGTGATTCTCAACGTTATTGGGATCATGATCCCAACTGGCAGAGCAGGGACCGAATCTAAGCTGCACTGCTGCTGCCTAGTTGTTACTTGAAGACTTGAGCCTTGCTGCGGTGGCACATTTGTTTTTTTTCCGACATAGGTAGGGCTGACTGAGAAGGTATGCAACTGTTTGGCCTTGAAACCCAATTCTGAAGTGTGTATTACTTCAATTTCTGTCATTTGTCATTCTCATTTTCATTCATTTCAATTCTGAAATGTGTTTCAACTGCTTCATTTTTGTTTTCTTCATTGTAACATGGGCGTTGAACTGGTTCCTACATCTCAAGTTGGTGAATTATTCATCCATTTAGCTCCACTTATCAATGAGTTATCCAGATCAATGGATGTTTTTTTCCATATTTTTCCATCTGTTTTTTCAGATCAATGGATGGTTTTACCATATTTTCGCATGCATATTCCAGATCAATGGATCACTTTTCCGAGATTTCCTGAGATTTTCCATCTATTTCTCCGGGATCAATGGATCAAATCAACTTCTTTCCTGATCCGTGGTGTCTTTCGCTGGGGATCCCTGAGGTGGCCCTTTTTCCGCTGCACGCAGCCCGGCGGAAGGCGGTGGGGTATCCATATTCCCCAGAAACGGATGAGTCGGAGCTAATAGAGTTTTCCCGGTGAAAATAGACGCTTCCCTGAAAATTCAACGACCTAGATGATATAGGCAATTTTAAAGGCAGATAGTTGACCAAACTGGCCCCTAAAGTCCTAAAGGAACAAAATTGGTGGCATTGTCTTTGGATGTTCTTCTTCGGCTAAAAATGATAGAGGTCTCAGCGAAGAGGGTAAGCCACCTGGTCCTATACACTGGTATATCTTAATAAGACGATATGCATAATATATTATATATGCATGAGATTGCATGATAATTTCTACATAGAATCAGAATATATGCATGAGATTGCATGAGAATTTCTACATACCTAGAATCAGAATGAAGAAATACCGTAGAATCAGATTGTCTACGGAGAGTCCCCCCAATCATGGATAATTCGAAGTCTGAATGGTACTGTACCCTGCAGGCCCTGCAGGCCCTCATAGGGGGGTTGTGAATCCTGGATTGACACAGAAACCCATGCCATAACCGAAAAAAATGGAAGATGGTCAAGAAAACAACCCTTTCTGGTAAAGCATTGGTGATGGTATTTGGCATTAGGTTTACCACATCAATCATCGTCAATCCATTTTCATGGGGTTTTATACAATTTTATACACCATTATATTCTGATTCCATGACATGGGATGGATGACCATACCCCGTATTTGCCCATGTAACATGACGGTGGCAAATTGACTCATGCACCAGTTGGTAACTATTGGTAAATATGAACACATGTTTTAACCACTACAAAAAAAGGATTACAATGGGATAAATTTGATCAACGATCTACCAACCGGTGTTGGTACATATGTTAACCACTGTAATTAGATAGGATTATAATGAATTCTCATGGGATAAACATCCCGGCGGAAGGGAAACCGCGCGAGCGTTTTGATTGGTTGCTTCCAGGAGAGTCACAATCACCTGTAATTTACAATATAAAATGCTCTTCCGATCAGTTTGGATAACTGAATTTGGGTTAAAACAAGTGGATGCAAAATCTATTGATTTTTAACAAATCCAGGTAAACATCATGTGCATCAGACGTGGATGCGCAGATTTTTTTTCACACTCTTCGTCGGCTCAGCGATCCATCAGTGTGGAAGCTGTCTTAGACAGCAAGTTGCCATTATGGCACTCATAACGCCACTGCCAGCAACGCAGGTATAGCATGACATCTTTGTTCTGCCCTGCCTTTGTCTGCAAACCGAAAACCTATGCATCACTACCGCACCCAAACCCATACGCAGCGCAGCAACATGTAACGTAGTAAACGATCACAGAGATCTCAGCAGCGTAGCAACATGTAACGTAGTAAACGATCTCGGGGATACCAACCGCGTAGCAACCTGTAACGTAGTAAACGATCACAGAGATCTCAGCAGCGTAGCAACATGTCACGTAGTAAACGATCACAGAGATCTCAGCAGCGTAGCAACCTGTAACGTAGTAAACGATCACAGAGATCTCAGCAGCGTAGCAACATGTCACGTAGTAAACGATCCCAGAGATCTTAGCAACATGGCAATATATCATGTACGAAGTACAAGGAACGTTAACATGCCCCCCCACCCCACCCCACCCCAACCCCAAGACAAAGAGCAATACTCAAAAAAGAAGCAAAACGCACGTACGGTTTTCCTGCCGTAGGCATAAACATGGATAAACCATCTACCAACTGGTGATTTCTTCACATTTCTTCCGCACTGGCCATGGCGTTTCGAACGCAAACCTGCCATGGCAGGTTTCTGTCAGATCCCGCTCTACGGACCTTGAACGTCGATGGGACGCCTTAGAGTGCCCTGGTACGGATAACTGGGGCCCCAGGAAACCTTCAAATCAGACCAAAATGATGGTTTACCCTATTGAAAATGGCCATTTATAGTGAGTTTTCCCATTAAAAATGGTGATTTTCCATAGTTATGTTAGTTTACCAGAGGGTAGATAATATCTGATTGGTGGTTTGGAACATGGCTTTTATTTTTCCATGTCTTGGGAATTTCATCATCCCAACTGACGAACTCATATTTTTCAGAGGGGTTGAAACCACCAACCAGATATGTTTAGATCCAAAATGAATTCAAAATGATGGTTTAGATCGAAATTTGAGTTACGTTACTAACTGTTTGATCAGCCACAATGAGCCTGTTTGATGAATCGTTTGTGTGTCCTTTTTTTGTGGCCAACGAATGGTCTCCCGGGGAGACCCTGCAAAAAAGTATACCGGCACAGCTGGTTCATGGCCGTGGCACCAGAAAATCCACTGTAGATACCCTCTGGTAAACTAACATAGCTATTGAAAATGGCCATTTATAGTGGATTTACCCATTAAAAATAGTGATTTTCCATAGCTATGTTAGTTTACCAGAGGGTATCTGTAGATGATGTGAACCATGGTATTTACCATTGCAACATTTGACTGTCGGAGGGCAAACCTTCCATTTTTTCTTGGTATATTTATAGAATTTTATAGATCTATACTAATCTATAACAGAAAATATCATTTATCCCATTAAGATCCATATTTTGTCCCTATGAAATCCCTATTTATCTCGCATTAAATCACCATCTCCCCTGACATCATGGTGGCTTGTGGCTTGTTTCGCATCGCGACGAAATCACCCACTGGGCAGGTCCGAAATTCTGGAGACGGAAGCGGCCAAGGTGGCTTTGGATGGTTTTGGATTGTGGGATTCATACGATAAGATAAAGCCACTAATAAATATAGATTGGATATATATATTATATATATACTGTATATATATATATATTGATATATAGAGTTTCCCAATATCAT
The DNA here is from genome assembly GCA_947184155.2 of Cladocopium goreaui. Taxonomy (NCBI): domain Eukaryota; class Dinophyceae; order Suessiales; family Symbiodiniaceae; genus Cladocopium; species Cladocopium goreaui. Next base: position 255,659 of record CAMXCT020004802.1, on the reverse strand, counting down.
CAATTATCCCTGATTATCTATGACATATATATATATATTGATAAATAGTATATAATCAATAGTGACAATTATCTATCATCAATAGTATATATATATAGATTATCCCAATAGTGATATATCTATATATATATAGATGATCCCAATATCATCAATTATCCCTGATTATCTATCTGATGATCTATGTTTTTTTTTTTTTTTATCATAATTCTGGCTGTGATATATAGTTGTCACTATTTGGGATAATATATGATAATTATATATATATATATATTATATGATTGATAATACCTGAGAAATAGTATATAATAGCGACAATTATATATATATATATCATCAATTATCGATGTTTGTCTATTATTATCTATACATAATTGTCAATCCTTGATCAATAGTTAGTGGCTATTCTTGACTTATCTATGGTCTATAGTCCATCAGGTCACCTTCACAACCGACTGCTTCAGGAGTTATTGGAAATTGAGCGGGAAGTGGCCGAAGGCGATGGGACTTGGGCATGGGAGCTGTTGGGATGGCAGGTCAGTCCTTTGAAATGATGTTCAACATGTTCAACACGTTCAACACGTTCAACATTTCACTTCACTGAAGTAAGATGAAACATACGAAACATGATCATCCAAGGTTTACCCTCTGGTGAACTAACATTTTGCAATGGAAAATCACCATTTTTCATGGGAAAATCCACTATTTTTATGGCCATTTTCCTTCACCAGAGGGTATTGACAGGTTCCAAGGTTGACATCCCTTTTCTAGTCATTTTCCATCTTCGTTTTGATGGGATCATGATCCCCATCCAAACATCCCAGGCTCCAGATGTCATCCGGACACCCAGGCGCCTGACCTGTGCAGGATTTCACATGATGCCCTCTGGTAAACATATAAAAAGCTATTGAACATGGCCATTGATAGTGGATTTTCCCATTAAAAACGGTGATTTTAACCATGGTTATGTTATTTTTTGTATGTTATTATATGCTAGTTTACTCTGGAGGGTATCACGATATTTTTTTACCTAAGCAATGATCATGATCCGACTGGGTTTGGAAATGGACATGGGGGTATACCGTATAACCCAACATCACGGGGAAGATCCGTTGGAATGCGGGGGAAACGCTATTTTCAGCTACCAAACCCATATAGATCCATATAGAATACCCTCTGGTAATTCAACATAGCTATGGAAAATCACCATGATTAATGGGAGAATTCACTATAAATGGTCATTTTCAATAGCTATGTTAAATTACCAGAGGGTATATACTGTAATCCATATTAATGACTTTCTCAGAAAGCCAGGTGAAGTTTTGTTGGGAAGGGATTCTAGGGAAAGCAATGGAAATCACGTTTTCTGCCTTTTTGAGAGTACAACCTTACCAGAGCATGAGATGATTTGAGTTCGATTGTTCGATCATGTTCGATCAGGCGCGCTTTTTCTCGCCCTCCCGGGCTGTGCCTGCTGTGACCTTCTATCGTGACAGCAGTGCACAATGTCCAAACTGCCAAGCGGTGTGGCTACTGTTAGCAGCTCGGATCTGCAAAACTTGGGACGCCCAGAATCTGAGTCCCCAAGCAGAAGTTGGTTTGAACATCTTTTCTCTATTTGGGAAGCCCCAAAAGGATGGAGTTGCAGTGAGTTGCAGAGTGAGATCCAACCCACCCTGAGCCCCTGATGAGCCATCCGGATTCCCTGAAAATGTGACACTGCCTTTGAGGAAGTGAAAGACATTGATTACCTGGTGGTCAAAGAAGACCTTCGCGCCTACGGTGAAAAGTCTCCCTCTTTCTTAGAGAAAGTTTCTTGGAGGACAAGCTGCACCATGTTGTGGTTTAACTTAGCGTTTACTCTAGAATGTTTGAACAAACAAAACTGGGCATGTGTCCAACAAAAAACGATGATATACGAGATGGAAAACGGGCTTTGGCCATAGTTGGCCAACAAAAAAAGCAAAACCGCTATGTTGCTGCGGGTATACCCCAGTTTAAGTATCACCATTTTAGGTATTTACTACCCAGAACTGCGGGTTGTTGGCACAAAATTCGCCACGGTTGGGGATGTTCATCCCAGGGCCTGGTTCTCAATCTGGGTTTGTCTAAGGATAGGGTAGCCCAAAATTTGATGCTTCATGAAGTTCATCAATGTTACACATCATCATTTCCCCAAGAATAGCCATTTGGAGGATATTTGGAGGATATAGCATGAGTTAGCTCATTTTTCAGACACACATCTATATCATTACTATATCATTACTATGTGTTATCCCCAGGGGACTTCCCAACCGTTGCTGCGTTGAGGTTCCAACAGGGTCTCTGCCTGCTGTCTTGGTGGAAGGGTCCCGAGTGGCCACTGACAGTCTGGCACCTTGACGCGAATTTTTGGGGCCTGGTTCATGGCTGACTACCATACATGTATTAGTATATATATATGCATGGATATATACGTACGTACGTATGTACGGACGTACATGCATACATGCATGCGTGCATCTATATCTATATCCATATCTATATCTATATCAACATCTAGAATATGTATATATTATAAACCGGTATTGGGCCAGCGGGTCAGAAACATAGCAAAGATGGTGTTTTAGATGTTTCTACAAATGAGTTCCGTCAAAAACCCGGGTTTGCGTTTTGCAGGCTTTTCAGACGTTGCTGTCCCCACCACTTTCTTAGTATTCATTTTAAGAAGCCGTCCTGCACCTAATCGCGGCTGTTGAAATGCATGTTTTTTCCGATTTTGAATGACCCTGCGCAATGAACGATAATAGAAACCATCTAAGTAGATATAATTTTCGTTGACCCTTCTGATAGAACGATAACAAGCAACTTCTATCCAGGATATGCTGTCGATTGACTCTGTGCAGCGACGGAGACCTTCCACTGAAATGTGTTTTCTGTTGACCCTGCCATGTGTTTCAGATAGCAGAAACACATGGCATCATGGCAGGGTCAACAGAAAACTTACCCTCTGGTAATTTAACGTAGCTATTGAAAATGACCATTAATAGTGGATTTTCCCATTAAAAATGGTGATTTTCAATAGCTATGTTAAATTACCAGAGGGTAAGTTGAACAGGTTTTAAGGGTCATGTTGAACAGGTATTGTATGTTGAACCATGGTATTTGATGGCATCCAACAGTAATTGTTAAGTTGATGGCATCATGTTGACCCTTCCACTCAACTTTGGATCATCCCTTAAGCTGAACGCTAAAAACCGATCTCTCAGATCTCTCAGCGAAACCGTCATGGGAAATGACATCAGCGAGTTGGCTTCTTTTCACTGGGGACATGTGATTTGACCCACAATTTTTGGCCACAACATGTGGATGGACATAACATGATAAAACCAAAATGGTCAAATCTATATGTATGCAAATTATATGATATTATATGTATAAATGAATTATTATATATGTATATATATATAGTTGCAATCAGAGTTCTGTGATATGGGTCGAGCACGCCCACATGTATACATATATATATATATGTATATATATATATGTATATATATATATATGTATATATATATATATGTATATATATATGTATATATATATGTATATGGTATTTGGCAGTTTGGAACCTATCAGAAACAGGTGGTGAAAGATCTTGAAAACCAAACTATATTGCCAAAAGCTGCTAAATGTAGGTAATTTTTTGGTGTTGTCCAGCTCAATGTTGTCTTGTTTTCGTTCAGTGGGATGTCCGTGAGCTCTTTCCATCATGTTGTCCCAGCAGTACGGATCATTTCACCGTGGATGAGATACCGGCAGACGGCTCGAGTAGACAGATGTTCGATTGTCGTTTCCCCCATTTTCCCTCTACCTTTGGCCAAAGATTTTTGGCCACAGACTGGGAAGTGTACCCTCTGGTAATTTAACATTTTTCTATGGAAGATCACCATTTTTCATGGGAAAACTCACTATTTCAATGGTGATTTTCCATAGCAAACTGTTAGTTTACCAGAGGGTTTTTTCACGGCCAGGATGCAATGTTCCTTTTAGAACGTCTCTATCCAGATCGTGAAAAACCCATGTGCCTCGGCAGCGGCTTCGGCTTAGCAAGCACTTAGGTCAATAGGAAAAGAATGATTCAAGCTGCTGGAATGCAGAAATCATATGAAATCATGGGTTTACCATCTGGTTATGACTAACAGTTTGCCATGGAAAGATCCACCATTTTAAAGAGGTAAACCATCTATTTCGATTAGGGCCATCTATACCATGGCTATGTTAGTCATAACCAGAGGGTAGATGACTTCAAATCAACATTTCGATGAATTTCAACCAGTTGGGAAACTCTACGGGGAATTCCAGGTACTGTAGGATCATTGTAGATCTCTGCCCAGGTTCCCAACCTTCAGCCGCCTGCGGGCGTCAGCCCTGCAATTGCTGGAGCTGCACCGGGCCGTGGTGGGGGCCTGGAGCCTCTTGGCAGCGAGCGGCTGGTGGCTTTATGGAATCTAGATGTTCGGTATCTTGCTTTATTCACCCTAGAACGATTAAAACAAAAGGACTATACATACATACTATATATATACACATACGTATATATAGTTTATTTGTTTGTTTGTTTGTTCGTTTGTTTGTTTGCTTGCTTGTTTGTTTGTTTGTTTGTTTGTTTATATTTGGGGGTGAAACTCAAAATTGGAACACATATGTGGGTTCAAAGAGGTAATTACAAGCCAGAACCGATGGACAATAAAAGTAACGATGGACCTAAGAGGTCAGCGACGAGCAGTGGCCTGTGACATGGAAAGCCACTCACAGCCCACCAACAAATAATATTAAGATATGTTAAGTCATATATGCCGTATATATATAACACACACACATACACACACACAGATATATATATATAGAACGATTACACATATATATATACATATATATATATTATGTAGTAACAATTACAACCAGTTTGTTTTTTTTCACCAGCAATCATGGCAGGTCATGGCAGTTTGCATCCCAGGGGCCCAGCTCACTGACCCCAAGGTACATATATGTTTCGCGAGGCACGCCTTTCGCGGAGCGGGTCAGTTGGCAGTGGGTCAAAACCCTGGTACCCCTGGTGAACATAAAAATAGCTGGGATTTATGGATGTTCATCCCTCTAAAAATGGTATTAATAGGTATTGATTCATAGCCAGTTCATGGTTGCCTAATTGTAATTGCTCAATCCGGCATTAGCTGTCAGTAGTTGAGTATGTTGAAATGGTATGAAATGGTACCATGCCATATTCCGTGAAGTTACACTTTTTCCATCCTTTGCATGCCACAAAGATCCACAAGGGTTTCTGGGGGGTGTTTATGTCATAAACGGATATCAAAGGCGAGCAGGACTGTACAATGCCTGGAGTAGACAAAGGGTCACGTCTTGTCAGGAGCGACCCTTTGTGAATGAGAACCGTGTGGAGTTTCAAACTGCATTGGAACAGGTGGAAAAAGCCTTGGATGCTGTGGCTGCTTAGTTTCGGGATGCTACAGGAGACATGCCTCTCAGTTTGGAGGGCGCCATGTTGAGTTCACCTATCCATTTTGTGACATATGGGTGTGTCTGAAAATGGGGTATGCCATCCAAGTGGCCCTCTTTAAAAGGGACAATTTAATATACCACTGTATTTAGGGGTACTTCATTTTAGACAGACCCATACTTGCTCCGCTTCTTTCCGAGGAAAAGAGCGATTCCGATTGGTTTTTGCCTTACGAGCACCCAACCATTGTGGACATTCAATACGTCTGCAGCATGGAGAGAATGGTGGCCAGTGCCATGTTCTTCAAGGCCCACATGGTGCTTTGGGATTCACCCCATGAAAATCACTGGTTAACATGTATGGATATATATATATATATGATATAAATACATGGTAAATTCAGATTATAAATGAGTTGTAAATGGGATAGTCCCTTCCCGCAATCACAACTAAATACTACCCTTTCCGAAAGCCTTGTGAAATGTGCTGGATTTGATCATGACTTGGTGGCGCTGTGGGGGTATTTAATACCAGGGGATGGGACTATACTACCGGCCAGATGTTTGTTCTTGCTACAGATTCGATGACATAGATACTTATTGATGCACCACGATTATGATCTCATGATCCATTCAAATCTTTCAGATAGGTGCGACTGGAGATATACTTAATCCTTACATTGCATTTATGATTCGATCCATCGAATTTTGGACCCCTGAAACATTCCTATCAGTACATATAACATATAGTAAGATGAAATATGACATATAAACCACCGGATCATATACACATATGTGCATGTACATAACATATATATGTATATATGCGTACTATACAACACACACACAGATCTTACACATGCTATCTACATGATTTATACCACATATACATTTTCTAAGAACACACATATATATATATATGTATATTTATACATACACATATTTTGCTGTATCCTTACAATATCAAAAACTAATCCAATCTGAATCAAATTCAATCCAATCTATTTATCTATTTATCGTTTTATCTATTTATCTATTTATAATTTATTTATAATCTATTTATTATTTATTATTGATTTATTTATTTATCTATTTATCTATTATCAATTTATTTATCTATTTATTATTTATTTACTTATTTATCGATCTATTTATTCTAATCTAACCTAATCTAATCTATCTATAACTTATACAACCGACATAAACATCGTGCCTCTCCCTGGCCGGTCCCCCTCCGGCAGCCGCCGCAGGGCTTGGACGTGCGCGAGGAGTTCCAGAGCATCGATCGCTGGCTGCGGGCCTTTGAAGCTCTGCCATGTTATCAGGCCACCAAGGGCGACTTCTACAGGCCACTGGATGGCGTGGTATTTCCCCATTGGTTGATGAAAATAGGTTGGGGTTGGTAACTGTCCCATTTTGGGTACAGTATATTAGACATCACCTTATAGTAGCCATCTAGTAGACCATATACCTAATGCTTGGGTGATGTTCAATGGGGACATTTAATGACCCATGAAAAAAAGGTTGGGGGTTTGTTGACCTAGCCCTGAAAAGATCTAAGAGGTTTCTATGATGATAGCTGGTATACCCACTGGATAAGGGCCGAATGGGATTGGTTTTATGAGATGGTATTCATGATATGTGGGAAATGGGTGAACCACGGTGCGAATGACGAGTGGCGCTTGAAGAATATTGTAGAAATCATGGATTACCGGAGTCACTATCAATCAGGTTTTTAGATGTTTTTAGCACCGCTCAAAGTTCAAGATCAAGTCATGCATTTGTGCCAAGTTTTCCAACCATCCACTGCGGAAAGGGCAGTTAAGACTTGTCTACTTTCGATCTTGCTATTTCTCAATATGTTTCCTGGGTTCGTATAACCCCATATACACTTTCGGGTTATACCTGACTATGGCTCTAATTTCTTATCCCTATGTGGGTTCTGATAGCGACATGCCAATTGAAAAACATGGAATATTCCGACTCCGATAGATTTTTCTTACCGGTGTAAATGGCGTAAATCGTGATTCTTTAGTGAGTCCAGCAAGATTAATTATCAGAAATAGCAGCCCATTTAAACCAGCTATGTAGTTATTGTTTGATGGTGATGGGGTGTCAAACAGGGTTGGATTGACTGGTTGGGGACTTACCCCGGATCATTTTCCATGGACCTGGCAGTCTCTGTATGGCCTTGGAACCACGATATGGACCTGCATTTGGGAGCAATCCTCGGATGCGAGATGAACTGATGCCTGAGAGCCTTGGCTGAATCCACCTGAGGGGCCTGTCAGCAGCTGCTGATTTGTTATGTGATTTTACAAAACAACACGTGGGGGTCAAGACAACATGGCTTTTGCGCTGGACAGTTGGGGGGATGAACTCGCATTTTTTGGGATTTGACCCAACTTTTATCGGGATCGGACCATAAAAATTGCGGGGCTCGATAGCTGGTACAGCTGGATGTTCCCTGCAAAAGCGGCAAGGGCACAGTTTTCCTGAACCACTGGCCTGGGGATTTGGCGGGGGACCTGCGTTTATGGACTAGTGTACGGCCAATTTTCCTAGCTCAGGAACTACAGGTTGCCTTTCAAATTTGAGTCCTCGGCATGCAGATAGGGGGCAGACGTTCTGTTGGCTTCCCAAGAAACAACATCAAACATCATCAAAACACATACAAAACGCATTTCAGTGTGAAAGTTAGGGCTGTCCAGCCGTACCAGCATCCAGATCATCCAGTGGCCAGTTCCCGTTCCAAAGTCCCAGGCGCGACTTGGAGGCTCTGACACGAACAGACTATACCTCGCGGATCCACTATGTGCAGGCCATGGTGGCCATGATGGCCATGATGGCCTCGGCCCGGCGTCGTTACTTTGCGAAGTGAATAAACATCTTAGAAGTAATTTATGAAGAGTTCCGAACGGGTTTCTCTATATGATTATCATACGTACTTATGTATATGATATGTATACATTCATGAATGGTTACCCCCGGATAGTGAATTCATTTGCTATCATTTAATGGTACTAGCCGCGCCCGGTTTTTTTTTTTCGCAAGCCACGGGTTACCCAATCCTCCAGGCATCCTGGTCCCTGCTGAAGAACTGCGATGCGGTGGCGCCTTGATCTGGTGTTGTGGGCCTAAAACAATGAGTTGATGTTAGCCGTTACACATCCTAAAACCTCCCAGAACTATCCGAAAACATCCTGTTTCACGTCCTAAAACAATCCTGAAGTATCGAAAAAACCGTCCTAAGATGATGTAAAGATTGGAATGAACAACTAGAAGCTGGAAATGTACACCGTTTGGTGGCCAATCAATTGCTGGGAACTCCATACTGCCATGGAACCCAGCTTTGGCCGTCGCCCTTGGAGTTTTTTGTTCCAGAAAAAATGCCAATCTGAAATGATGTGGCACACTTTTTTCATGGCCGGAAAACCATCCATTCACTTCCGGCAAGTCATTGAGGATGGTTTATGGTACATATATATATACATATAAGGTTTGCCACAGTCCGATTGTCTAAGTGGTGTTTGAGTGGCAGAAAGTCACAGCTACTTCAATGTGAAGGACTTCAAGCTGATTTTGCCCATCTGAAGCAATGCGGTACACCCAAAAATGAGCCATGCCTACCTAGTTGGAGCTTATTGTTGGCTATACGTACCCCTAGCCTTTTCTTTCAAACAAAGCTACACCCCTGCAAAGCCCATGTAATCTGGGTTCTGAAGATTGGGACCCCCCCGAACATCCACCCATTGATGGTAAAATCTTCCGGGTGGTTCAATCCTATTGCTGGTTAAATCATGGTTACCCTCTGGTAAACTAACATAGCTATGGAAAATCACTATTTTTTATGGTAAAATCCACTATAAATGGCCATTTTCAATAGCTATGTCAGCCATTACCAGAGGGTAAATCATGATGAAATCCACATTTTGGATGGTTCAATCCTGTTCCAACCATTTCCAACCCACGATTTTTTCCCAGGTGCGCTACTGCTGCCGGGCCGCTGGTGGACAGCAGGGTCTGTGGGCCAAGGGCCGACCGGATCGCTCCAGATTGGCAGATCCGCAGGCGGTCCATTGTTATCAAGGGGAATATATATATATATGCATAATATATACATATATATACACATGGGATATTATTATATCTGAAGCCACCAACCAATTGAATAATCTTCCATGTAAATATCATGATGATATCACCATTATAAGCCATTAAATAGCTTGATTTGGTTGTGCTGAACATAAGGTATACCTCCCATATGGCGATTAAGCAGCAGATTTCGGCATATCAGGCGATTGATTGGGTTATAGTGGGGAAATACCATGATAGGATGGGAGATTATACAACTGGTTGGTGGTTTCAGATATATGTATATATATATATAGTACAGTACTGATTTTCAACCATTGACATGGGATGATGATCCCCAATGAGCACATTTTTGGGGGGGTTGAAAACCATCAAGTAGATTGATTACCCAAAAATAGTGATTGTAAAGAGCATTTTTTTTGTGTGGTGGTGGTGGTGGTGTTGGGGGGGGTAACAGACAAACATTGGATTCCCGTGCTTGAGTTTTGTTTTTAATCAATATGTTTTGTTCAACAAAAGACACATAATTATTTAAGAATAATCTCAATAGAATTCTCTCAGTAAATTTGGGCAATCTTGATCAATTTTGACTTGTCATAGTATAGTGAGGATGCACCAAACCAGCAATTGGAGAGCATTCGGTGGGGTGTTGAAATCAGATGTTCGAATCAGGGTGATATATCAAGCGCTAAAATCCTAGCGATGGCAAAGCTGGATGTGTGAAGATCTCAACAGAAAAGGGCGTACCATCTGTCAAAAAAGCTGTTTTTAATTTCCCGGGCAAGCATGTTCACTACAAAGTCTTTCGTTCCACTTCCTAGGATATGGATGGATATGGATGCTTGAGGGACACAACCAAAAGGTATGTTTCCAGCAGTCGATGTATAACCAACACTTGATGGATATTGAATCAGTGCATAGAAACAGTGGTGCAAGTGCCGCAGTAATTTGTACTTCAGCAAGACTGATTGGGGATGCAGAGACAGGTTAAGTCGTCTTATCCGAAATTCGCCAAGGGTTGGAATTGCTGAGCAAGTGCCCTGGTAGTCTTTCCAGCTTCATCATGAAATCATGGCTGGTTTGGGGAACTCATCCCAAGAGGGAGGCCGTGCCATATCTATATATCTGATGAAAGTGGTTGGCCTCAAGAGATGATCTGGCCATGGCTGGAGACTTCACATTTTACCATAAAACATTGGTATGGGAAACAACTTAAAATGGGGGATTTGGGGGATATCTCCAGCTTTACCAGCGAAATCGTGGCTTCAAAGCACCATCACCATTTCTCCAGATGCTTTTCCTTGGAGCATCCTTCCATAGGCATTGGCACATGTTTTGAGCTGGAGCCGGCTCTGTTTCAGGCGGCGATCCTCGAACCGCTGCTGTTACCTTTAGAGCTGGTGATCTGCACCGTAGCCGAGGTCTGGAAAACATGGGCCCAGGGATGCCTTGAAAGATGAAGGGAGCTCCAAAACCAGGTCGTTTTTTTCTACTCAAACAGACCATTCGAGGTGAAGGGTAACTGGAATTATGACCTATAGTATCAGCGAGTGGTTCGCGGTTTGAATCGCAGAATCAATTTGTATGTTCCATCCAACTTGAATGGGATTATACTCCCAACTGAATGTTTTGTTTTTCAGACTTTTCAAGTGTGTTTGCCGAAAAAGAACCTCGGCCAGGAGGGGGGACAGGGACATAGTCCCACCGAGGTGACCGTCCTCATCTACCGTGCAAACCACTCGAAGTCTTTTCGAAGCCTAAGTTTTGGATGGTTGCGACTGAAAATCTCATCAATATCCGCTAACAGCATGTTTTAAAAAGGCCTTTTCTGAAAGCACGCTAGCCCCAAAATCATCCAAAATCCACGAGTTTCGCATCATTCTCCCAATGAAAATCATCAAACTTGCCATGTCTAGAGGCCAGGCGGCTTCGATAGATCAAGGTCAGGATGGGAATAATCAATCCAGTAGTAGAGATATATATATAATATATAATATAATATAATATAATATAATACAATATAATATAGTATAATATATATATAGTATAATATATATATATATATATACAAATATTGTATATATACACATATATATTGTATATATATACATAATATTATATACTGTACGCCCATTTTTTTCAGGATTCCCATGACATGGGATGACCATAAATCATACATCATGTAACTTGGCCATTGCACATATGAACAAAACCGAGTTTTTCTGATGCTGTCAGGAGATTTTCGCGGAGTCTGGTGCTGAGCAGGTAAGGCTTCGCATTCGAGAAACTGTCAAGGCTGGGTGTTTTATGGGAGACTTTATGGGGACACGGATATTTCATGGGAGATCTGGGAAATGTTAAAGCATTGTTGACCAATGACCATCCCTGGCTCCACAGGCGATGCCGGGGCTGGAACAACAGCTATCAGTCTGCGTGGCATACCTGAGGGATCGTGTTGGACGCTTGGCGTCGGGGATGAATGGCTGGTTGGTGGTTTCATTACCCTCTGGTTATGTCAAAATAGCTATTGAAAATGGCCATAGAAATAGTGGATTTACCCATTAAAAATGGTGATTTTCCATAGCTACGTTAAATTACCAGAGGGTATCCACTTTGGATGAGAATCCACAAAGACCCCGATTTTTCCAAGGGAATTGAAGCCATTCCGTTCAGAAGATGGGCAAGAATGAGGATTCTAGCCCCAAAGAAATAGGATATCATCAACAATGGAGATACACTCCCTGAAAACCAAGATGGAACTCCTAAAAAGGTTGCTTACAAGAGGCACATGATCTTCCAACCTTTTCGTGTTCTATGGCAGTTTCCAGCGGTGAAGACTCCCTTTACCGACAATGCAGAGGACGTTCATCCCATTCCCCCATACAAAATGCCAAAATGCCAGTGGGACCCAGGGCATTGAGGGGACGAGCAACAACAAATATGGAATAGAAAAAACATATTCGCTGGTGAAGGGTAAGTGAATATGTGGCAATTGCTTGCCTTAAACGCAGTTTTTTTTGAATATCCCAGCCGAAGACGAGTGATTTTTTTTGAATATCTAAGTTGAAACTGTTCTATTTAACAACCTGAACCTCACAAGTTGTGGTTAGGAGGGGGACAATCATCCCCAAAATGATGTTGGTCGAAATCCGATTTCTTCTCTGTGAGAGATATTGATGTTTCAGGCAGGTTGGCTGGGTTTGCTAATAGGATACCCCACCAGTCCCACAGATGGGATCGGAGAACCCTAAACCCAATGAGCACCCTTTGGCTGGGCGGGAAAAAAAAACCTGGAGATTTTAGGGGAATTTCGACCTTGATAGGAACCTCCGACGGGGAATTTCATATCAACTATGGCGAAGCGGTGGACTTCCCATGAAACACGCATCCATCATCAAAGTCTGACACAGCAAACCACCAGAAAACAAAAAAAGGGGAACATCATGAAACTCCCAGAGATTGAGAGATTGAGAAATGATATATAGTATCATGATTTTTAATCTCAAGGAAAACTGTGATATCAGATATGCCATCAAGGCTTGTTTGAAACTAAGGCACCAAGCGAACCGTGATTCATGATCCTTTCCGAACCACTCTATCGAATGCGATTGGCGGTGAATCCCCCCATTTTCAGACATACCCAAATTCGATATGTAGTTCATTCATGTTCGTTATATACATAATTGCATTATATATATATGTTATGTATATACATATATTATGTATATATATATATATTATGTATATATATATATTATGTATATATATATATATATTATGTATATATATATATTATGTATATATATTATGTATATATATATATAATGTATATATATTATGTATATATATATATTATGTATATATATATTATGTATATATATATTATGTATATATATATATTATGTATATATATATAATATATATATATATATTATGTGTATATATATAATGTATATATATATATATTATACATAACATTATATATATAATATGACATATTATATCCCATTCTATCCTTATCCATATCCACAGAAATTCCTCTTTCATGGAATGAACAAAAGCCCGGCGATGAAAATCCCTAGGCGTCCCACGCGACTTGCCTTTGCCTAGTGCAAAGGTGCTGCACCTTGGCATCTGCGTGGACAATGGTAAGATAAAGAAGGTTGGGAAGATTTTTATATGGATAATATGAATATGAATTAAAATAGATAGTCACTAAATCATAGTTATTAGTTATTAAGTCATAATTACATCAATGGGATAAATCTGGATAAACGAATATAAATGATCGAACAATGGGTCAGACAACCCATAATAAATTCACTGGATGGTTTGTCAGAAAAGTATCAAGCATCTAGGAACCATGTTTATTTCATACAGAATGCCATGCTAGGTTTCTTTGTATGTTTTTGTTTTTCTTGAAACCATTCTAGGAAACAAACTATGGATGAGACGAGAAAAAAGGGATGCAAAACAACAACACCGGGGAGAACTTGGTCGTATTGGCTAGTGGTTTGTGAAGTATGGAGTCATGACCTGCTAATATAAATGGGAGAAATCAAGGAATGGGTGAGCCGCTAACATTTTAAGCAGCTAACTTTGTGGGCTCATCCTTACAATGGACCCCTGGACAGTGGCCAAAAATCACACTATGAACTGACAGGATCTGACAGGTTCTGATTTTTTTGCTGGGCCAGAGGTGGCCAGAGTTCCATTGAAGCTGCTGTGCTGTTGATCATGTTCAGAAATTGCCTCATTTCAGCTTAGTGCATTCATAAGCCAGATCAGCTTCTCCTGGAAGAACCAAGGTTCACAATGAAATCCAAAGGCCTCTATGTTAACCGTCAATGGGAATTGGTAAGAAATGGTCAAGCCTTGATCAATTTTTCATTCATGCGGCTTGTACATGAAGAGTTTGTGACGTTGCACATGGTTTTGTCTGAAAGCAGGATACTGTATGACAGTGTACCCCCAAATTTCATGGCTCATTACAGTCAGTATCTTCCCCTAAAACATACCCTCTGGTAAACTAACATAACTATGGAAAATCACCATTTTCAATGGGAAAATCCACTATAAATGGCCATTTTCAATAGCTATGTTAAATTACCAGAGGGTAATTAAAATCAATTAAACATAATTAGTCTTCAGATGTTTTCAGATACATCCAGCATTTTCAGGTCACAAACCTGGAGAATTTCCGATTCCGATTCTGCGCTGCTTCCAAGGAGATCCTACCTCGCAGAGACCTACCGGGCACTGAGGGGTAGGGAATGACCCATCAATAGCTTTAGGGGTGGTCGCCGAGTAACTGACTTTCATCACATGCATTTATAACTTATACAATCTCATACAATTACAATTTATTATATATATATACAGAGGTTATTAACTTATATATCGGATGCCACTACAGCAGAAAAGAGGGAATGTCGTGGATTTGTTTCTCAAAAAGATCCAACGCACAAAGTAAGGTTTGCAGGCATCATGAACTCCTGGTCCTATTTATTTACTTCGCCTGCGGCGAAGTTTTCAGGTATGTTTGTTTCAGACAAGAGAACTGGCAGATTTCTCCCGGAATTTCTTAGAGTTTCCGGATTGACCACCCCAGCTGGATATGATTGCAATATAGATCCCCTGCTGGATTCTCAGAGCAACCAGCGGCCATTTGAAGGCTGTCTCTCAGCCAAGGTTGGGCATTGCCAATACATGGGCATTTACCGGGGGATAAGGATAAACCATGGGTTTTTGGAGGTACAGATCTCCTTCTTTTGGCACATTGCCAGACTGCCCCAGGACATATCGAAGTAGGAGTCTCCGAGGTTAGCAGATGCTCTGAGTCCCGGCCAAAGATCAATTTTCGGAGCCGCGAGCCTTCTGATTTCTTTCAACAAAACTTGAAATTGGGGACTCCAAAGCAACCCGGACACGTCCCCAACACAGTTCGTCTTACTATGTCACTGTGTCCTATTCTTGAGAAAACCCTGGGTTGAGGGTCCCTAATTTTGAGAGTGCTACGATGAAAAAAGGGAGAGCTTGAGTGCGCTACTGAGCTTTCGGAGAAGCTTTTAGAGAAATGGCATGGTGCAACGGGAGACTTTGGATGATTTCGGTCAGTTTCTTCGGGCGGCAATCAATGAGGCTGAAATTTGGCAGAGATTTAAAAAGGACCAAAGCATTGTCCGTGCAGATGTCAGGTATGCAGCCCTTTATTTTCTGGTGTCGTGCTGTGACGAATTTAGCCCGCAGCGTCCCTGGCTCTAGACGCAAAAGTTCCCAAATCCAAATCTGAGACCATCCGCGTGTACAGCAAAGAGGGTCTGAATTCGATCCCAATGACACGAGCAGGACAGGTGGCGTGCGCATTGTTGCGCCACCTTTAGTATTTGGAGGATGCATGATATTTCGAGGGCTAAATCCCTTATCTTGTTAGTATTGTTAGTTAAACCCCTAGCTTGGATTCAGTTTCAATGGTCCAAAGTCACTTGATGAATCTCAATCTGCCAACTATTGGCTGGTTCAACCCCCGTCCACAACTCACTGGTCTGATTCCTATTTGTTCCATTTTGTTCCCCTCAAACTGATTCGATGCAACTCGATCTTGATCTCCAAGTTTATTGGCTAAATCCCACCCCAAAAAACTACTGTATCCCTTCTGGCTGAATTAAAACTAATTACCTCACCACGAATAAATCTTCCGTATCCCCACATGAAATGTTCAGATCGCCCATGATCCCCGTCAACTCTCCATTGCTTTGATTCTAATTTTGGGGGTCAAATCAACGAAATCCAGAAATAATTACTTTACTGTAGTTTGCTGCTGACAGTCGCACTTCTACACGGAATCCGTCAATACTTCTCTTGGTGAACAGCAATTCTTGACCGATTTAGCCAATAAAACATGCCGCTGCTGTATCCCATGCGGTTGCCCGTAAAAATCAGAAAAATCCATAGATCAATGGATTGGCTTTAGGGAAAATCTACCGGAAACCATCGATTTTCCTATGAACTCTCGGTGTTTCCTGCCATTTTTTCTCCGAAACTCCGTCCATTGGATAGAAGATCCCCATTTTCTCTGGTAAAAATCGGTCAGATCGGAGGAGCCCATCCCGTTGCGACGCTGTGCCTGGCGCTGCTCGCTCCCTTCACCGCGGCCATGCGGTTGGAGCCGGGCGCATCGGAGCTGCTGCGGAGCTTCGCGGCGATGATGGAGAAGGTGGGATGGGGTAGTACAGGTAGGGATCCCCATGGGATATAGGAGAAAATATATGGATATGGATCAATACCTATTAATACCATTTTAGGGGGATGAACATCCATTTACCAGCTATTTTGATGTTCACCAGGGGTACAAGGTTTTGACACACTGCCATATGGGAAAATATATGGTAAACTATGATGATTCTGGGATGGAATATGATGGAATGGGGGTTTTCCATAGGGTTTTCCATAGGGTTTTCCGGTTTTGGCCTCGAATTTTGGAGATCATTTCTATAATGAACCATCATATGGGATTTAATAACTGAAACTAGTGATATATGATATATGTAAAAATCTCCCTTGACCAGTTATAATGGTTAAAAATGGGCTTAGAAAAGTTAATTATAATTGTTTTTTGGGTCATAAGTGTGGGATCTGCACCTGCCATAAATGGTCATTTTTTGAGCTTTGCGATTTGTGGAACATCACCATTTTTAGGAGGTACATCCTCATAAATAAACATAAATTATACAGTAAATCATCTAGAATTGGGCAAGTTTTCTGTTAAATTACCACAGGTTGTAGGTTGGATTGATGATCATTGACATAGGTGATCTAAGGGTATCTACGGGATGATGTACAAGTTTTTTCTGGAGGTTAAACGCACAACACACATGTTTGACTATCGATTATCTATAGATGATCTAAGAAACAAACCAATCAAACATAAACTCCAGTGGTATTCCAACCAATTCAGAACATCTATGGTCATGGAGGGTATAGTCATAGATAATCTTCACCACTGTTTTTGCAACCAATCTCTCCAGTGGTGGGAGGGAACCATGAAGGGAGCTAGGGGTTTCCATGCTTTTTGTTTCAGCTAGCTGTAGCTCTAAGACTCTGATGATCTAAGAATCCCATTATATTGCAACTCCCCAAAGAGATAGTAAAATCCTAGGAAGATAGTAATAGATGACATTTCTATACATTTCTATCTTTTTTGGGCTGCCATATAATACTGTATTTATCATATGTATATCTATCTAAACTATAACGACCTCACATCGCAACATCACTGTAAGAGATGGTTTGTAAAAGACATTGTCGCACAATGTTTTTTTTGGTTTGGTGAATTATTTTTTGTAATTTGTCCAGATCTATAGATGATCTAAGGAATGATCCACATCATCTTGCATCCCATTGACAAGTGATCAGATGATCTACAGTAGTATCTTCAGATCTGGTATGTGGACATTCATATTTTCATGTCAGACATGCAGCAAACCCTGGCACAGTAACTTTTCGGAAATTCGATGTGGAACAAGGAAGAATCACCACTAAAAAACCGGTCATTCATCCATTTTTATGGGCCATGGCTTCCACATGGCTTCCACATAGACATGGGGAAAGCAATGGGATGATCATGGATACTCTGAACCAGTGGGATGATATTCATACGTGAATTTACGTTGAGTACTAGAGTTTACTACAGTTCATCATCCACAAAAGGGTTTTTATATCCATGACCCTTGGGTTGTAACTTGGACATAAACCCGCGCAAGCGCGGCCATTTTTCGATGTCCCAAGTTTCAGGAAATCTGATCTAAACATTTGTAGATGGAGTGGAGAATCCTCATTATTTGTGCACTTCTTGGTAGTCAGCTGGATATGAAGCAAGAACTGGAGGATAGGTCACTACAGCGATGGAGATACCTACTGTAGGAAAGCTCAATTGACATGGGGAGCCTTTCCAGCCACACATTGGGGTCAGTGAAATTCAGGGAGAGAAATACTGGAGTCCTTATATGTCCTTATCTAAACAAAAGCCTTACTTTGCCAAGATGACGGAGATGTTGAAACTCAAACACGTTCCGGTTTATATATAGGATCACTTTTTTGTCGTCCCCTAGTTTAATGATTGAACATAAGGATTTCCCTTTGCTAGAAGGGTATTAATCCATCTTGAAAGCAACATTTGCATGAGGCATTGCAACTTCAAAACCACTCCTTCTCACGTCTTTGACTTCGATTGTGATTTGGGTCAATGGGTCGATTTCAGGTACCCTCTGGTAATTTAACATAACTATTGAAAATCACAATTTTTCATGGGAAAACTCACTATAAATGGCCATTTTCAATAGCTATGTTAGTTTACCAGAGGGTAACAGCTAACAGCTGGTAACACGGCTGGTTTCTTCACACTGGAAATATGCCGGGAATCCCGATCTCCCAACTTCTGCCACATCCCACGCCCCTGATGATTGGTCAAAGCTTGTGCTTCAGATTGCCTCAGTAAAGCCAGAAATTTGAACTGGTTGGTGGTTTGGAACTTTTTTTTATGACTTTCCATATATTGGGAAGTTCATCATCCCAACTGATGAACTCATATTTTTCCAAGGGGTGGCAAAAAACCACCAACCAGTGGTCATTTATGCAACATTTTGGTCATTTGCAATAGGGAGATCATAGGGACACCTATGGCACTATTGGGGTCCCCATATCTGAAAAAAAGATGGGTGCACTCGGTGCACTCGGTCTGAGCCAGGAGCAGCCAGATCCCATGGCCGAGATGAAAATGCCACAGTCACTTACTAAGGTTGAGGCGATTGGGGATTGGGGTTGTCCCCAACCATGGGAAAACGATGGGAAAACTGGTATTTTTCCTGGTGAATTGTCGTCATTATGCCGATGAGATGGAGTAGAGAGATCGCAGTGGCCGAACAGAAGAACCCCAAGGACAACAGGGAAACACACATGGCACTTTTCAAGCAGATCGAAATTTGAAAACCACACGTGTTTTTGGTTTCCAAAAAATATGGGCTGGGAGTTTTCATGGGTGTTTCGCTTAGAACCAGCTTGTTTTTTTAAACTTTGAGTCTGGTCTACTGGGCGATGGCCATTGGTTGAACGCCTTGGTGGCTGTGACGTCAGGCTGCCTTCAGTCATCTCAATGACTCCAACGTTTCCTTCGAGGATCAGGTGACTCTGGCTGATACTTGGGGTGTGTTGAGCCCAAGTCCGAAAAACCATAATATGTGTGATCGCACAGAGACATATGTGTACGTATATACATATATATACATAATTATATATATGATTATGCACAATTATATCATATTATATCATATTATATCATATTATATCATATTATATCATATTATATCATATTATATCATATTATATCATATTATATCATATTATATCATATTATATACATATTATATACATATTATATACATATTATATATATATATATTTATGTCATATATGACATCATATATATATATGTATATATATATACATTGTATAGATACAGATAGTTACGATGCATACAAATGTAATGACGGCTGGATCGCGGGGCAGTGGCCCTTCAGGGATGCGAAGCAGTGGTCAGACGCCAGGGTGGGGTATGTTCTGAAGCAACGTGTGTATGTCTATACATGTGTGTATATATATATAAGGAAAATGGTTAATAAGGAAAATCATCCCCAAATGACCTAAATTCAGGTTAGTGAAATATTGTAATTTACCCAGATAGATATATATATAGTGACATTCACTACAAGTGATAAGCTAACCCTCCGTTTGCCATCAAAGAACATGGGTAAACTGAGGTTTTAAACATGCTCAATTGAACCACCAGATTTGTTTCTTCCCAATCATTTGATATATCGTCCCCTCCTGTAAATTTTCGTCGGTTTCCCCAAATTTCTCGCAGAATTTGATGGGAAGAAAAAGCAGGAAAACCCGATATTTTATAATAAACAGCCAACCATGAAACTTGTAGATATTCATTAAGGATCATTAAGGGAATATCTACATCCCTTAAGTTCCCTTGTAACAAGGTATTTAAATATCCAGTAGGTCAATATTTAAATCCCTTAACATCCTTTCAATGGGGCCTTGGGATGGGCAAGGCCAAAGAGCAAGTGGCCTCCATGATCAATGCAGGGAAGACGTTGGTGCAGAATGAGGCGGGGAAAGTCATGGCCCATGCACTGTACCCTCTGGTAAACATACAAAAAACTATGGAAAATCACCATTTTTTATGGGTAAATCCACTATAAATCACCATTTTCAATAGCTATGTTAGTTTACCAGAGGTATGTGTATACTCTCTATGTTTATCCCCACAAAGATAGGCATTTTTTACGATATAATTTATAAATCCCTGCTGAAAAAAAACTGAGATGTGATGTAATTTTCAGCAACATTTCTATATCTTTTTTGGGGGATGACTATTTACAATTATTTACATACAAAGACATCGGTCAAAACCTATGACATGCCATATTTGTGGGGATGAAGGTCGATCAATCCCAGCTATTTTGGGTTGCTCTTGACTGAATAGATCTGAGATTTGGAAAATCATTCCTGGTCAATATTTAGTATATTTTGCTTGTGTCCATATTGATATTTAATATATTTTGGTTGGTATATTAACCACTATTAACCACTATTAATCTTGGAAAATCACCATGGTTCATAGGTAAATCAACTATAAATGGGCCATTTTCTATAGCGATGTCAGCCATTACCAGAGATGATCTGAGTTTTGGACATGACGAGCCAAGGATTTCCCTGACAAACCGCAGGAAGTGGACGATCCCAAGTCCTTCCTCGCAAGGGGACAGACATGCAAGCGGATCCCTGGCTGCGAACCTTTCCAGTGACAGTTGGAAGATATGTGAGAATTTATACGTATATATATATATACATATATGAATATGTATATATATATACATACACATGTGAATATATATATATATATATGTATATGTATATGTATATATATATATGTATATGTATATATATATATATATATGTATTTGTGGATATGTGTACATATTCTCTCTCTCTCTCTCTTTCCGAACATAACCAGGCAATTTGTTTTATAGAGGTTTAGCCATCAACCATTGGGATTCAACAGGATTGGTCTCAGAGAACATCTAGATAAAACCGGCTACCCTCTGGTGAACTAACATAGCAATTGAAAATGGTGATTTATAGTGGATTTTCCCATTAAAAATGGTGATTTTCCATTGCTATGTTAATAAAACTGGCTAATTATTACAATCAAAAGATGTTGAATTTCCTGTGAAAACATATTTCTTTCCAAGCAATTCTGGGCAACATCTTGCAACTTATAATCTTGAGAGACAATGGGGATACCCTCTGGTAAACAGCCACATAGCTATTGGAAATCACCATTTTTAATGTGAAGACTCACTATAAATGGTGATTTTCCATAGCTATGTTAAATTACCAGAGGGTATGAGACATAGATTCTATTCACAAACCAGTTTGGGGCAGCACTGGCACAGTCACAGGGGTGCCTCCGAAATAAACTCATGGATATGGCGAGGGGACCTTGCATAAGCATATGGTGGATCGTAGGTGAAACGGTCGAGTTACATGGGTGTCATGGGGTGTTTTCATTAGTTATAAGAATCCCTCATGATGGTGGGATGACCATAGCCCATATACATCCATATACCACATTTTGACCATGGGACATATGGGGCACCTGTATCCGGTGAAATCTCTTTGTCTGCTGGCGTTGGATCTTTTCCTCCTATGAATGGTGTGTCAAACTAGGGGCTGCGCTACAGACAACCACCATCACTGAACAAAGATAGGGATATTAGCCACAAATTGCATGTGCATCATCAATTTGCGTGTGTCCGAAAATAGAAAAGCGGCCGCAATTGGCTTGAATTGTATGGAGCCAAAAAATGGGGCAATGGGTCATCAATCCATGTCCAGAAGGTTTAAAAAACACCCACGACTGGTTAGGATTCCCATGACTGGGATGGATGCAATGCCCCCATATCATGCATATAAATTGATATATAACTTGACCATGGCACGTATGGTGGCACATCCTATCCTCATATAAAGCACCCCTTCGAAATCCCTAGATGACCCAAAAATGTGAGCACAGCCTACTATGCCATGATTTCTGGAGGGTGTTCAATATTACGGGGATGGGAGTAATACGTAACAATATGGGATGTATGGCCTTGTGTAAGAATTTGGGGGTCAAGGAGGTGGGCAGACGTGAACAGACAGAGGAGTTGAGCGAAGAAAATACACATATTCTCTTTGTAGCAGAGCGACCCGCGCTGTTCATTGATAAATACTTCATAATCTTTTTGGGTCTCACCATAGTTCTTTTTTTCATAATATGTCAGATTTTCAAACCGATTCGGATTGACAATCCAAAAATCACCAATGTTCTTCAGGTGGGAACCACCGGGTTGCCAGATTCAAAGAGACAACGAATCAGACAAAAATGCCTGGGCAGTCCTCGTTTCCTAAAATGGAGATACCCCAAAATGGATGGTTTATAGTGGAAAATCCATCTATCAATGGATGATTGGGGGGTACCCCTATTTTAGGAAACCTCCAGTTGGTCCTTGAGGAAATGTCAGAAGAAGATGAAGAAACATATGGGCAACACCTGCGCTTCGGCCTGGCTATGGATGGTGTTGGGCTATGGATGGTGTTGAACACATGTCATGGTCATTGAAGTTGAGGACCGTTACGAAATGATGACGTCTCCGGTTAGAACGAAGAACGTAAAAACTCATGATATGAATCATACTAATTTTAACTTAAGATGATCTTTGATAATATTGAATGATCCAAAAATCAACTGAAGACTAAGACGTGGTGCCACGTTACCGTTGGACTCGGGATGAAATTGGACTGGTGACCTTGGGCACCGTGGAGATTTCAGGTGAACACTTGGAGTTTCAACTGGAAAAGGCCAAGGAGGCGCCCGGGGGATCCATGAAATTTGGGGGTTAGCCTTGAGCTGAGTCATCCATATCTATCATCCATATCTATTTTTGAGCCATCCCAGTCAAATGTCATTGGCTGGCTAAGTTGCTGATGGTTTTCTATTTTCAGCCACTTTGGTTTGAGAATGTCCAATGTTGATGCAGCGAAGCAGTTAACCTGCGCTAATATTTATTGGGGGTTAGCCTCCAGTAAATTAACATAAACCCTGCCAGATAGGGGTTAGTTCAGATGAGTTTCCATTACAAAATGGTGATTTTCAGGGTCCAACTGTTTATTTACCAGAGGGTTTTGTCGATGGATTTATGACTTAAAATCGTTGGTTCACGGATTTGATAAAATTCTCCCAATCATGGCGTCATTTCACAGGTTTTAGCCATTCGACAACATTTCGTGATCCCTTTTTTGGGGGGGGTTGGTGATGAAGAAATCATGAAGATACTGGATGATGTAAACAATATGAGGAAAAATATGGCAACCGCTCCTGGAACCTGATCTTCTCATCCTTGGGGAGCCACGTTTGGCCAGACGACACCAATGGGCAAGAAGATTTCCTGGACGTTCGGTGTTCATCTGCAATCTTTCCCAAAAACAGATGGACGTATGAGAACTTGCTGTCAGGTGGATCATGCCCATCTTATCGATTCTGTCAAGAACGCTTTGAGTGTCTGCAAGACCAGTAACTTTGACTGCAGACCTGGCTCATGGGATATAACCGGATATTTGGGACGTGGAAAAGTAATGTCAGCTACTGGGGATTGAGCCATTTTCAGGATCATTTTGGCGGGGTCCAATGATATCACATTTGGGGGTGAATATCCATTGAAAGGACATCAAAGCTGTTCAGCAGGCTACCTGTTTTGTTTTTTTGCCTGAAACATTATCTGGTTGGTGGTTTGGAACATGAATTTTATGACTTTCCATTCAGTTGGGAATGTCATCATCCCAACTGACGAACTCATATTTTTCAGAGGGGTAGGTATACACCAATCAGTTATAAAACTATCAACTATCCAATTGGAGGAGCCTCCGTGGGCAAATGCAAGGGACTACCATCTAAGCGACATCCTGGGGTTGCCCCAAGAGTGCAAGGGAGATGGGTTACAGCAGTTTGAACGTCAGAGCACATATGTACATGTATAATCATAATCATATATAGTTACTGTATATCTATATGTATACATGATGATATATTATTATTCTTGTATATGTATACTAAACACACACACACATACATATGTATATCAATGTATGGCCATCATTGATGCTCAACCCAGGTGCGAAGCATCACCAGGAGTACTGCACATGGAAGTGTTGGCGCGAAGAGCTCTGAGTGCCACGCGTCGCAACGATCAACGCGTAACGATGCGCGGATTTCGAGTGGCCACGGACACAGCTGGTTGGGCGGTTGGGCGGACACAGCTGGTTGGTGGTTTCAACATGTTTCAACATACAACATGGGTGTGTCTGAAAATAGTGTACCCCTAAACCCAATGGTTAATGATCATTATCCCTATTAAATGGCTATTTGTTTGGGAATATACCCTATTTTCAGACAAACCCACATGATATTGTGCATGTGTACATATCAATACATATTATATACTGGATATGTATCTCTACACAAAAAAGAGGCATATCATATTGGTACCAGGGTTTAGCAATTTTCTCCACCTGGGATGAGGATTTTTGCCAAAGGTACCCACGTGGATACCCAAAGGTGTTCGGATCGGTTTTAGCAGAGTAGCTTAGAGGACTTAGTATGTTTCAAATCTGTTTCAATCTGTTTGCGCTTGGCACATTATGGCACATGGAATGTGCCCCCCCAAAAAAAATGCCACCTGTCCATCCGTGGCCCTTGTAATCTGCTACTAGCTCCCAAGGGTGAGCCGGAGAAATCCTGAGTGCGTGGTGAATTGATGATGCGCGGTGTGCTGGAGAAAGAGGGCGCAGTTTCCACTGGGTGTGGTGGCCGTCGTTAAACTCGCTGATGCTTCAGTCGCTTGGGGTGACGTTTCCTCAGCATTTCAATTCAATACACCAAGTCTCCTTTCAGTGTCGCATTACCTACACGCGCAACTTGGGGTTTTCGATTTTTTTTGGACACATTCAAACTTGGGACCTCCAACCGAACGTGTATGTTTCACTCTTTCTTGTTGTTTTCGAGCAATAGATCCCAGATGCTCCAACTAATCTGTCTATATTTGCCAGAGTACCAGCACTTATCCAACTAAATCATCCATTTTATTTTCAGATTTTCCATGAAATAAACCATCCAGCCATTGGGGTACCTCCATGTATAGTTTTGCCGGTTGCTATCAACCAAGAATCGAAAACAGGTGGAGCATCGAGTGGTGGTGGGCACGGTGCATTCCTACGATGTGTCCAAGGATCAGAGGGGGTGACGACTTGGGAAACGACTTTTGAACTTGCAGGATCATCCCATTTTTGCTGGTGATATATAGTGACTATACTTGGAGGTATATTTTAGTAACTGGTTGTATAATGTTGTATATCTATATACATATAATATATAGATGTACACATAGTTTTGTGCTTAGGTATTAACCACAGTTTGATTTAGCTTCATGTACAGTGGGATGGTCCCCCAGAAATAGTGTTAGTTTTTTTGGGCCAAAAAAAGGACCCAAAACTGGAACATGGGAATTGAAGCAACACACAACAAGGAACGGCCCGGATTTTACATGATTTTACCAGAGATGGGGAGATTCGAAAACCTTCGAAAACACAACAACTGTCTGCACAGTATTCGAGCATATTCGAACAACAAACATGGGGAAACACGGATTTATGAGCAATAATACCAGAGGATTGAAACCAAGAAGCGCCAAACAAAAACAATTTACATCAATTTACCAACGAAAAAGGAACCATGGACAGCAAAAAAGAACGGGAAAGAATGGGTACAGACAGTCGTTAACATTTAAAATCCCATGTTGAGGATCCAAGAAATGGTTTCCACAGGGGATTTCACCAGCAAAGGCGAGGGATGGAAGTTTTGATCTTGGTCAGAGGGGCCACTTCGCTTGACGGGAGTTGCCCATTCTTGTGGAGATCCCCGTGAAATGTCGTTGGAGAAACAATGAGAAACATGTTGTAGTCTAAGCCCATTTTAGTATATTTTAGTTATTATGAAATCAACTTACATACTGCATGTAGATCGAATTCTTCAACAAATAGTTTCGACATAATTTCCAGCTGTGCGGAACATTGTGTTTTTTTTTCCAAAAAATATAACTCCATTCCCATGATCCCTAATTCGAATATTGATGTATATTGGGTCTGTTAATAACCCCCGAACTCTTCCTCAACTAGGCATTATTTAATCATAATTTGACACATTTCTCATTTGAGTTTTTTTACAGGTTAAACCAATCGTATCCAATCCATGGATGTCCATTGATGTTGATGGTCCATACCCTCTGGTAAACAGCCACATAGCTATTTTTCGCATTGCACATAGAAATAGTTGATTTACCTAGTAAACATGGTGATTTTCCATAGTTATCTTAATTTTCCATAGTTATTTACCTAGTAAACATGGTGATTTTCTATAGCAAACTGTTAGTTTACCAGTGCTGAAGAGATTTCAGGGTCCCACCAAAACTGCTGCCGAGACCCTGGCCTGCAGGGCTTTGGATTCATGAAGGCCGAGGGTCTCAATGGCGACATCTTCTTTGCCAGGCAACGATGTGGTCGGTGGTCGATGGTGAAGGATGGTGAACATTTTTCATGGTGGATCCCAAGATGATATTAATGGTTAGTATTAATGTTAGATTATGTTAGTATGTGAACATCTAGTGTGAATTATTGTAATGTGATGATGGTTGCATGTGGTAAACTAATGTTGACTATAATGTTAACTAATGTTCACGTGTTAATTTTTGTAATTCACTAGTGTTATTGTGTATTATGGTTAACTAATGTTGACTATAATATGGTTTTTCGTGGTTAATATGCTCAAAAAACCATACGTTTTTATTATCCTGGATGAGTCCCCAAATGGCCAGCTATTTTCAGCCAAATCATCCAACGAGAGACCATGACTTAGAAAAAGTTGGTTATATAACTATATAAGGTCCCATATATAACCATAGTATTCTCTCTATATAACCATAGTATTAAAACCCATGGTTGACTGGGGCAATCCCCCATTTTAAGAGCCCCCATATGGTGTTAAATTACTATGGTGATATAGTTATATACGCTTCTTCCGAGATGATGGATCACTCTACTATGGTGTATCTTATTGTTAATTTGGAGTGATTTTAAGCGAGTTAATATGGGATAAATATGGATAGTAGTTGTTTTGAAGGGAACATATTTAAACTTGGTTAATAGTGTTAGTAATCATACTTTTTCCCCTTGGCAATATGATGGGATTTAAATGTGTTTGTTTTTTTCCTCATTCCTGATGATAGGAGAAACCTTGGTTAAAAAATGGTTGTTACACCCCAAACATAGCGGCTTCCGTTTTTTCCCGATAGTTCCAGGATATATGTCAGATAGATCCAGTCATGTAGATAAATAAGATGGCGTGGGTAGTAATGAAACCATCCCATCTTCGGATACTATTTGGCAACAGATTTCACACGGCAAAATCCACAATTGACATGTCCATGTATAGATGAACGACTTGGAGTCTTTCCATTGTCATAGCCTCCGCGAGGGCACTCTGATGTTTATTTGGGGCTGGAACTGTAACATTTTGGATATTCTGATGACTTGACACCCCACTGAAGGGTTGAAAGAAGATTTTACTGTACATTTCCTGAAGTGTGGTATTGAATTGAAAGCGGTTCTTTTGGGTTACATGAGATTTGAGGGGTGTATGGTGCACACTTCGGTAATGAAACTCGAAATCGCTGGGGCTGGGTCAATCTTCGAGGTTGAATCACCCATAGGATGTAAGCAACTTGCTGTATTTCACCATTCAACTGTCTTTTTTGTCGCCGTCCTTTTTTGACCAATATGCCAATACGTATGGATGTGTCCTTTGAGCGGAGGTTGGACCTTTTAATTCACTCAAAAAAACCGGAACCAGATTCTAGTGACATCGTTGGATCCTGTATCTCATTGAGTAATTTTTGGCAGTGACGCGGTAAAGATTACTTTCCTGATTGGTTTCTTGCGTGCACCACTTGCATTTTTGATTTGTGCTTCCAGTCATGCGGGCCCGAGCAAGAAATTTCACAACTCGCAATCATCTACCATCCCATTTTTTTGGGGTCATCTCAAGACATGTTTTCTCCAAAATGGTGGTCCTTGTTTTGGTCTTGCATTTCTTTCCGCACCTTTTTTCCAGGTCCGAGTTGCCCGTGGAGTTGAGGGAGGAAGAGAAGGAGCAGGCGCAAAAGATATTGCTAGGAAGTACTCGTATGGAACAAACATGGTGGGTGTTTTCCAGGTATTGCTTGTATTTCTTTGCAGTGTTATGCTGCACTGAAAAGATCCGGGAACTTAGCATCCTGAGTTCCCACAAAGACCAGGAAATTGACGTGTCGTTTTTTGATGCAAAAGGAAGAGCAATCCACTGCCAAGTTGACTAAGCCAGGCCACTTCGACCCATGCCCCGAAATTGAATGGGAAATGACTTTCTAATAATCCATTGTTCCCCACCTGTCAGGTGAGGGTTGTTAGATTTTATGTCAGCCTGCCCGCCTTCCTTCCTCCTTCCTCCTCCTTCCTCCTTCCTCGTCCTTTCTCCTCCTTTCTCCTCCTTCCACCTCCTTCCTCCGCCGGACCTCAACTGCAAGCTCTAGATCGCAGTGTTCCTCGCTGGACCCGAACGGCAACCTCTGGATCAGAGTGATCCCCGCCGGACCTCCACCGCAAGCTCCGGATCAAAGTGTTCCCCGCCGGACCTCAACTGCAAGCTCCGGATCAGAGTGTTCCTCGCTGGGCCTCAACCGCAAAGAATCTCCGAAGATATACCAGATAGAATGCCAGAAAAAAATGTCAGAACAGATGCCAGATAGAATGCCAGAAAAGAATGTCAGATAGAATGCCAGATAGCATGCCAGAATAGAATGTCAGAAGATTGTACCATATATTTCCAAATGATATGGCAGAACTATGACAAATAAGTATCAGGGTGGGATCACTCGAAGTAAAGTATTTTTTTGGGAGGAACGCCCAAGCAGATCCAAACAATGTGTGCCCTCCATCTTTTTCTGGTGTTGAGCTTTTCTGCTTGCTCCTTTTTGGCCACCCAGATGCCGCCAGTTGCTTGGGAAACACATGGAGTTCGAACTGAAGACCATGCCGGATGGCAAGTTTCGTGCCAGGCGGGCACTGAGATGTCGACGCAACTTGGAATTGAAGGATACCTAAGGATGATGTTCAATGTGCAGAGTGCCTCCAGAATCATCCTGATACAGAACTGATTTGCTCCTGATCCCAACTTCAACCCCAGACTTTGACAAATTCCAGTGTCTTCGGGCCCTGAGATGCGACAACCTGCAGGAAACTTCTACATCTCAGACGCATAGGCACTGGGTGCAGCTGGGACGGTGGAATTTAGCATGTTCCAGCCGTGAAATTTGTGTGAGTCCAGCAGCTACAGTTGTTTCTCATAAGGCCCTATGCAGTTCAGCCATGTTCAGCTCCACTCGGGTGACGGTATGTCCAAGAAATCATTGAATGGAGAAACACCTGGTGCAGGTGGTCCACGGGCCCGTGGCAGGCGCCATGTCCGACCTCAACTTGCGGATGTTCGTTTTGTATCGTTAGTAGGGGAAAGTACCCAAAAGGGTGGGCTTAATTTCAGCTTATTGCCTGGTTTCGGAAAATATGGTGAATTCTCTATGATGTTACATTTATTTGTGATGATGTGCCCAGGATCATAGATGCCCCACATTGAGAGTAGTGATGGATGTGCCTCTTTTTCGCTCCACTTAGATTCCACTACTCTAGGACGGTCTTATTCTTCTAGCCATTCTACTATAATTATTCGAGGTGGCTACAGTCTGGGATGCACAGCTAGTTTGGGGAATTGACCACCGAAGTTGCAGAGGGCTTCCCCTGGGTATTTGGGTGAAGTTGTTGGGACGCCCCCTGCATAGTCCCCACTAAAATGATCACAACTTTTTCAATTTACGGGTCACATTCTGGCCCCGGACCCATAGTTTGCCAGTGATCTCCCCATGTCAATTTGCAGGGTGATCAAGTACTACCAAGAGAAGGGCTACGGTTTCATGGGTCGGACACCTAGACCCGCTGGACAAAATTCGCCCCATGGTGCCCCTAGATTGGAGTATCTCCCATGGCTTGAAAAAACAACGACCTTTGCTTCCCTGGATGTTGGGCTGGATGCTGGTGGATAGTTTTCTTGCGGAAGATTGAGAAATTGATGGAGGACACAGGGAATTGATTCTGGATGATGATGATGATGATGCTGATGCTGATGCTGCTGATATCCCCTGAAATACAAAGAACCGCTGCGAGGATGGATTAGAAGATATTTCAAGACTTCTTAACAGTTTTGAAGACTGAAATTTCATGAAATTTCATGAAATTTCGTATTTGAGACACTGGGAGACGGACTTCTTGGAGGCTTCCACGATGTCTGATGTAAACTGCTGTGGCTCGACTGAGACTGCGGCTGGGCCGACAACGTCTTCTTTTTGCGGAGTTCATTGCCAAAGGCCGTGTGGTTCAAAGATGTTAAACTGGTTGTATCATATTAATCATGGGGATGAACACGTTGAAAGAAGTTGTGTGGAAAGAAACAAAAGAAACTCCTTGCGATGTATCAAACTTTGTCAAGGTCATTCGCAATGTCAGTTGCACCAAAAAATTCTTCCATTCTCATCCATTTTCCATCTTCGCCAACTTGTCCATGTTTGCTAACAAAGATCTCGGCAAACTACACGGACGTCAGCACGTCATCACCAAAGGATCCCAAAAGTGCGATGGTGAGTAAGGGGAACTTCCAAAACTACATTTTTTGAACACCTTATGTTTTTATCTGATTGGTTGGACGTTGGTGAACTGGTACTAATGTGGTTATAACATGTTATAACAATAATTAATAAACAACCCCTTTGGGAATGGTTTAATTTATACCACCTATAAAAATGGTGATGACTGGGGGATGGTTTATGGCATTGTTTTACCCATATGAATGTGGTTAAAACATGTTAAACACCACAGATCTTTGGTTTAAAGAACCCATTTCTGGTGAGTGGAACGTGCACGCCAGGATCTCAATGATGCGCCCTTTGAGGAGCATCACCTGGACATGAAATCCCAGAATTCCCATGTTTCTGGGTGAAATCCCAACTTGATGTTGCTCAACTTGAACCCAAAATTTGATGATTAAAACCTGATTTCTGCGGGTGAGATGCAAATTGTTGCATACATTCCCAATCATTCCGATTTTTGTTGATCAATCCCTGGTTTTTATTGATGACATCCCCAAAATGTGCATTGCTTAAAAACCAACAAAAACCCAAAAATTTCTGTTGCTTGAATGGTCCCGGTTTTTTTACACATCCCAAGTCTTTTCCGAATCTTTTCGTGCTGTCCGACGCAGGAGTTAAAGGAGCTGGAAATCTCCTTTGAGGTGACATCCAAAGATGGAAAGCCGCGGGCCAAGGGCCTGGAAATTGTTGGTCGGGACCGGGGGACCGGAGCGGAGTGGAGCGTTTTTTTTGGCTGATTTTGAGGATTGGAAATAACGAAAAGTGGTGATTTCATGGGGATTTAAGACACTTTCACTGGGTTGAGATTGGCGAAAATGAGCTGAGGGCATAAGAGGGCTGGAAGGCCATTAAATTTCCTTACAAATGTTTTTGTGTTTGGATGTAGCTTAGTTGGTTGGATGCTAGTTCTTTTTCCTTTGGTCGTTGTAATATACGTGGTAAGTAACGCCTTAATTAATCATAAACCCTCGAGCAAACTAAGATGACATGGTTTCCATGTATATATCTATATAAATATAATTATACAATATGTAATACAATGTATATGTATTTATCATGCCCTTGGTTTGTCCGGAAGAAACCCGTGGTCGTGGCGGATGGAAATAGTGCTTGTCCACGTTTGGAAGATTCTGTTAGCTATTTGTGGGAAAGCATCCATCTCAACAATCAGCACTTGATTCTCCGCAGTTGGCATGTCTGTCTATGTGCCCATTGAATCCCCCATTGACAAGTTCTGTTGGTTCAATCCCATAAAATTTCCATGAACCCCCCGTGAAATCTTTTTTTTTTTGTCAACTCACCTTGCTTTTGGTGGTTGGCATCCCTATGTTCTTTCGGACCTTGCCACGGTTGTTGGATGTTCTTTGAGAGCCCCATGACTCCCATGATGCTCCTGGTGGCGACTGTCAATTTGCCTTGCGGAATATTCCGAACTACGAATGGTCTGAAGACATCTAACGACAAAATAAAGTGGACGACCGGGGGTTCTATAAATGTGCAGTCCGGGATGCCCCAATAGCTTGTTTGAACATGGGGTCTACCCCAAATACCACAACTCCACCGGTTCATCATTGTCCCGATTCAAATGGCCATTTCCGGGCGAAAAAGTTCCGGGCGCCGGCAGGAGAGACAAGCCTCAGATCATAAGGAGCCACAGGACGGAGAGGCGGTCGATGGTTGTGAAGGGCAGTTTCAGGGGATTTCATCGGGACTTTGAGGTACTTACTGTACACCAAAAAACAGCTGGAAAAAACACCCAAATGGCAATTTTCACGGGGGACATGATGATGTGCCCAATTTGCAGACCCAAAATGGGATAAAGTTGAAACATCCCCAAGCATCCCAAACCGGACTGTTTCATGATGTTGGACACCAAAATCGTGAAGACCTTCACATAGAGTCTTGCCAGTTTAAACCCCTCCTGAGGTTGGTTTGCATAGTGTTGAGCAGTTGCATTTTTTAAAACTCAGGTAGCAGGTCCCAAATTTGGACCCTCACTGTACTTACAACCCCTGATAGGACATTTGTTGTATATATATATAATTATATATATATATATATTTATACACACATAGGCAGATAGGCATAAATGATCAGAAATGAACATGATATGATATAGATTATGTATATAAGTCTTGTTCCACCCTGTCACTATTTCTTGCTTCTTCGCCCTGCGAGACTCTTATCGGTGAGATCGTGAACTTTGATCCAACCAAGGACAGACCTCGGCCAGTTTTTTGGGCAATGGAATTTTCGGCCGGGTCTGGAAAGGTCTGGAACATGGATCACTGGCAGTTTCTAGAGTTTTTTTTTGATGATTTTCTGGCTGGAGATGCATGACCATTTTCATCCCAGCTCTTACTTCAAATATTGAGGGCTCTGCTAGCGGCCCATTCTTCGACCAAGGTTCCTTGTTTATAAAGGTAAGAACACAAACATATCCGTTGTCAGACGAATAAGCCATCCAATTCTTGCTGTTTCTGCCCCCACAAGGTGACAGCGGCGATTGTCAATTCTATATATTACCCATGTTGTTTTTGTGTTTTTGAATGGTTTTGGCCCCATCAAACATGGATGAAAGTATGGGGATATTAGCCAACATCCAAAACCTAAGTCACAATGATAGGAATTTGACCCAATACTCAACTCCCAGGGAAAGATTGGGATCTCTTGACCCCAAGGATGCTGGAGAAAAAATGGAACACATTGAAAGACATGCAGTGACATGTCTTGACCCCACAAGCTAAACGGGAGGACAAAACCTTGGGGTGATGATTCCTCGTGACATTTTGGGCATGGGCTGAAACCACCTAGAAAAGCACAGGAAGAGGCCCCCGAACGATAGGGAAGTTGGGTTGTAACTAGGCTAAAGATGGGATTCTGTGTGTATAGTTAGATGGGGTTATAACCCAACAAATGACCAACAAACATAACTTGGGGGTCCCTTCCTGTACCCTCCGGTCATCAAACCTGGCGTGCTGGACGTCCCTCCCCCCATTTGGTTCGGGGATTTCCAGTGGCCATGCTTGGTGAACCATCTTGGGGCAGGACTTTGGTTTCGTCCGTGCCAAAGACTGCGATCAGGTGGGACAACATGATGAGTTTTTAACGTGACCCGTTGGTGACGGGTGACGTGACCGCTTCCAAAACAAGAATTGGGATGGAACCAGCAAGAATGGGCATTTAAATCATTTAAGCAACAAAATCAGGAGCGAATGGTTTCAAGATCTGTTGAGCTTTCATCATGTGGTGTCATATGTTGAGCAACAATTTTGTTGGTGGTTTACACAAGACCTACCAATGAGGAATCCTGGCGATGTTTGGCAAACGCGATGAATTCATGAAAGAATGCTGTAGTGTAGTTGATATCCTGAATAGATTGTCTGGTTGGTGGTTTCAGACATTTTTTATTTTCCATAATATATGGGATAATCCTTTCCATTGACTAATATTTTTCAAGATGGTTAAAACCACCAACCAGTTGTCTTTTTTGTAGAGTATCTCAGATTTCCCACGGCTACACATCCCCAGATATGTCATCTTCCATGCTGACCATATCTGACCATGCTGTGGGTGGACTCCACACCGGAAATTCCGCCAGGTTGGTGGCAAACATGACCTTAGTTGAGTAGCTTTTAATGGATCATTTTAAGATATTTTAAGATATTTTGTTGCCGCTAATCGTGGAAGTTAGATGAGCATCCTTTTCCTTTTCGTACCCTTCTGTACACCACCATAGATGTGGAAAACCTTTGTTCTTTAATTCAGTTTCCGAACGGGAAACTACGGTTTTTCCACATCTAGGATAATCCGCCATACCATGTCTATCTATCATAAGTATCATTGTTACATATCTACAATCTATCATTACCTATCATTATTTATCAATTTCCATCATCATCTGGAAGATAAGTGAAAATCTCAGCCACCTCCCTTGCTTCGTGGAAGGACATCTACTTCACCCGAGCAGAGCTTCCCAGCGAGCTATCCGGCTCCGATCGGAGAGACCAGGTGGGGAAGCGAAGCATCTATGGTGAAATGCTAAAAATGGTGGATCCCCAAGTCACCATATGGGGGTTTTCTAAAATAGGGGCACCTCCCAATCACCCATTCTTGTTTGGTTTTTCCATTATAAACTATGCATTTTTGGGTACCCTCATTTTAGGAAACCCCCATATATATGAGTAACCGACCAAATTATTGTAATACTAATTTAATTCTGGCTTCGCCTTGGCCTTTCCGAGGTTGCACAAAACCTTCATAACCGATAGGGGACGATCCTATACCGATACCCCATTTGTGATACCTCCGGGAATTCTGAAATCCTCACAACCGATAGGGGACGAGTCTAATTTGCGCATGGCATTAAATTTAACATATAATTTTGTCCGCTACTCATATATATATATATACATATATATAGGTTTCAATACTATAGCGGTCTTTTCTCTTCTCTCTCTCTCTCTCTCCCCCTCCACATTATTGGCTGAACCTGGTCGGGGCAAAGAAAGGCAAGAGCTGGTTGGTGTAAAAGTTGGTGCAAAAGGTTCGAGTACAATCAGCTTTGGGTAGAAGCTGGTTTGTGTAAGAGCTGGTCGGTGTAAGTGCGGGTTAGTGTAAAAGGTGCTGTGTGTAAAAGCGAGTTTGTGAAAAAGTTCGTTTGTGTAGAAACTGGTTGGTGCGAAAGGTGGTTTCTGCCAAAAATGGTTGGTGTAAAAGAGTGTTTGTGTAAAAGCTGTGAAAATGAAAATGTGGACGACGCCCTCGAAGATGTAAAGAGACTTTAGGAGATGACGCAGTGAGCTGCAGGTGCTGAAGGTACTTCTGCCTGGAACGGGCAGTAAATCGTGGAGAAAACGTGGAAACATGCTGCATCCCAGGGGCGAGCCGGAGCAACGAAAGACAAGACGGAGATAGTATGATGGAGGATGAAGGAAGAGAACAGAATATGATGATGATGATGATGATGATGATGATGACGATGACGATGAGGATGATGATGATGATGATGATGATGACGATGATGATGATGATGCTGCATACTAGACTAGACTAGACTAGACTAGACTAGACTAGACCAGACTATACACGGCTATCCGAGACGAGACTATACTAGACTATAGTATATATATACATTATGTGTGGTGGGGGGGTCGGGTAGGGCAGCGAAACCGAACATCTGTCAAAGGAGCAATTATAGGTGAAGCTAAAGCTATCGCAAGGTTTGTAACAAAAACACCCACACACGCCGGCAGGGCGGCGGATTACAGGGGTCTTCACCAAAGGTCTGAACATTTAGAGGAGCAGGGTTAGTCATCATTTTCCGTATTGAACTGCCATTTTGGGGAACATACCATGTTGTACCCCATTTTAAAGCAACAGATGCAAGAGCACATAGACTGCAGAAAGGCAGAAGAGTTCTCTCGAATCAATCTCAGGTGGTTGTCTTCTGTGCCAGAAGTGAAAAAGATTCGAATAGCGACCACAATCCACTGGTTAATTGATACTGATTAGGAGATCCTTTTGAACGGTGTTACCCTGTCCACTAGCCCAAGACCGAGAATATTGTTGCAGGCTGGTTGCGAAAGTAGATAGCAATTCACATCAATTCACATCTCAATATCTCCATATATCTCCATAAAATCCATTAAAATCCCTTCGAACTTGTCCCAGACTTGGTTTGAGGCAAGACTCGCGGAAACCCACATATTTGGATGGCACTCCCTCATCCCCAAAAAACACACCTGGTGATTCCTTACGGATTTTTCGTATTCTTTTCCCATTAAATTATCCCTATGAAATCATATAAAACCATCTTGAACTACCATTATACCGGTGAAAAACCACGGCCCTTTTTATTACCATCGCTACCCTAATGAGGTGGTGGGCAAAGAGGTGGAATTCGAGGCCGGGAGCACCGTAAAAATCTCTTCATTTTGAGGGTCGGTCATTAAAAAGGGCTTTTAGTAGTAGGGGATGAGATTGTGTTTACGGCTTATAACATGAATGATTACATGACTATAATATAAATAATATTCATATATACATATATATATATACGTACTGTATCTATATATATATATATTACACAAATAAATAACACCAAGTCTTGGTCGCAACTGAGGATTCCCAAAGCCTATCGGGCTAGTGGCCTGAAAACGACACCACCAAAGGTCCCTTTGGGCACTTGCAACCCTTCATTCGTTCAAGTGGGATCATTATATGTTTCAAGTGCCCACAAGTTGATCTGGTAGTTCAAGTCTTCTTGCTGCCTCATTCCTACCTGAAAAAGCTGCAATGAAAGAAGCTTCATCAGCTGCTAGACCTGTGTAAGACCTACAACAAGCCGTACTCCTTTGTAAGGCAGGTTCCATTTTCATCCCAACGAGCTGGTTCCCCCCAGATCGGCCATAAGCCATGGAATTCGCCCAGTGAACCAAGCCAACTGAGCTATGTATGGGGCACCAAAAAACTTATAAGCCTAGTTACAACTTGAACAACTATAGTTATAAACCATAGTCAATCATAGTTATAAACCATAGTTGATCATACTTATAAACCATGGTTAATCATAGTCATTGGATTGGTTTACGGGCAAATTGAAACCGGAACCCCCCATATTTAATGGGGAAAAACAGTGGTATCCAGTTAAGATTTCCCCTTAAACCAATCCAATGACCATAGTTTAAACCATAAACCAGAGTGCCATACTTATGGACCATAGTTAACCTATAATCCATAGTTAGCTACAGACCATAGTTATAAACAACCATAGTACCATCGCCTGCAGGTTCAAGTGAAGTCTGATGGGAAGCTGCGGGCTCACCAGATGCAGCTGAGCAGCGCAGGTGGGAGAAGTTTTTGGTGATTTCAGCAGCAGAAAACTGGGGCTTTTGATCAATGAGCAATGGATTCATGTGCAACTTAGCCTCTGGTAATGACTAACAGTTTGCTCTTGAACAGTTTGCCATAGAAAAAAGGATTTCCCCATTAATAGCATGGTGGATCTTTCCATCGAAAAATGAGGCTGTTTACCAGAGGGTTTTATAGAGGATTCCTGAGAATTCATGGGCAGTCTCTTGGGATTCATGGGGATTTTACCACGACGCCAAGTGCAACTCTCCCATACTATCCCCAGAAAGAAAGCCTTATTTCAGGTAAGGAAATACACCCAGTGGGTTTGTCATGGAGTGTTTGCGAAGATGATCCAAAAAGGGTATGGAAATGGAAATGGAATATTAATTATACAGTATACCCCTCAAAATTTAGCAATTTTAAAGAGGGACATAATGATAAACCTATAAACCACTGGTTCTTGGTGTCAAATTTCCAGAGAAACCTACATTCCCAATTAATGTGTTCAGATTCCATCCATTCAGTTTCACCTCTGCTGGGGGGTCAAGTCGTTGGGGTGCCATGAATTTCGCATCCATCATAAATCCCAGCTATGAAATGGCGTGAAAAACCAGGTACCAGGCTTTTAACGAGCCAGAAACTATGGCACCCAAAAATCCCAAACCTTAGTCCTGGGCCATATGAGCAAGAAAAGCGCGGGGATTTGACCATGATCAATTGTAGAAAACCAAACGAAATAGTCAGTTGGGTTAACACCCACATTAACATTGATTAAACATTCATTGGCATCATATTGTATAACAAAAGCAACACTTAATGGAAGTTAATGGCATCATCAAATCCGTGCGCTCAAGATGGGGGGTACCTGGAGTGCCCTGGTAGGTGTCTCTTGTAGGTGTCCATTGAATTGGTTCTCCAGCTCTATCGAAACAGATGTATAAGCAGAACAGATGTACATAATTAACGCATATATATATAAATACATACATCTACATCTACACACATATATATATATTATATACATATATATATACATATTTATATATACATATATATATATATACATATATATATATACACATGTATATATATATATAAATATATGTGTATATATATACATACGAACAATCAAATATGTATATATATAATTATGTATACACATGATATCATATTGGCATAATATTTTCATGCAATCTTCAGAAATTCCCTGTGACTTTAGGTGAGCCTGGCGAGCCTGAGTTGGAAGCTGAGCATTTTATGGATCTTTGGGGATCCAGTGGCTGTGTCTGAAAATAGTAGATAAATAATCATAAAATATCAAATATATATGTAGATTTTCTCCCTTAACTATAGATATCCATAGATGTAGCATTTTTTTCAATGGAGTGAATGTTGGAGTTATCTAAGTTGATATATCCAGAGTTATTGGCTATGTACCCTCTGGTAAACTAACATAGCTATGGAAAATCACTATTTTTAATGGGTAAATCCACTATGAATGGTCATTTTCAATAGCTATGTTAGTTTACCAGAGGGTAATCATAGTTATTGGAGTTATGTTCACCAACTCAGCTAACGAACGCCAGGTCAGAGCTGGAAGATGACGTGGTGCAGGAGATGGAAGACTTCCTGGTTGACAATGGCAATCGTAGGGGATACCGAGGGCATGTTTCACTATTCTGGGTAAGTTTCATCACGACCTCACGTCGCGACCGGAACCTGGAATCATGGTTAATAAGGGAAATCATCCCCAAATGGCCGCAAGATTCAGACTAGTGAAATATTATATTTTACCCAGATATGTATGTATCCTCGGACTTACTCATGTATGCATACGTATATGTGTATGCATATATGTATATCTGTGTATATGGGTTTATATACTGTATTGTGATTAATGGATGATGTGTGTGTAAATATATATATATATATATACATACTATATACATATACACATGTAGGGATTGAACCAATCATAACAACTTTGCCGGCCACGGAAAACCCGTGTTGACGAGGGCTGGAACGGGATGGTAGGGGAAGTGTTCGCAAACAGGCGAGCCTTTCAAAGCTGGACATGGCGAGGAATGATTTGCCCATCTTGGGTTTGAAGGATCGGGTAAATTGAATATATAAATCCAATCCTATTTCATATAACCAATATATAAAATGGCTATAAATGGCTTATGGTCATAAGTTCTAAGGAATATATCAATATACATGACATGAGCGGATAAACCAACGACCATTTACCAACTATTTGATCCAAATTCAGGTGACTGACTTTTAGTGGAGCTGTCGTTGCGACGGCCGACAACCCTTGGCATGTTGGCTCCCGAGGTCAAAACTATGGAAACTTCACGAATCGCTTTCCGAGAGCCTGGCTTCCTGGGATGCTGACAGGATAGCGGAGTTGAGATGTTTCAGGGTCCTGAGTTGAAATGTTGGTCAAACTCCGAGATTTCCATGACTTCACATGACTTTACATAACTTCGACTCAGAAGCCATTCTCAGTTCATCGCAGTTCTTCTCCATGCTTCGCTGTGCTTTGTTTGAGGGATGACTGAGGTGCGGAAAAGCAAACTCCTGAAGCACTTCCGGATTGTCGATGGAGGCTGGAGGAGGTAATCGAAGGAAACTAGACAGAAAATGGGTGCCCAAGGATCCCCCATCTTATGATGAAGCAATGGCTGGATTCTCTTCCCAACATTTTCTGATAAAACCACAGAAACTGGACAGATGTTGCTACTCAGGCCCATTTCATGATGCTTTTAACTTCCCAGGGTCGCAGTGTCGTCC
Source organism: Cladocopium goreaui (assembly GCA_947184155.2). NCBI lineage: Eukaryota > Dinophyceae > Suessiales > Symbiodiniaceae > Cladocopium > Cladocopium goreaui. The sequence goes on along the minus strand of CAMXCT020004802.1, from coordinate 214,470 downwards.
ACACCTCGCATTGTCAGCACTTTGTGGCCCAAGACTTCTCAGATCAGAGCCCTCTGGTGCGGCCATGGCACGTGGAATCAACCTCTCATGCAGAAGGCTTGAAAAACCCGAGCTCATGGGCGTTGCCGATGACCTTCAGGTCATGGAAGATTCGAAGATGGTTATGTCATGGTTCGTACCAGGCATCAGCCATTTTGGCACCCATGATTTTTTGGGGGAGTGGACTTCGGAAAGACGGCCAGATAGAGAAATTGCCACCTACTGGGATTGCTTGATCTTCACCTGGGAGTTTCCGGACCTTTGCCTTCGACTCACTGCAGAGTAATCCACCCAACTGATCATCAAAAGGCTGGGTTCTTTAGGGCTGTGCAAATCCACCAAGCCACGGTCTCCTTCTTTTTGGGGAAGGGGAGAAGATCTCCAGCATCATATGGTAAAACGGAGAAGAGCCCGAAATATCTGCAAGTGTTCAAAGATAATCATAAATTACTTGGTGGAACCTAGTTGGTATTTAGATTATTTTAGCGTAACTGATTAAATCATGTTAAATCATATTCAATCCTCTTGGGCAGGGTGCCCAGTTTCCAAGGATGCTGCCATGATGCCATGATGGGCAAAATTGGGAAAACAAGCAAGCCTGAGTGTCCAGTTCATGTGCGTGTCAGTGCACATAAAAATCTGGTGTATTGAAGGACTTCTTCCTGCGAAAAATGTTTCTGGATTTCGTCTTTCCAAGATCCTATTTGGGGCACATCTGGTTGGTTTTTCCAATTCTTCATTGTTCATCCATGCCTACTGGTAGTTTAGACTCTGAAAGTTGACTGAGTTGAAAGCACCAGTTCTAGTGTTCAGCCAAGTGTTGCATGCAGCACACCACTCGTTCGAGCTTCTCTTGACACCAAAGGATTCAAGACTAGCTCCCATGTTTTGAGCGACTGCGGGTTTGATCTCAAGGAGGTCACCTAGTTGGTGATAGCCAAGATGGGTCTGTCTGAAAATGAGGCATACCCCCAAATCTATAGCCCTTCAAGGGGGAAAATCGGGGAAAATGATGACTAACCATCAAAATTTGGTTACCCAATTTTCAGACAAACCCAGATATTTTTCTGGGCTGGCTGCAGCAGTCCAAGCAGCAAAGGCACTTGATTTGCAGGACTTTTTTTCGAGAAGATTGGGCTGCCTTGTGCTTCCGCGGTCTGTATGGGGGTTTTCAAATGGTTTGGTTGGTCAATATGTTTCTTTTTATGCCATACATGGAGGAAACAATTGGCTTCACTACAATGATCTCATATTCATTCAGCATTTGATATAATATATATACCTTGAGTCTCCGGTACCTTTCGTTTTTGGGCCTTGTGCTGGAGACCTATTATATTGGTGCTTTCTCAATTTTTTGAGGTCGTTTGATGAAAAAAAGGCCTTTTGCCTTTTGGCCATGCCATGGGTACACAAATCAACAACTGATGGATACTGATGATTCCACCTTAACATCATTCAACAATAAGTATGATACAGAGATAGCATGCTGGGTTTGCCCTGCCCAAGTTCCCGCCATTGTTTGGGCTCTCAGCCCCGGAAGCGAACCTTTTCCATCAGCGCCTGGTCCTCAGCCTCTTCTTGGAAGGGGTTCGGGATGCGGCACCCCAATCCTGATTTGTAAACACAAAGTATGCTTTGACTTTGTAGCGCTCTATTGTTCGTAGGGTTACAGTAGAAGCATGGACACATCTGCTAAGCCGGCTCAAACGGCCAACAAAATCCTCATCACATTCACAATTGTCTTGATTTGGGGATAGGATCCATTCATCCCCCTGCTGAATCCTCTCAGTGATGTCCACGGCATAGTGATGAAAATAGTGGAGCGAAGGTTCCAACATATACCGTCTCAACCCCCGTGAAAAACACAGCTGGGCTATATCACGGTAGCACTCCACAAATTCAAAACAATGTTTCGTCAATGGCTGGGAATCCCTTGTGGCATGGTGCCACACACCCCGGTTGTGTAAGATGCGGAAAAACTCCACAGCAGCAATGCATCCTTGTAGAACTTTCTGTAGGAAAGGCACGTGCCAAGGTTCTAAGGGGTTGGTGATCAAACTGACATTCTGTCGTTCGTTCTGTTCCGGGAGAAAACGACCACGTTGAATAAGAGTGGCCAACCAGCGAATCATCAACATGCAATCAGACCCCTTGAACCTTCCATAGGGATAAGATTTGATCTTTGGCCAGTGGAGCAAAGCTTTGGTGAAATTCTTGATGTTTGCAACGTAGCCTCCATGCCACTCCTTTTTCACAAAATAGTTGAAATCTTGGTAAAATGTCAGCCTGGTTTGAGCCCCCAGCCACAGACCAGTATCCAAGGTCCAAAAATAGGACAATGCCACTGGCCACCCAATGGCCACCGACAGTTTGCTTGAAAATGTGAAATGGATCTTTCCGAAAGATAGCCTGTTTGCTGGAAGCCTGACCAGGAATTTTCAACAGTGGGGATGGGTTTTCATCGGTCCATGGGTCTTCCAAGCCCTCTGACGCTTTCCACCGGGGACGACGATTGAAGTCTTCATAGGGCAGATCATCCAATCCCGCCATGCACTCTGGGCAGATACCCTTTCCAATTCTTTCTGATAGGTTCCTCACTTGTTTTGTTTGGTGTGGGAAAATGTGACCCGTAAGATCAAATAAGATACCCTTGAAAAGTCCCAAATAAAAAGGTTATATAGCCACAAATACCCATAGGATCCATGTATGGTATATATGCTATATAACATTGGGGGTATATATTGATGGTAAATGTTACCATATATAGCATACATGGATCCTATGGGATATAAATAATGGCATAGTTCAAGGGTCATGAAACTTCGAAAGTAATGGGCTGCTTTTGCCAGTGCTGGTGCATCGCCTTTGACGCCAAGGCAAATTGGATACATACCCCGGACACCTTCACAGGCCAGTCTGGCAGTCTCCGTTGCCAGTCGATCCAAAACTTTGTCATAAACGAAGTCAAATTTTTTGGTGTACCACCTTTTGGGAATGATGGTGTAGAGAAACCGGCTGAGTAAAGATGATCCACGTTGATTGTGAAACTGTGATTCCAGCATGTATTGTTTGATCTCTGCATCGGATCTTCCCGACCCATCAGTGAATTTTTTCTCGAACAAGCTAGCAGTTTCAGACCCAAATGCAGTTTGCATATTGAAGACTAGTACTGCTGATTTCCTTAGGCCAGTGCCCTCATCAAGGTGCCAATAGAATGGCACGCAACGTTTCAAGTCTCTAGGGTGCTCTCTGAAAACAAAGTGGTCACCATGAGCTACACGGTAAGCTTCCCAGAATGATTCCAGCAAAACTCCAGATCGTGGGTCTCCAGTGTTAAAGCCACCCAACAACAGATGTGGGTAATCAGCTAGCAGGAATCGAAACCAGGTCTCCAAAGAGATGTAGTGAAGGTACAAGAGTCCAAAGCGCATGCAACTCAAATTCACGGGTATGGCCAACTCATATCGACGAAACAGTGAATGCAAATCCCGTTCTGCATTTTTTAGGTTCTCCTCAGTCAAATTGCAAGCCCTTTGAATGGCAGCAGACACGTGCCAGGCGCCCATCTCCTTGGCCTCTTCCACAGCACTTCGAGCAAACCGTTTGAGGCGGCTTGCGGGAGCCTGAGCTGGCAAGGTATGGGTGCCCCACAGGGATTGGAAACAAAACTATCGTTGAAGTTGGCACCCCAATAAAAACAACATGAAACAATTATAAAAAGGGATCGATCTATATATACATTGGAAGTAAAATACATAAATCTGAGCTTTAGATAAGAAGCCCCATCGGCCAAAGAAAGTGCCAAATTTTTCAGCATCACGCCAGGTTTGTCTTGACCTGGCACCGCCGGTCAATATCTATATTATATTTGGGATTTGTGGCAGGGGTTGTCCCCAGTTACATGTCTGAAAGTCATTCAATCTTGAAGCATTGGTACGGCAAATCACTGAGTGCAACTGAGAGCACCTTTTGTTGAATCCACCACGCTGGATCGATCAAGTCACAATGGACTGGCACTAGTATGTTCCAAAATGGAACCCCCTACAAAACTCAACATGGATGTTTCAATCCACGTTTCTCCCATTGCCAGGGCCACCCCCGTTGGATACGTATGGATGATACAAATAATGTGTTCAAGGGATCTATACAGTCAAGGCTGCAACCGCCTGATATGGACCTGGTTCTATAGTATAGGCACAAAAATATAGCTTACATAATATCACAGAAAGATATATCTGCAGCGAATGGTTTCTCCCCAAATATCTTGGGATTTATAGTTGATACACTACTCCAGTGATGGTGCCATGATTTCAGATGCAAAGGATTACAAACGATAACAATTATGATTCATGTTGTTTCCCAAATTTAGGTACCCCCCGATGAAAAGATTATATGATGGATATAAAAAGGATCATCAAACAAAAACATAATCGATATCCGTCCTTTGGTATATCTTTGATTCAGAATTATTGAGACAATGGTTACCCTGGGGGTGTACCCACGGGAGCATGATCACATCACTCTTTGGGAACTCGTGCGCCCCGCTTTGGCGCAGCCTTGGGCGAGGCATCGGCTTTTGCCTTCGCCTTGGCCTTTGCCTTGGCTTTCCCAGTAGCCGCCTTAGCCTTGGGAATGGGAATGGATTTCGAACGGGCCTCCATCGTCACGGACTCCTGGGCCCTCAGTCGCGCAGCGACGGTTCCTAGATATGTTTGGTACAAAAAAAAAGGGTTGCTCTGTTTCCAGTCCATGGGATGTTCCTACATTTGAAGTCACAACCATATATATACCTTTTTAAGATGGGTCTTTTTGAGTGAGGAAACCCATGGCACCCCTGACATTCAAAAACCCCACACATGCTTCTGGGGCCCCGGCAATTTCATGGCATCCTTGTACAAAGCCATCAGAATTTTCTCTTGCCTTGGCATCATTTGACAAGGAGATTGCATGATGACATCCATTGGAAATTGAAAAGGGGCAGGGACCATATTTATATGGACTATATCATGCGAAGCATTTGCAATCATTTCAATTCATCATAAACACAGACGTTGCAAACCAGATAAACATATAATAAAACAAATGCAGAAGGGGTACGCATCATCATAACCCTCAACGGCCCCAGAAGAGTAGACATTGTTGATCTCTGACTGCTTTTTCTCCAAGTTGTCAGAAAGGTCGCCAAGCTTCATGATGAACCTGGGAGAAGATGGACTAAGATTTTTACGATGACATCTTTAACATTCAAGCCGGTTGTGGTGTATGACAAGTTATATTTGTATAAGCCAAGAAACGCCTTGTGGGTCGAATTTTGGGAATCATCCGGAATAGCCTCATACTTGCTCTTCACTTCCTGGGCTAGGGATTCACTACAGCAAACCCAAGGTCATATAGTTATTCCCCTTTGATGTCAACTTAACATAGATTTTGTTTGTGGAAAAAATGAAACATATGTGGCAAAGCAGATGAATAGGCAAGCATCGGAAATCTTACCAATCCTTTTTGTAATCCCCTCCATGTATTTCAGGATGACACTAGATGCCTTCTGGTTCTTCTGGATTTGGGGCAAGATCTGTTCTTTACCATGGCGTTGGCTATCACCAGGGCTGGGGCCACCACTCCCACTGCTAGGCAAGCCTAGCAGGGCGACAAGAAAAAGGGTATACAGGATTTAGAAGACAAACCCCGTGGATCTTATAACACTAAGATCTTGTTCTGGATTCTATTGAAGGGTGGTGAAGGTTTACAAAAGGTACTGCATCCTAACAGCACGCCTGACTGCACATCCCGCACTTCACTCATGTCCAGTGCCACCGGTGCTGAGGCACACATCAGCACATCTTCCGCCGACTGCTCAGTTTCATACTGGCTGGTTTCGCGGGTGCTCTTGGCACGGAGGGATTCCCACTCGGCTTCGATATCATCTTCAACCCAGTACTGGGTTTTGGACTCGTACTTGTCCCACCTGGGTGGGTGGGACTGGTGTAAAAGAATGGTTATCCATGATTCACCAAGGCTTGCTTAACATTGAAATGAACCAAGTGCAATCCAGGGGCTTGGTATGGTTTGGGTGAGCTTCGCAATATTCCTTGATCGCTTTGATCCGCTGCCTCAGGTGGCTGATGTTTTCAAACGAGTAATTATATAAGTCTGGGGAAAACCATGTACAGTAATAAAACCCATTATATAAATCCATTGAATCTTGGGATATCTTGGGTAGGGGCAGTATAAGGACAAACAAAAAATGCATGGAATCTAAATAGGCTACTATGTCAAAAAATGAAACCAAGCTTCGGGGTCATTTTCAAAGTGTCCCTCATCTTGTCCTCGGTTGCCCACTGAGCCTTGACTTTGACTTTGACCTGTTGGCGATTCTCCACGTCAATAGTGACAACCTTGATGAAAGTAGCCTGCACGGGCCAGGAGAAGTGGTTGGACAATATAACTAACATGCAGTTGGATATAGTTGGATTATATATTGGTCTTAGATAATATGGCCAACCCAGAGCATAGTGATATCCCGTACCCCCATTGAACCAATCAAGGGTTTGCTGCTGTGGGAGCTATGTAAACAAAGCAACACAAATAATTTGGATGCCGATTGATTTTTACATACTTAGTTTGGAAACCATATGGTGGTGCTGGTAGACATTTACCTATCGGTTTCTTCCAGGCCTTATCGAAGTTATGAGTCGCAAACAATTCTTGGAGACGCTGTCGGCTAGTGCCACCTTTCTTCCACTCATTGTGAATCTCTTCAGGGACTTGCAAATTCCTGGGAATTCGGTTGGACCGGTGATTTACCAACCCAGGGCCACAAAAAGAAATGGTATATATAACCTAGCCTTCGATAAGACATTTACCAATGCGAACTCAAGGGCCCAAAACTTATACGTGTTCAAAATCTTTCTGCATACAAATGGAATTTGTTTTTCTTGGTCATTAACCCCCTCTATACCAGCCATGTCTCCCAGCGGAATTTCTGCTGCAAATCCGGGCAAGGCGTTTGCGGGCAGCTTCATCACTGGCCGCAGGTGCATTTGCCCCATCATCCCCTGATTGTTCCTGTGACCTCTGGTTGAGGGACAACTGGTTGAGCTTCTCGTTCAACTCCTCTACCTGTTTCTCTAGGGCAATCTTTTCATCTTCCAACTCTTGGTTCCGTTGTTTCAAACAAGCAACATCATCCAAAGAAGGAGCCCTGGTTGCCCCTGTGTCCGGTTGACTTGGAACAGGTGAAGCTTCTGGTTGGAACAAGCTCCTGGGTTCGGGTCCCTCAGCACGTGCTTTCTTCACAATTTTCCCTGGGGTAGTGGATGATGTCTCAGTGGCAATAGACTTACTTCCACTTCCAAAAATTGGTTGGGAATTTGGTGCCGGTGGGGTCCGTTTGGTTTCATCAGCATCCGGGCCAACGGGCATAGCAGCACGCCGTTCTTGAAGCTCCTGCTGGCAGTTGCCACCCCGATGATCCCATCTTTGGCTCCCACACTTTATCTTTTAAGCCATGGGGTAAATATAGTATGTCGATCTGTCAGTTAGTAATTCATGATATATATATAGTCTCCACTAGATTACCACATATATATATATATAGTTGATATATATATATATAAGCAAAATATCGTACTTAAGAATGCCAGCAACACTGCGTCATAGGCACTCAAAGGTGACAAGTGCAAACTGGTCAACAGAATTCAACTGATGCGTATAAGATAATTAGGTTTGTTGTGATGGCATTTCTTGATTCATTTACATTCGGACAAGTTGGAGTAAATATGCAAAATCCAATAAACATACAACATGGCAAACACAATCCCCAAAAGAAATCTGGGTCCTTAAGTTCATCTTCCATGGCTTGTGTATCCGGTTCCAACTTTACCTGCTGGTCCTTCAACACCTGGTTTCCTTCGGCCAGACTGGCCGAACTCCAGGCTTGGGACTGAAGCTTTTCCGCCATGGATGCTGAAAAGCAAAGGCCCACACGGAACTCCACACGGGCTCACTGGTGAAGTCTCTTGAATGTAAAATCGTCGATATATATATATACGTAGATTGAGACCAGCATTAACACACATATTTTTGGAAGGGGCATGTCAGCATACCTACAGAAGCTATGAAAGCATCCGTGGAAACATCATACGCAATATAGCAAGATTTTTCTTTCAGTTCTCTAGTTCGGAGCGAATGCAAGGCAGCCAAAAAATAGCGTTATCACACTATTGGCCGCTACAATTATACATCTTAATTCACGTTAACTGCACTGGAAACAACCCTTCTCGGCGGCAATAAGATTCTGTACACAACATAGGTGAAATGGGGACCGTTCTCCACAGAAGGTGTTTCACCTCCAGGCCTGTCATTCCGGCAGCCTGGTGTGTCCTTAAAAATCCGAATTAAGGCACTCTCTAACATACCTGCACAGAAGGATGTTTCACATACTGCTAAGATTTTCATTCCCAGCCAGCCCTCAATTTTGTCAAAGGCATAGCCATATCGTGAGTGATTCCACCGTTTGATGGGATTTGATGTTATGCCCACTTTGAACACAGCCGGGTGTTTCTTGAACAACGATCGAACACACCCCTCTGCATGAGACAGCACGGTGCTTGCGCTAGCATTGGGGGATTTTGGCAAATCAAACCAGAACCATTCCTCTAGCATTTTGTGTTTCATGTAGAGCTGGTAGAATTTCTTGCCAAAGTCGCGGAAGCTGCGACACATCCTCTCTAAGACAGCTGACCCATGTCTGGCTGGGCCAGGCTTGCAGTAAGTCAGATCGTGGACGATGCGAAGCACCAGGCAATGTGGGCAATGGCTTGGGCGTCTTCAGAATTGAAATTTCCATCTCAACCTGAAGTAACTGTTCTCTAAGTTTGGCATTCTCAGTCTGAAGCTGTTTGATTTTGTTGCACTCACCTTCACCAGAAATCAGCGTAGCTTCAAGACCATCGGTTTCAATATCTGTTTCCCATAAGATGGAGGCTAGGGATCGCAAACGCTTCGCCATTGCACACAACTACCCAGTCTACAGGCCAAATACCTACTGAGTTGTGATCTTTTCTGTGCTGCACCCAACCTTAAAGTCAAGAGTATTTATACTACCAATATTGCCAATAGCTTTGGTTCTGGATCAATGTTGGATAATGATATATATATACTTACTATACTCATGCTTGTGCCTGCGTGTGTGTGTGTGTTAAAACATTTGTTGATATTCCCAAACATCCTGAACATCAAAGCAGCCACAGTATATATAATATGTATATATATATATATATGTTTTCTTGAGATGCCCCTCTTATACATTTTTGAATATTTTTTGGAAACACCAGAAAAATGAAAAATGGCACCAGAAAAGGGTTATGAAATCTGATGAATGAGCATCACAGTGGCCAAGAACATCAACAATTTTACAAAACCACCCATACGGTATTAATGACATGTTTCCCCAATGCATTAAAAGTAGGCTTGCTTACCCAGAAGCAACTATGGTTCTTCATTTTTTTGACACGCCCTTTTTATTTTTTGGGGTGGTCCAAAGGGTTGTGGAATTGATGTCATTGCATCACGTTATTACTGTCCATTGAAACTTGAATTTGTTCCAGGTTCCAAGGCATCTACAATTATTTTCTATGATGTGCGATTTGAAAAAACAATATTGGTAATACCCAACGCCCCAAAATTAATCTTTCAATGCCACAGAACCCACTGGCTATACCATCCACTGCCCCAAAGCAATCTAAGCGTCTAAATCCCACAACTCTCAAAGGTACAGGTGCATAGATCTGTTGAACCTCGACCCAGTTTATTTGTGGTACAAGGGACCAACCACAACATGCCATAAGGGTTCTGCAAACACCACCCAACATCACAACCCGGGGTCAATCTGGGGGATTGGGCGGACGGCCGGGCGGACGGTCGGACGGACGGTCGGACGGACGGACGGACGGTCGGACGGACGGTCGGACGGACGGCCAAAATTCAAAAAAAAGTACGCTTTGTAAAAAACAATACTTTTGCTTCGGACGGGTCCGGATCGGACGGCTTTTTCCATCCTTTGGACGCCGATTTCCGGCCTTTGGACGCCATCCACCTATCCCTGAAAATAAAAAAGGTCGCTTTAGAAAAAAAAGGCCTTGGACGTTTGGACGGACGCAGGAAATCCTCTATTCAATGGGTTTTTAAACTTGCAGATTAAAATCTGTTTGGGGCTGCTTGGGCCCTTTTGAAAATCACAACTCAGTTGGAAGAAGGGGCCTCCACTCAGCTGGGATGTTCAGCAATTTGCTGCCACGAAGATAAATGATCACATCATTTAGGGAGGCATCGTTCCAGTCATCTCCCCAAGGAAGCTGGGCATAGAGGTCTCTCAAGTCAGAAAACTGGTCTACCTGGGTAGAGAAGCTCAAGATAACAAACATTTCCCCAATTTCAAATCCCCAAATACACCAAGAATTGTAACTCATCACAATATGGTTATATTTACCCAGGGTAATCCCCATAATGAAGTTCTCCATTTTAACACAAACCAGGGCACATCAGGAATTTGATCCCTTGCCTCCTGCTTTGCCAAATCATTGGCCTGCAGGATATGCCGAGCATAGCACCACGTGTAAAGCCTGGGACCCACTGTTGGGGCGCTAAGATGGCTGGATGGGAGCGCAGGGCATATTTTCTTTGCTTGTAACTTCCCCCACATCATGAGCCCATGATTCTTGATACCCCCCAAGCACTACATGATAGCAAACCTATTGTGGTTCCTTCCAAAGGCATCTTGATATCCCCTGTTGTTATGGGTCGGTTTCCAAATATCATCCAGAAACAAAAGGTGGGAAGTAAACAGGATTTAGAACAAACTGATTTACTTGAAGCTCACCCCGATATCTTTCAACATATATATACACACTTTAGTAATTATATATATCCTATATTCACAGGATTAAATATGTTTAACGTAATATGGGACCATCTTGTGAAACCAATCCACCTCTGGGATTTCAAGACTTTGGGTTCGTTAGAGACCAAATTATTTTGGACAGCCCTTTGAAGCATAGATATAGCGACCATCAGAAATGGAAAAGAAAAGCGTTCTAGCAATTCCCGAGATTTATTCACACTGGGAACACTATTCGAATTATGACACCCAAAACAATATGAACAGCAAAGGGGGTAGTGCCAGAAGCTCAAATCTCAGGAATTGCTAGGATCTAGACGAGGGTCTGAGTTTTCTTCAACGACGCATTCCCCTTAAACCTTTTTTTGCCTTCCTTGTTGAAATACGTGTCGGTCGTTTCAATCTGGCTCCGGAGCTGGTGCTTTTTCATTCTCGCAGCGAAGGAGAACAAAGAAATCCATCGGGAGTTGGAAAACAATATTGTTCTCTTCGGAGTTGGATGTTGCAGGGCTCTCATCCAAAATAGCTGTCGAAACATCTTAGTGCCAAATTGGGAATCAAAACCCCACTGGAGGAGCCCAACCCCAAAAGACCCCTAAAGATATGTATGTGGAGGGTATGTTTCTTGGTGGTATTGAGCATTTCTAACAGCAACATCGTTGAGAAAAAATCCAGTGAAATCAAGAAGTGAGGTAAAAATTGCTAAGAATCCATCCCAGGGACTCTCATATTCAACCTTTCCAAAAGGTCTAGAAGCCACACCATTCGCTCATGAAGCATGATTAATGTACTTGATGGTTGCTCTATCCAATACGTCCCAAGCATCGCCACGTTGATCAAGATCAACAATACCAACCTGGGTCCAGACCCCAAATTTCCCTACACGGATGGTAACCCCAGATTACTAATCCAGTTCAAGTGGGAACATTATATTTAATCATTAAACCCAAATCCTCAGTGATCTTGCCCATAGTCAAAATAGTTACGCTTGGTAAGAATTACCAAGGGAAAATCCTGAGTATAACCCCACATATTTTTCCGCTTATTCACCACAATCACAACTCTTATGTATAACCCCATAGTGCAGTAAAAAGACCGGCTCACCATCTTGTTTGCCAACAATACCGACTGGTATTCAGTGCACCCCATTGGGGTGAGGAAACTCCTCTTAGTTGATCCTCGTGATGTGGCTACCCAGCTCGAACAACAGACCCCATAGGTTCCCATCACCTCTCCATAGTCGCCATCCAAAAGGGATTTCGCAGCCAACCTTGGCTGAGGCTGGCGTGGCATTTGGGACTTTGCTGATGCAGGATTGTGGAGGCCAGATATCTGAACATGGTTCACCATCTGCATGGGAAGATGTGGGAAGTCAAGAATCCACTGCTATCCACCAGCACTTTTGAGGTTTTCAGGGCACCCAAGGCGTGTATCCAGGCTATACCTCTTAAAACATGGATTACACATATAATATAATGAAAATAATGGCACCATGCATGCATATTTAAAATTCTATTTGGATGAAGAAACGCAAAGCCGGCATCTTCGTTGATGTCAAAACAATGGCTATGACTGCTGTAGACTATGTCCAGTGCTACAGCCTTTTGACCAGCTTGTCGGGCCATCCGGGCAATGCGCCCAGCCCCAGCGAACATATCAACCACCTCCACATGGCTGCCAAAAGTGAAGATAGATGGATCTAGCCAGGAAATGAGGAGCACCACCGTGATAAGTCCCTGGGATGGCCCGTGTCGAGAGCAAATACATCGCAAGGGTTGTCCCCCATAATATTTGCCACAAACAATTCCATACATAACCAAAATATAATAAACATAACCAAAATCCGACTTGGGCCCTTAAAGTGTTGAATCAAATGTTGTTATGTGAGAAATTAATTCCATTGGTTTTGACAAGACTCTTTTGGAGCCTTTAGAGCAAAGAGGTTTCTGACGACCATGTCGAAGCCAGCCCGGGAGACCATGGCAACCGAAAACTCACAGGCTAATCACCCAGGGAACCCTGAAATTTTGGTGTCTTTCAAAAGTTGGCGGCATCAGGAATGCAATGGTATCAAATGGCATTATATAGTGATTTTCGTTTTGTCTTAAAATGCATATTGCAATTGCATGTGACTGATCCACACTTTCATTGGGGACCCGCAATCATGCCAGTTGTGGCCTCTGTCTGTGGCCAGGCCGTGACGGATGAACCAGGACCGTCCGGCCTCAGCAGTGATGGGCCATAGAGGCATGGGATCAATGTGGATAAGCTGCTGGGATACTGCTGGGTTTCGAAAAGAATGGAAAGCATCATCCCATCTACAAAATCGAAATAATAAAGTGTGATTATCTAATGTTTGGGGACCTGCCGTTTCAACACCAAAATTCATATAAATGGGTGGAAGTCATGAAGGCTTCCTGTCAGGTGTACACCATAATGAAATAACAATACTTTATTGGGATTTGGGGGCACCCCTATTTTGTGACATTCCCCCAAAAAATTGGGTCGACCAGCAATCCTGTTATATACACATGTTTTAAACCTCTCGAAGTTCGCACACTGAAGATACCGACCACGTAAAGCCACACCCTAAATTTGTGCAGCGTAATGTGGAGCAATGAATTGCTCAAATTAGCACTCTGAAAAGTCGACGTTGTGAAGGATGTCCACAGCAGACCCCAAGCCAAACGATCAACTATATAAATTAAGATGAGAACAATTCAGATTTGAAAGTCTAACAAGCTGAAATGGCTATTGATGGTTATGTAAAATAACTTTGGGTTACCTAGACCTAGTTTTCTTTCCCAGTATCGTTGTGACCTAGGCTCCACCGTGTTCAGACATCAGCGTCGGCACCCCATTCAAACGACATGTCAGTCATTTGATGCCCCTAAGCGGAAAACACAGCTTAGTCCATAGCACGTTTGTGCTGTTTCAGCTGCTGGACATCGGTTTTGATATCACGCCACCTCAGCACCACAGACTCCTTGGTGAAGTCACCACCGTGCAGGTCAATCAGCTTAGCCTCAGAATGAACCGTGAGTGAGGGTGGCCAGAACCCAACACAAAACCACCCACAGCAAAAGACGAGGATTGGATACTGACCTGCAATGATTTGCCCACAACATGTCCAGTCCAGGCACAATTTCCTGAATCTTTTCCAATACCGTCCGCATAGAACAAGCCGTGGGGCTAGGGCCACTAAGATAGAAGGCCTGTTGGCATGTCCACCCGGGAGCTAGCATATCCCAATGAAATTTCTGAAAAACTTGGAAACAAAAAATGCAATCACTGGGGCCAGCCTGGCTGGTTCCAGCTTCCGTCGTAACCTTCAATCCTGCAGCTGCCCTGGACCAATAGGGAACAACGGTGGAATGGTCGAAGGTCTGAATGCCTTTTTTCATGGATTCCTTGTCATCCTCCGAAAGCACGACTTGGGGTTTGGCCTTGGCGGCCTTGGGAGGTGTTGGTTTGCTCTGCTCAGGCTGCTCGTGCTTGCGCGGGGGGGTGACCAGGTCTGTCTCTTCTTCACCCTTCTTGGTCTTGGGGGCCCGTTTTTTGCGGGGCGCAGGTACAGCATCCTCCTTCCCCTCAACCTCAGGTTCTGCCTGCTTTGTGTCAGGTGCCTTTCTCTTGCTGCTGGCTGATGCTGAAGCTGCTCGACCCTTCCTCTCCCGTGTCTTCTTAGTTGGTGGATCATGTTGGGGATCCTCAGCAACACTCTGGCTCTTGGGTTCTTTGGATCGTTTCGCTCTGCTCTTGGGAATCTTGGGGGCTGGCTCATCCCCTTCAGTCTCAACACTTTTTTTGGCACTACGGCCCCGCCCACGACCCTTTCCCTTTCCCTTTCCACGCCCACGCCCACGCCCTTTAGCAGCTGGAGAGTCACCACGGCTGGCCATGAGCTGGTCACGTCGGCGAAGGACATCTGGCTCAGGCGAACAGGGTGCAGAGTCACCCGGACTTGGCACGTCCTGGTTCCTAGCTTCCACCTCCATCATCATTTCGTGACTGGATTCATTGGGTTCAATCTCATCACGGGACACAGATGAATCAAGCTCAGTGGGAGCAACATCATTCTTGGGGTCGACCTGGGGTTCTTCTCCTAACTCCAAAGCCGGCAAGCTCTCAAGCTCCGTAGGCGAACAAAGAGATTCCGGTGCTTCCTGCAGGCCAGGTTTGCTAGAGGCAAAGGGGTTGAAGTTCAACAGGTTGAAACGGAAAGGTGAAGAAATAACAAACTTAAATACATTAGGTAAAGCATGGCTTGTGGAACACAAATGGGCAATCCCAAAAATCTGTCCTGGGTATCATCCAGAATGACAATGGGCACTTCAGAAGTCACCTCCTAAGTTGGCATTAAACCCCAACTCTTGGACCCCAACCTTTCTAGGCCATGGGCTTCTACAAGCAAATGCAATAGCTTGGATATGTTGTAACTCATACAATGCAATGCGCCCCCAGACTGTTGCGTTCTCCTACCCCAGTCAAGCCACAGCAGCACTGGCTGATCCTTTGCGCTTTGCAAGCTCTTGCCTGAGATGGGGTTAATGCGGGTTCCAAAGCGAGAATCGGCTAGAACAACATATTCTACCAACAACCAACTTTGGATATATATATATATATAACGGAATTGATACATGTATCGTGCATCCAGTGCAGCCTAATCACTGCAAGAACCTGATCCGTTCTTCAACCTCACTGTCCGAAGCCCTCACCGGGTCCACACGGCAAGACCACAAGGAAACCCCTGAAGGCATAGGCTGGGAATCACCTGGGACATCGGGCGATGACGGGACAATGCCGTTGGGTTCAAAGGGCAAGGTGTCCAAAGTTGACGGATCAACAGGCCCACTGGAAGTGTGATGCACAGCATCAACTTCCACTGGGAGGTCTGAAGTAGGCTCTTCTTCCTCAAGAGAATCCCATGAGTCAACAACTATCTCATCGGGCTCATCATCATCGGGGAAAAACGGGTCATATTCCAAGGACGGCAGTTCCAAATCATCTCCAGCAACGGCATCATCATCTCCACCATCATTTGCCAATGGGGCTACTGCCAATGCCTCTGGGCGTTCGGCAAGTGGCTCCTGCAAGGAGGATGTCAGTTGGGCTTTAGTGACATGAACATACAGGAGGCTACAAACGAATCAGATATGGGACAAAGATTTCAATCATGAATGGTGAAAAGGAGGTTGCAGTACCTCATTCGGCTCTGCACGATGGATGTCCCAAGCGTCCCGGAAGATATCAAGAAGTTGTGAGACTTCAACATCCTCAGGTCAACATCTAAAAAGGGGTTAGCAAAGGAAGAGGCACTGAAGGTGTCAAGAGCAGCAACTATCATGTAAATTACACTGCCCTGAAAGCAGGGCTTAAAACAAATTCAGCTAAAATTCCCGTGGCTCACGCTCCAAACGCAAAGACCGCAAAGTATGACTGATTAGCTTCCTCACACCCCATGCGTCAGCTTGCATCTGAATGGGGCTGGGCTTTGTCTCAAGGCCTCCAACTGACATCAGCGCCCAGAAAAGCTTCACCTGACCGGGGGCTCCAAGCAAATGCCGTGCAAGGCCGGCTTGTAACTATAACAGCAATGTAAATTGACCCTGTAACCCCATTAATTTTGAGCTAATATAAACATGCATGCAGGTGTAAAAGATAAATATGGTACACATGGTGTGGAAGCTCCAACCCTGGCAGGACTACAAAGTGGCCTGGGCAAGCAACGCTGGAAGAGGCGGGGTCCGTCCCCCGCCAACTGCTTCATAATCGAAGATTTCCACCCACAGCTTGGCAGTGGCCAGGAGCACCGGCAGATTCATTTGGATGGCTTTCCTAAGTCAAGGGATGCCATGTATATACATCATTCTAGAATTCATGGAATTCACGAAGGTCTTACAACCAAGAATGAAACATCTTTCAATTTGTTTGAATGTGCAATTTATACTTTAACCATTTGTAGCTTCCATCATGTGACCATGGGCATTTTGAGACACTATGGGCTCTATAATATTGATAAGATGAGCTTCATCGATGGAATTCCAACGGCTTTTGGATTCGGCCACTTCACAAGCTGGCCATGCTCACGCGCACTGTGCCGAATAAAAGCTTCCGCCTCCCAAGTCTCTGCCAGGCCTTCGAGTTGGATAGCAGCCATTGCGGAGTGAGGTGCGTGTCAAAGGCTGTGGGCCACAAATCTTGAAGTTCATGGGTTTATTGCCGACCATGATTAGGACATGGCCCAACTATCGCAAATATATTTAGCAGAAAACATAGTGTCATTGAATCAACCCATTTTCAGGGCCAAACCACACCACAAGTCAGCAGCACTTGGGCCCACGGCCATGTTGATGAGCTGATGATCACATCCAAGCTATGGTCCCGACCTGCGCAGGGAGAGTTGTCCGTTGAAAAAAAAACATTTAATTCAAGGAGCAAAGGATTGGAGAGAGCCAGCATTTTATTTTTCCATTCACCATATAGCTTGAATGCCCCAAAGCGGGCTCTAAAGCTGGCCATTTGGCACCAACTAGCGGGAAATATCCTAAGCTTCAGACAACGAGCTCGAACTCTCCTTAGGGGGCTATGCAGGATCTGAACCAAGGACTACCCAGAATTCATTTACAACACATATGCATGCACGAGTTGAAAAATAACAATTCCAATCAACCAAAGGCAACTGAGCCACACTGATGTTTTCTCCTGAAGCGGGTAAAGGTTGTTTATATGTTGACCCTCGAACCCTTTATTTTTAGTGGTTATCATTGAACATGACATTGTCCCAGTAAAGATAAGAAGTGATATGATATGATTATACAAACCAATATCTATAGATTGGCATGGATAGTGCTGTATAATGGTCCTTGTAGGTGACGCTTGGTGAGCTCTCGAACCATGCCAGCATTGTCAAAATTCTGAATCAATGTGAGCACAGAGTCCAGAGACAATTCTCCTGCCTGAAACTTTTGCGTGGCTGGCGATTATTTTGGGTAAAGGTGCTTGATGGTGCTTGCAAACATGGTCCCAATTTTGTGGTGAAACATGGTGGGAAGTCCTTGGGCGCATACATGATTTTCAGCACTTCAACCCAAAAGTCATCTGGGAAGTCATGCAAGCCTCACAGAGTTAGAAGAGGCATTCAAACATATTTGAATTGAAACTGGTAAGCCTTCATGGACACAAAAGGTAGGTATAGTTTGTTTCCCACCTCGGGAAATCATCTCCTGTTTGATGGAATCGTTCTTTTCCAGGAAAGCATTCATGCTTACGGCACTGGTGGCTATATTGCAAAATATGAAGCTGAAAACTTTGAGCCAATCTAAGTGAAGGTATATACAGAGTCAATGCTTGACACTCAGCCCAAGAAATGCAGCACCACAATGCCCTCACCCGTTCTAAGTGCAGAAACAAAAGCGTACATGCACGGAAAAGGGGGTGCGAACCTTGTCACTGGAAAGATGGGAGGCCATGCGGGACCTTTGGAGATCCTTTGATATCTCTTGAACCACGTGCCGGCTGGAATGGGGCCAGCCGAGAGTTTGATCGAATTTGGCGACCAGGTGAATTCTTTGATTACTGGGTTACTTGGCATATATCGTAAGAAGTGAAATCACATCATATCAATTGAAACCAGATCGTATCCCATCAAGACTATTTAAGAAACATCATGGCAACATCATATAAGAAGAAATCACATCAAATACAATAACCAACATGTATGGCAAATCTTACTTCATATAACAATGAAGTAGATGCTCTCTTGGGGCCATATCAACAAGATTAAGAAAAAGGGTCGCTTTACAGAACAAGGTCCTTTATTAAAAGAATGCCATTCTTTTGAATTACCCCATAAACTAAGGGTCGTTCGAGGGTCAAGGTATATATATATATATCTATACACATTATAAATAGTCACATCCTGGAATAAAAACAAGCAAAAACAATGAGAGTGGCATTGGTCTGACGCTGCATCAATCGACCTTCCAGCCGGGCCTAGGGAGCCATCTTTGATTCTTCACCCGGTCACCCGGTCACCCGGTCACCCGGTCACCCATTTTGGTATGTTTCTTTTGGTCAGATTCCGAATTGTGTTGCCGAAGTTCCATAACAAATGTTGGTGAAGTATGGTGAAGTCACTATTTCAACTTTTGTTGCTAAAACACCCAATTTTCTTGGTGAAATCCCTATTCAGTGTCCTGAGTTGCACGGTTTTTCCAGCCCATTTCGGGCAATCCTTCGGTGTATCGCCAGATGGTCGGCAATTTGTCGAACTTCCACTAGACCATCCTCGACGCACTGCGGAGGCGTGGGGGAAATCTGTAGGATGGTGGTGGAATGGCCGCCAGTCTGAAATCAGGGTGCCCTAAATTCATTGGCTGAATCACCATTTTCCTATTGAGACACAAATTAGAATATATATATATATTAAAATAATGGTATACTATTGTATACTCATACTCCATCTTCAGACAAAGCCAAATCGCCAAATCACAGAAATCACCGAATAAACATGTTGGTCTCTTTTTCGATGGTCAGCTGCTTGGATGTTTGGGAACACCGAAAAAGAGATCCCAGGTGACTGAATCATAAAATTTCGTGACAGGAATCTCACCATCAAAATCAATTTACATGGGCTATAGGATTGCGAGGATTGATGATATAGGATAGATGCGTGGGTATGTATGTATACTGTACATGTGTATATATTATGTATATATATATATATATACATACACATATATATATATATATAATATGGACATGTATGTATAGGACAAAACAATGGAGATCCATAAAAACAGTGGACGTCAACATAATACTTTAGATGTGTTTGCAGCCTCCGTATCTATATGAAAAGTATGCAATTTGCAAGGTGAATTTATGCACCTGATCACGACGTCACCGCACATCATGGTTTGTAAGAGGTACGACCATAAAATCCCACGCATTTCAGGGTCACGATCAGAAATACAGCCATCACAAGCCCCAAAAAGATCAGGATTTTGTAGGATTTTGGCAAAATCGTCCACACTTTCAAAGATTTGACTCAACTATCTCAACTGCTAAGCTACTAAACTAAGTAACTAGTGGTCAATAACTAGTGACCTTTTTTTAGATCGCATGATAAATCGCTAATCGTTCGCCAGGAGTCGGTGGAGGCGGGATTCACCCAGCACTTGGATCACTTGGCCATGGGGGATCCCCAGCTCAGCTGGATGGTTTACCCTCTGGTAAACATACAAAAAACTATGGAAAATCATCATTTTTCATGGGAAAATCCACTATAAATGGGCTATTTTCTATAGCTATGTTAAATTACCAGAGGGTATTTCATGGAAAAAGTGGATGAGTGGATGATGAAGTCATGGGTACCATGACTGAGGGGAAACATCCCACTGTGGGGATATAATCTTACTCTAAGTTACGGTAATTAAGAATATATATAATATGACGAGCCCATATTTTTAGAGGGAAAATGATGATTCACTGCTAGATCTTTAAGGGGTTTTGGAACATTTTCAGGCATCCCAGCTTGAAAGCCATCATTTTCTTTGGACATCAAAGGAACAAAGGCTGGACAGAATGGCTGAAAGAGCTTTGCGGATCAAGCATTTTTGCCCAGTTGGTACGTCTCTCATTAGATTGTTTGTACCTGCACAATGTTGGTTTGCTCGGCTGACTAAAATATATACATATGATATCTATCTATCTCTCTCTCTCTATATATATCATTAAACCGTACTAAACCCATACAAAACATTCTTCATTCCAGTGTATTTTGTTGTTGAAATCTTTTTCAGGATCCAGGGTTTCTTGCTGGGAAATGTCTTTCCCATGAACTACAGAGAGTTGCTAAAGTCGTGCCCAGATTAGTGGGAATCGTTGAAAATAGCTTGGGAGCACTTGATTTTCAAAAGTCGTGCCTTTTTGTGAATCGCATAGGAAATGCATGATCTTCTTGTTTTCATGTTTGGATTTATGATTTTATATAAATCCTGCGTTGAGGTGGTGTTTGGCATGTCCGTTCAAAACTTCACATCTGAGTTACTTAAGACTTGGTCGTTGAAGTTGGTGGTGTTTTGATCAATTTCATATTTCAAGTTGTAAATTTCAGGAACTCTGCTTTGTGCGTAGCCGTTTCTTCCTTTGTGCTCAACATACACTTTGAGTCTCATGTTGTTGAGCCATCAGCCGGGGAGTGGCCTTTCCCAGGCAAAAATTTGACGTCGCTTGGACGTCGTTCGGGCGTCGTTCTGACGTCTTTTTTTCTACTGTATATCATATCCCTTATCTCACACTTCACTTTTAGATTCACTATTCATGTTACAACAAGCCATTATCAAAATCGATCCATCAGCGGCTTGCTCTGCCGCCCATGCAACTCAAAACCCAACACTTCCTATAGGTTTAAAATCTTTGAAACTTCCGCCACCGCCTTGTGCCGTAATGCTGGTATCGGTTAATCAAAATGAAGCAAAGATTTCCGCTGCATTTAGATGGTGATTTGGGTTGCAGGCATGACTCAGCATGACATAGGCATGACTTCCTGGAAACTGCATTTAGATGGGGGAAAGCAGATTTTCAGCACACTGGCGTGACTTAGGCATGAGTTTCGCGCTTTCCTGTAGTATATCTATGCAATCAAAAGACACCTACTTTGTTGCATGCCAAATCTGCAAATGCTACAGATCTAGCCACAGTCTCCATCCTTTTCCGGTGAAGCCAGTTTTGGTTCCCCTTATATAAATATCCCATGATTCCCTTGGTCCTCGAGTAAAATCACCAACAACCAAGTTACAACCAAGTTATATAGACGGGAATACTACCAAATTGGTGCTTGCTATAGATGGGAAACCCATTGAAAGTCACCAAATAGGCGCTGGTCTTGCGGTTTTTTCTTTTGATAATCACCATTTTCAAACGGTGATAATCTCATTAAAAGTTTCAACTGGTGCTGGACAATCACCAGCCAGGAAGCGACTAGGGATGCACCCGGGCCGGAGGTGCGGATCCATTCTCAGATGGCGAAATGGGCCCAGAATGGCAATAATGATCATGATCATGATTTGGGTGTTTCCCAAAATAGGGGTAGCCCCATTTTTCATCCATTTTTCTTTGGGATTTTTGCTAAGACATCTATTTTTTCTAATATGGCAATCTCTGATTGACAAAAATCTGGCAAAAAAATCGGCACTGGGTATCCGTGGCCTGATTTTTGATCCATTTTTTGATCCATTTTTTGATCCACACAATGGATGGTTTTAAATCCTCTGGTAAATTAACATAGCGAACTGGGAAAATGGCCATTTATAGTGGATTTTCACATTGAAAATGGTGATTTTCCATAGTTATGTTAGTTTACCAGAGGGTAAATCCTCTGGTAGTTGAAGACAGCTATTGAACATGGACCGTAGCCTGATTTTTTTTTCAGGACCACGATCTTGATTAAATCCAACGAGTGTGACGTTTGAGTGTCAATCTCTTGAAGGAGTTTGTGGATGACTTTCCAGAAGGGCCAACACAGGAGGCGGCTTGGGCAGGGCTTGGGGTCTTCCAGCCCACTTCCAAGTCATTTTTGTCAAATCATTTTTGCGAAAACTGACAGCATCTTGTTCGGGTATCAAGTTGTGCTACAAGATTTGTTCGTCAAAAACGCGGATTCCAGATATCGAGATCTCGGCCAAATTCAAGCCACTTACTCGGCCAGAATGTGATTGGTGGGTCGTTTTTGGAAAAAATCCCAATCCAAACTTCATGAAATCCCATGGTTAATCCCATATCAAAGTGATGACGATTCCAAAACCGAATTTCAAACAAAATCCATGAAATGACCGGAGGGTGCGATCCCAAAAAAAACCCTCTGGTAAACTAACAGAAGTATGGAACATCATCATTTTTAATAGGTAAATCATGGTAAATCAACTATAGATGGGCCATTTTCCAGTTCGCGACGTATTTTCCCAGCAACGTTTGGTCCAGCTGCACAGGTTGGCGAAGATGACGTCGACCCCAACGAACCGGCCATTCCCCTGGGCCCTGGGTGAGATTCTCAGGGCCCCACTTTGCCTGGAGCAAACGAGCAATGGATAACTATACCATATGTAATATGAATGGCTTATAGTTTATATATATATATTATATAACAGATACTAGTTATAAATAGTTATAAGTTATATTGATATATATTAATATATATATATATATGTTTGTATGTATATTTATGAATTGTGTCATAGTATATACAGTATATATGTATATACACATATACACTAGATTAGCATGTTACAGCTTAGTATATAATAATTGGTATAGTTATACTATAATTACTATCATACATTGGTATATTTTAATATGCTCCATTGATGTAACTAATATAACTATGGTAGGTGTATGTTTATTTGGACGATTTATGTTGCGGCCGCATGTCGTGACGGAATTCTGGCATCATATTGGGAATTTACCCCTATTTTTGAGCTAGACTAGACTCCTAGACCATATTCATTCTTCATGGTTCAAAAACCATTTGAAATGTATTTTTATCAAGTGCCAAAACAACACTTCCCCTCTGGTAATCAAACACGGTTTGCTGGAAAAATCTCACCATCTATGGCCCCATGATTTTCCCATTGAACTAACATCTCCATTTAGTTTTCAGGTTGCATCCTCTGGGCGTGATCCGAGACTACGACGCTAAGAAAGGATTTGGCTTCATCCGGTGTCAAGGCTTAAGCGAGGAGTGGGGATTCTGGTTGGCTGGTTGAGGATGGCAATTCTTTGGGTAATTCATGGGTAGCAATCAAGTTGTTTCAAGGATGACGAGTTGCTACATTAAGAATGGAAGAAACAACAAACATGATTAACATGATGAACTGACTGCAGGCATGTGGATCAGGGTAGTTATGGTGATTTCACTGGCCGATCATCATGTCATAGGCATACTAAGGGGAACAAAAATCACAAAACATTTCAGGTTGGTGAATTATATACTGGTTTAGCCAGCCAATCAAGGTTGATCGCATCGGAAATAGGGGATTTAGCCGCCAAAAATAGAGATACAACGTATAAAACTGGATAAGCTGCGTGGTACTCGGTCGTTTCATGCATTTTCTATCCAGTGGTCAACAGGGAGCTAAGAAAGGGTATCTATATTCCCCAAGAAATTATGCGCAGAGTTTCCCAACCATATGATAGATTTTTCTTTGTTTTCCATTCCTTTAAACATGGGATGAGGGTCTTAATTGACGAGCATCTAAATGTTGGGTTGGCTTCAAACCACCAAGCTAGAAAACGAGTGGCCCACCCTTTCACCCCAGAGTCTGACAGTGTTGTGTTCGTCGTTCTGGCCGTCGGCAATGGAAGGAACAGAATTGGAAGAACTATCAACCT
>CAMXCT020004802.1:112645-185145 GCA_947184155.2 Cladocopium goreaui | reverse complement strand
CCGATTCGGTGCAACTACTTCTTCGGTGGCTGGCCGCAGATAAGCCGCTCGGCATGGGAAAATTTTGATCAGCACGACTGGACAGAGACTGTGGGATTTATGTGGGATTGGCGATGGAAACTGATAAAATATGGGAATGGGTCAAAACCTCTTATTACCATATTTGGGAGAATTTTTATAGCCATAAACCATCTATTGTAGGGTACCTAGGGTACCAGGGTTTTGACTCATTCCCATATGATCAAATGATGGGATTGGCATGCTAAATTACGACTCAATGATTCTCAATTTCCCACCATTGGCCGCAGAAAAAATGGCTGTTCCATCCATCCATCCCCGGGCCCGGCGCGAAACAGCCCAGGTGTTGGCTCTTGAAGCGAACTCCGATCCCTGCAAAGCCATGATCGAAGTAGGTTCAAGGGAAAAAGTGCAGGAAACCAGTGGTTCGCCACGGACTGGCCAGATCTTACCAGATAAAAAACCAGGCATGTCTATTCTCTGCGGCTAAAACCTGTAGGTTTTCCCTTCATCTTTCAACCAAATCTGTGGCACCGAACCATACCGAACCGACGTGAAAAAGAGGGTGGCGGTGATGGTGAGCCAAGTCTGTTCAGGTGATTTTTGGCTGAATATTTGTGTGTTGATGAATTGACGAGGATGACGGGCAAATTGATGGATGATAGAAAGGATTGGTTTTTGAAACCTAATGATGATGACGGTGATGGTGATGTTGATGATGATGATGGTGATGATGATGATGATGGTGATGATGATGATGATGATGAGGAGGAGGAGGAGGATGAGGATGAGGATGAAACATGCGATTCATATGACTATGACATACTATCACTATGCTGTTTGAGTGCTGGACATCACGATCATCCTTAGCACCAGTGGAGCTTCACCGATTTTTTCTTCTGCGTAGTTCTGCAATTGGATTTTGTAGATCGTTTCTCTGACATGAGCACATGGGGGTTTCCATAAATGGGGATACTGTGCAGATACCCCAAAATGGATGGTTTATAAGGGAAAATCCTATTAAAATGGATGATTTAGGGGTACCCCCATTTTAGGAAACTTCCACATGGATTCGGAATGTCTTCCACCGGCCGACGAACAGCATGAACATGAATGATTGCCCAAGATCCTGCAAGGATCCATAGCATGTTCCGGCACAATCAAACACTATGTACCAAAACATCTGCTTAAAGCTATTGCAAAATTGCAATACCCTCGTGGAATCTGAAGTGCCGCAACAATGTGCAACAGGACGGCCAGCAACCAATGTCTCCTTGTGGCTACTTTGGGTCACAATTTGGAGGATGTATCGGGACTAAGAACAGAGACTTTGATATTTGTCATGTTTGATAAATGGGATAACCCGGTATAACCCACAACGTGGGGACCTACTAACGAGGGCTATTAACCATGCACTATTATAAGATCCTCCATTGTATGGGGGAATGTCTTGGACTATTTTTTTAAGCTATGTGTCTATCATGGCTATGACGACTGCAGGCTCGTGGATTCCCACTTGCCTGGCAATCAACTTTCATCATTTTCATGAAGGCAAACTGGAGGAATCGACCGAAGAGTTTCTGCAGAGCCTGGTTTTTTTTTGGGTTGCAGTGGGACCCATGAAAAATTGATAAAAACTGGGACACTTCGAAAATTGGGGAAATGGGCACCAAAGCTGAGTCGACCAACGCACCCAGCCGTTTCTGTGGTTTTTTTCCTGCTTCCGGAGCCATGTAGAGCAAAGCAAGCGAAGCAAGGTGTGCTGGGATGGGTCGAGGCAAATCCAGTGATATCAGGTGGATGGATCACCCAAAACTGCTGGAAGAACATGTTTTACTACTGGAAATATTGGAAATGACCTAGCAGCTACAGGTTCCATCTAAGATTTCAGAGCTGCAGCATGGCACAGAGAAGTCTCCACCAAAGGAGGAGATTTCACCTGGATTCCATTCTTGGTAGCACGGTGTGTCCCAAACTTGGGTCATTTTATCCCATTTTTGGTTCGTTCAATTAAGGTCATCGAATGTCCTGATCTGAAAAAGTATGTTCTTGTCACAAGAAAGTGTTTCTTTTCAATCAAATTCCCCACCTGCATAACTACATAATATTGCCCCAAGAAAAACCATCAAGAACCATGGAAAAACTCATATTGACCCAAGAAAAACCATCAAAAACACCATCGAAAACCATGAAAAACTCATGTTTGTTACCCTCTGGTAATTTAACATAGCTATTGAAAATGGCCATTAATAGTGGATTTTCCCATTAAAAATGGTGATTTTCCATAGCTATGTTAGTTTACCAGAGGGTAACCATCAGAAACCATGAAAACCCCACCCCCGCCGCAAAAGGCTTGCTGAGTGGTGCGCAGACTTTGCGATGACAAGCGGAGCGGCTCGGTGACACTTGGGAAATCGCCAAAACAGCATATTAATCAATATACCCTCTGGTTCTTTAACATAGCCATGGAAAATCACCATTTTTAATAGGTAAACCATCTATAAATGGACCATTTTCCATGGCTATGTTAAATAACCAGGGGGTAATATATTTTAATACTATTATATATATACATGTATATTATATATAAGATATATGTATGTATATATATATAATGTCATATATCAATATTTTTTTTGATATAATCATCTACACACACACATGTGGGTCTTTTTTTTTGCGATGGAGATATTTGATATATGTCATTTTTTGGGGCTTCAATGAGCAACTAGGCTTGAATATTTAAAGACTGTGCGCAGATTTTATGATCATCCCGGCTGTAGAACGCGCCAAACAATTTTTTTTCTGTGAAAGATCAAATAATTCACTGCAGGCAGACTATTGTCTATACCAGTAAATCCATAATCCACTAGGCTTAGACTTAGAGATATTTTTGGGGTGCGTCCGCCATTGTCCTGGCTTGGATCCGGCATTTTGGAGGATCAATTCCCATCTATGGTCAAACGGCTTAAAATTGTTGGTTCAATGCATGTTTGATATATATATATATAAATAATATATATATATTATATATTTACAATCAATCCGCAATTTTTCGTGCTTTTTTCATCATGAAGCCACAATTGTTGGGATGCTCAGTTTTCGTGTGATTCATCCAGGCCGACCTTCCGGTGTTGCGAGTGAATCAGCTGGATGCCAGGCGATGCTGGAAGCTGGAGATCTCAACGTTGAGATCTTTAGAGGTTAATATGTTAATCCCCAAAAAGGTAACAACTAAGTAAACTCCTACTAAAATTGTAAAAATAGTGTTTTTCCGTGTTTTTCTATTTTTTTTGGGGGAATTTCTGTAGATATCTTCAGAGATGGCCATGTTTATCCATGAGTTTTTTGGAATTTCAGCAGCACGTTTCACACAACTCTTGGGATTTCACCATGGGAAGTTTCGAGCGCATGTTTTTTAATCGCAAAATCATTCGATTGCGGGAAACTTGGGCTGGTGAATCACACATATGTATATATATATATGTATATATATATGTGTGATATACTATATGTATACATAGATGTTATATATGTATATTGATGTTATATATGTATATTGATGTTATATATGTATATTGATGTTATATATGTATATTGATGTTATATATGTATATTGATGTTATATATGTATATTGATGTTATATAATACATCCGATGTGTTTCAAGTTGAACAGGACCTCTGAAGATAGAACTGGGAGCCCACCTGTGCAGCGGGCAGATTGGCGTACGTTCACATGCGTTTTTGCTTTGAGAAATTCGTTGCCACAGGGGAAATTGCAAACATGAACGCCCACAAGTCTGACTTTGGAAGGTTAAGGCATATATACAGTGTATATAGATATAAATATATGTAGAATATATATATATATACATATATATATAATTCTATATAGCATCCATCATATTTTGCCTTTAGAAAAACCATCGATTTCTGCACGGTAGGCGATTGGATGGAGAGATCACCTCGATTCTGAGGCGGGCGGGCGGTTTGGGTTCATGGATTTCATGTTGGTAAACGTTTACGTTTAACGAACTGGACAGTCACTATGTACAACTATAGTGTGGTATAACATGTATAACCATAACTGGTTGGTGGTTTGGAACATTTGCATGATTTTTCCATATATTGGGAATAATCATCCCAACTGACTAATATTTTTCAGAGGGGTTGAAACCACCAAGCAGATAATATACTATGGAATAGTATGGTGATATAACTTAACTATAGTTGGGTCAATCCATGGAATGGTATGAAAAGCCTCTACAAAATGGTGATATAACTATAGTTGGGTAAATCAACTATTAGTCTATATTAGTCTTAATGGCCATGGCTTCAATA
Source organism: Cladocopium goreaui (assembly GCA_947184155.2). Lineage (NCBI taxonomy): Eukaryota > Dinophyceae > Suessiales > Symbiodiniaceae > Cladocopium > Cladocopium goreaui. The sequence goes on along the minus strand of CAMXCT020004802.1, from coordinate 180,785 downwards.
GCAAACTCTGAGTTTCCCAGAGGCTAGTAAAGCAATGTCATAATTTATGGATTGATGGCTTTTTCATCATTCGAATCCCTATGGTTCAGATTTTGGGATGGTTTATGAATGTTTATGATGGTTTTACTGTTGCTAAAAACCAAGAATTTCACAATTTGAAGATCTTGACATAGCAGTGTTTACCATGTCAAAAGGCATAATTTTAGACATGGACTTCGCCATAGTAAACACCCCCAGTTGATCATCCAAACCGCCGATCTTGGTGGAATTCCCAGCAACACAAAAATGGGCCCCAGCGGTGGTTACCTTTGTTTACTCCCATGCTGGTCTCTATGTCGTATATCGATGTATATCGTTTAAGTCACCAATCATTTTTGATGCATTTTCCGTTTTTCGGATATTCATGTCATGTTTTTTTTTCCAAGAGATATGTTCATATCTTTCAAACAACAATGTGGGGGGTTCCTAAAAATGGGGCTACCCCAATGGCTGGATGGTTTATAAGGGAACCTCCTATTCAAATGGATGATTTAGGGCTACCCACATGGATTCGGAAACCGCCATATTGCGCTTGCGCAACATCCCATGGCGGGTTCCGTATGCCAGGCAGCAGCTTCAGGACGCTGTCCTCTCGGACGAGTGGTGCGGGGCGCCGATCGGCCTTCGTGGGATATGGCTGTTTGAAAATGAAGTATGCCCCAAAAAGGCAATGCTAATAATAGGGAAAATTCGCTGATTCAGCAATGGATTTAGGGGTATTTTCAGACAATCTAGGGCATATAATGAGATACATTGGACATGTAAACATGAATCTGTTTCTTTCTTTCTGGCAAGTATCACCAGGTAAGGATTGAAAATTGCGAAAGCAACTGCTGGAATATCGTTTATATATTATTTACAGGAGACTCAGTAAAAGCACGAAGGGGTGAAAGGGAATGACCCATTAAACCAAATTTGGATCACCCATGGGCCCATGATCATCAATCCGGACACCCAGATTCGATGATTTTCTTTTGTTCAGAGAAGCCTGGGTTTTTACAATTTGGCACTGTGTGGATGGAATTTGCCCAGTTCTTCCTACTTTTAGGCAGCCGGGCAATCACGTGCCTGCAACAAGTCAATTTGGGCATCAACTTGACCATTTAGGGGAAAGGGCTTCCTCACTTAGACCTGGCGATTTTGTGGGGCTGTGCCGAGCTTTGTGCTGCCGTCGGTGTGCCATATTTCGTGGTCTCGGTGCCTGTTGGACGCCAGATCTGCTACCAGACAATGCTCAAGCTGTTCTCAAGGCCTCTCCCAAAGCGGATTGTGGAGGATATCCTCTGTTTCACAAGGCACCATCATTGGGCAGTTGAACCTTTGGAAAGAAGTAGCAGGCTGGAGTGTGCCGATGGCATCCAACCTGCCAAGCAGTTCCAAGATGTGAACGCTCCAATGGAGCAACCACCAGCCACAGGGGCTGCATCGACCTTCCAAGGAGCACCTGGTAAATCAGAGGTTTCCTGCTAGGCCCTAGGCCTTGAGAGACACTTTCCCAGACTGCCTCAGTTTGACGACCTACCCAAACGGGAAGACCTTTCGTGTATCAAAAAACATCAAGGACAACAAGAGCCAGAAGGAACAGCAACTGAACTGGTCCCAATTCAATTTGAATTTATTTTCATCCTGTTTGATTCCAACTGATTCAAATATTCTTGCGACGCGTGGCTTCAAATTGCCAACCTAAACACATCACATACAGACTCTTTGCAAAAGATTGTAGACAACTTTAGATACTAAGTATTCCTAAGTCCCAAGATGTACAGACATCTTAGACCCTGGATTGCTTTTGCGACCTTTTCATGGGAACTATGAAAAGAAACTGTGCGTCAGAGGCCGCTGGAGCGTTTTGCAGAAGAGATGGAGGTCTTGCTACAGGCCATGCTTTGGAGGCGAGGATATCATGGGATACAGTAATTACCCTCTGGTAAACTAACATAGCTATTGAAGATGGCCATTTATAGTGAGTTTTCCCATTAAAAATGGTGATTTTCCATAGCTATGTTAAATTACCAGAGGGTATTGGAAATGGCTTTGGGACCGGACCTGGGGTAAAAACAGGGGGACTCCATGAATCAACAGAGAATGGTTGGATGGAATCACGGACGATCTGGGGATAGAAAGGGGATTTATATGTCCGCTAAGATTATGGAATGTACCCTCTGGTAAACGTTTACATAGCTATGGAAAATTGATGGCCCATAGAAATAGATGGTTTAGCTATTAAAAATTGTTATTTTCTATAGCTATGTTAAAATACCAGAGGGTATGATGATGTATGGAAGGGTATGTCCACCCATGTGGGATGGAAGGGGGATGGGCCTTCAAGTTTTGGCCATGTTGATTGAAATATTATAAACACATGGATTTTAGGTGTAAGTTTTTTCCCCAGAGAAATTCAGATGCATCCTGGATTTTTTTTATAAGGATTTTTCACGATGTGCCTGTGACAATGTTATCAACCAGATACCCTCTGGTAAACAGCCACATAACTATTGAGCATGGCCCAGTCGAAATAGTGGATTTACATGGATTTACCCATGAAAAATAGTGATTTTCCATAGCAAAATGTGGCTGTTTACCAGAGGCTACCCTCTGGCAAACTAACATAACTATGGAAAATCACCGTTTTTAATGGGAAAACTCACTATAAATGGTCATTTTCAATAGCTATGTTAAATTACCAGAGGCTATGTCCATTTTGACAAATGGGATGTTCAAAATTCACCAGCACAGATGGGACCATCCACCGTCCGGGGCTTGTAAAGAAGGGACGTGTTTCCCGAGACAGGTGAGAAGTGGTGATTAAAACATCTTGAAACGCCATTAAAAACCATTAAAAACCATTGACCCCCCTGAAAATCCATTAGAATCCATTATATGGAATATCCATTATATGGAATATCCATTAGAATCCATTATATAACCACCCCAAATATCCATTAAACTTCATTAAATCACCGTGCATCGCCCTTAAATGCTGTGGCATTTTGGTCGAGACTGCCTGTTTTTTTTTTCCGTGAGGTACACAGTGTGGATCGACCAGCCCACGCTGGGAGCCCAATATGGTTAATGGCTATGGTACATCCAATTCATTCCAGATATTCTTTCGGAAACGTAGGGAATAAATAGTTCATTACCCAATAAAAATAGGATAATTTTGATGAGTAGGAGGCTGGTTGTAATCCCGCAGAAATGAACAACTACACTGTAGAAACAGAGGGATAGACTCAGTTCTGATCCATCCACTGCATCTGTTTTCCCCAAAGTTTCACCCCTTTTGGGGATGCTGGGTCCAGGGATAGAACAGTTTTTCCAGGATCTGAAAACATGAACGGACTATATAATATTATATACATATGTGTATATATATACACATGTGTATATATATACAAAATATGTCCTCCACAATTTCCAACACGTTTCCAATTTTTGGATCTATGTCAGGGTTGCTTTTTCAAAAAGACACCTTTAGATAGTTTGATTTGCCCCCTATGGTACCTGGGTAGATGATTTAGCAAATATTCCAATGGGGATCTATAGGCCATAACCAACATTTTGGCGTGTCAAAGTGGTTTACTATTTTAAGCTTTCGAACATTACCCATGTGTAGTCGTACATTGACATAGATGATTTACCTCATAATTTGCACATGGTAATTTTGTCGCCATGTGAAATTTCCCCCTATCAAACTCCAGCTATTATCATGAAACATTTCTGGTTGGTGGTTTCAAACATTTCTTATTTTCCATAATATATGGGTTGTCATCCTTCCCATTGACGAACTCCATCATTTTTCAAGATGGGCACATTGCACCACCAACCAGTAGATATTCACCATCATTAATCATCATTAAGCATCATTAAATAACCATTAATCACCATTAATCACTAGATTTTATGTTCAATCAAACCATCTCAATTTTCCTCATGACGGCATTGGTCACACCACCACGCCGAGGCCTGGAGGTCGCTTGCAGAACCTGCACTATGCTGCGGTGAAGCGCAGTTCAACTGGCCGATCGACACCAAAAAATCTGGGGATTTTAGCAACTGAGAGTGGAATTTTCCATGTGATTTCATCATTGGATCTTTTTCTTGGGAAAATCTACTGTAATTAACACACATGGATTTACAAGCTATTTCTATTTGAGGAGTTTCCTCTCTTTTCCCTCACTTAAGTCTATAAGAGACCGGAGATGGGGGTCAGCAGTTGGTAACATCTTCCCTCGACAGGTTCATCATCATTTTGCTATGGAAAATCACCATTTTTCATGGGAAAATCCACTATTTCAATGGCCATGTTCAACCAGAGGGTAAATCACACCAGGTTCCTGGGATGGTGAGCCCCTCGAAATCAACGGAGAAGATTCTGCAGCCGGTTCAGTTCGACATGACGACTGGAACCGGAAGCATATTCTGAGGTCCTGAATCACTGTGGTTTCTTGTACATTGTAAATGAGTAATGAGACTGAACATATCTGAACATTCTACAGGACTTGCAATCATCTATTGTCTATGACTGCGGGTTTCTCAAGTCATGGGAATTTTTTCAAGGTACCATGGTTGTTTCAGTACAACAAGTCATGAAGTCATCCCCATGACTACTGGATGCTGTGACCGGTGAAAAGTCGCCGATTTCACCAGGTCAGATGGCGGTTTTGCCACTGAGCCGACTCCAGAAATTGGGCTTCCTGGCGCTCTGGGTGTCTTGGCCGAGTTTCGCCGCGGAGAGGATTAGATGATTAGCAGCTCCTCAGAGTTCAGACATTGATGGTTTTCTATCGAGTTCATTAACATCTTTGGTTTTTGCTGATGGTTCTCTATTGAGTGAATTAAACATGATTGAACGATCGTAATCCGTTTTTTGTGAGGGGAAACTGGTAGGAAAACTTATAAAAACTCTGGGATTTCATGGCTTTGAAATGTGGATAGAACCAACAAACATGATTGTGGGCAAAGTTGGATATAGCTAGTTTACCAGCCATATGGGTTTCCATGGGCTTTCCCAACCCCAAAAAATCTGATATATTCACAAGCAAGGGCTGATGGTTTTTTTTGAAAATCATTCAGAAACGGACCAAACTCAGGTGGTGGTTCCCTACTTGGGTCGCCGCATCGCCGGTCGCTTGCAGCTTGAGCGCTGGGCGCAGAACCGACCCTGGTTGAAGTCACTGGTGACGTGACCTGCCTCAGCCGGTTGATGGGTGCTGATCCTGTCCGATGAAAGCAAGACCAGAATTTTTATGGCGGGCCTCGCCATCATTTGACCACCCTGAAATGTGGATATATATATATATTGTATATATAATATATATATATATATGTATATATACTGTAGCCAATATCAAAATCCCAGTGTCATGGATTCTTCATCAACTTTGCCTATCATAAATCATCCATCTTGCGACCTTGCTGACAGGTTGGTGCAATGCAAAGAGAAGCCGTTGAGTTTAGCTCTATGATTTTGGCTTGGCTACAGGATTACAGATTTTTGAGATTCCCGGCGGATAGCAGATTAGGATTGCGATTAGGGAACCACCAGTAATATAAAAGTGCTAGGCTGCTAGGTATTAGTTTAGGTAGGTCAAACTTCCAGTGAATTAACGTTCGGCCATCATACTCCTATTGTTGGCAGTTGCAGCAACCTCTAGGCTCCTCACCTCACTGCCGGCTGTTGAGGTCTATAGTGCCTAGGCTAGTGGCAGTACATTCGCTCCTGGTGGCCCTGAACTTCTTGGTTTTTCTGAGGCCAGGTTTACAGGTTTTCAATAGGGGACACCGAAGAAAGGACAGCTGTTTCAACAGCTTAAGGGATGTTTTTTTTTGAGGGACACAAAAAACGAACGTGAGAAGATGGTCAACGTTCCTAGTCTTCTTTTTTTGCGGAGAACATGTGCAGGAACCTCCGAAAAAAACCGTGATTGAGAGTTGGAACCGTTGAAACATGTTGAAACATGTTGAAACCATGGAAATTTTGGAAGTTTTAGTGATCGTTTTCCGCAGCTGGTGCTGTTTTTTTTCCCGACCCTTGCCTACGTTCGTAGTGATTTGGTCAGTTTAGGATGATGATTCTCAGGAAATGACCGATATGACTGGTTGGTGGTTTCAAACATGGCTTTTATTTTCCATTTCAGATATGGGATAATTCATCCTTCCCATTGACGAACTCCATCATTTTTCAAGATGGGCACATTGCACCAGCAACCAGTTGAATTGATACGAATTGACCATCTGTTTCATGATATTTCATGGTGATTTGATCTGCAAAAACCTTTCTGTTTTTTGTGGAACCCTGGAACCCAACGATTGGGTAAGGTAATGATAAACCATCATTTGGGTATGGACATCCATGGGTTCGGTATGTATAAAAATGTTGGGGGAAAAGGTTTGCAAATTGCATCTTCAAATCTGCTCAAGGGCATGGGCCGGGTATCAACATGTTCAAAGATAAATAGTAAGCCCAAAATGGACTATTTCATACACAATAATCCCCCCACATTTTCACGTAATTTCGTATTCGTATCATACTACAGTAACCCCTTTCCCAAAATTAAGTACCACCCAGTCGAACCCCTGATTTAGTATTGGATCTGTTATGGATCGGTGTCCCAAACATAGGGGGTATTTCAGGTGAACTGCGAATGGGATTATAGTGATTCAAATGACATGATTCAACATTTGTAGATAAAGATAGCTCATTCTTATTGGTTGATTCAACCCCCCGTTTTTGATTGTGAAAATAGCTGCAATACTTTTCGAGGTAAACTTCAATATACTGTAAACTCCAAATTCTTTCGCCGGAAACATATCCCAACTACAGTATCCAAATGCTTGATGCTTACATCCCAATTCTCGATTGTTAAATCCACATTTTTGATGGTTGAATTTAAATCTAAATCATGTTGAACACTCATTATTGATGATTAAAACCCTGTGGTTGGTTAAAAGATGTTTTTACAGGCATTTTTCATGGTCAAATCTGGTTCAATCCCCATTGGGCTTGGTTTTTCAGCTGGTAAAATCATGTCAAAAATCCACCAAAAAAATTGAATACAGCTGGTTAAATCATGTTAAATCCACATTTTCATTGAATACATCCCTTAAATTCTTCATGCAAAAAACCTCAGATGTTTGATTAAAAAAATCCACAAAAAGTCGCCAGGTTTGGCACCTACAGCGAGCTTCGCGATCGACTCCTGAACATCCGCCTGGTGACGGACGCCCAGCAGATCCCAGAAGTTGGTTAAACCATGGTGATTTACTAACGTAACATTAATATGATACATGAATACATCATATAAAGGTATCAATGTATGTCAAATTACTTTACTTCGTGTGATCCCCACCATGACATTTATACATGTTCTTACTGGCACATCTTCTGGCATTCTATCTGACATATCTTCTGACATTCTATTTGGCATTCTATCTGGCATATCTTCTGGCATATCTTCTGGCATATCTGACATATCTTCATGGCATTCTATTCTGGCATTCTATCTGGCATATCTTCTGGCATATCTTCTGGCATATATTCTGACATATCTTGTGGCATTCTATCTGGCATTCTATCTGGCATTCTATCTGGCATTCTATCTGGCATTCTATCTGGCATCTGGAATATCTTCTGGCATATCTATCTGGCATATCTTCTGGCATATTTTCTGGCATTCTACCTGGCAAATCTTCTGGCACTCTATCTGACATTTTATCTTCCTACATGAGGTCCGGCAGGGAACACTTGGCGTGGATACTCGCGGTTGAGGTCCGGCAGGGAACACTGGGCGCGGATGGTCGTGGTTGAGGTCCGGCAGGGAACACTTGGCATGGATACTCGCGGTTGAGGTCCGGCAGGGAACACTGGGCGTGGATGGTCGTGGTTGAGGTCCGGCAGGGAACACTTGGCGTGGATGGTCGTGGTTGAGGTCCGGCAGGGAACACTGGGCGGGGATACTCGCGGTTGAGGTCCGGCAGGGAACACTGGGCGGTGATGGTCGTGATTGAGGTCCGGCAGAGAACACTGTGGATCGCGAGTCGCAGTTGAGCAGGAGGACGAGGAGGACAACGAGAGGAGGAGGAGGAGGAGAAGGAGGAGGAGAAGGAGGAGAAGGAGGAGGAGGAGGAGGCAACTGACATAAAATCTAACAACCCTCACCTGGCAGGTGGGGAAAAACAGATACATACCAAAAAATGATACATATTAATGACATATTATATTAATGATATCATTTGATATATTATATATGATATAATGATGTATACAGGGTTACGAACAGATGGCATAAGTACAAGCACGTTCGTATGCCATCTGTTTTTCAAATAACCCACCTGCTTCCACCTCACCACATTCTCCAGCCAATCAGATGGCATGTGTCCACACATACACACTGTCGATGATGTTCATGACTTCTACATTCAAGCACTTAGAAGGTTCATGTTGCAAATTCACTTGAGTGACAGACAGTCAGCAACTGAACATTTGCATTTGACGTATTTTATCTTATCTATCACACTCTTCCACAACTATCAATTTATGTATACATATATATATATTAACAATATTACTGTAGGATTATTTTTTTATTTCCTAAAGAACGATCGGCAACCGCCATCGACGTATTCTGTTTTTTGGTTTCGAAGATCCATGTGGTGGTTTCCATAAATGGTGGTACCCCAAATGGATGGTTTATCCTACTAGAATGGACGATTTGGGGGTACCCATTTCAGGAAACCTCCATGTATTGTTTCCGACTTCGGCACAATGGCAGGCTTTCCACTTTGAAGATCCTTTACAAACACCTGAATACGGTGTGAGATCCTGAAACGACGCCGGAATCCAGCCGATGTTTTTGACAAACGGTGGGGGATACTGTAAAAAGCGAAGCCCACACCTGATACATGATGATAAATGTATATTTCATGTGTTTTTTTCATTCCTAACATATGAAAATTAAATTTACAGTATATAAGATATGACAACAAAAAAGGACCTAAGTAGTAAGGAAAAAACAATTTGAGTTTGTAAAAAAAACAATTACTTCACTTCGAATGATCCCCACCATGGCATTTATACATTTTCTTACTGGCAAATCTTCTGGCATTCTATCTGACATATCTTCTGGCATTCTATCTGACATATCTTCTGGCATTCTATCTGGCATTCTATCTTGCAAACCTTCTGGCATTCTATCTGACATATCTTCTGGCATTCTATCTGGCATTCTGTCTGGCATATCTTCTGGCATATCTTCTGGCATTCTATCTGGCAAATCTTCTGGCATTCTATCTGGCATATCTTCTGGCATTCTATCTGACATATCTTCTGGCATTCTATCTGACATATCTTCTGGCATTCTATCTGGCATTCTATCTGGCATATCTGCTGGCATATGTTCTGGCATATCTTCTGGCATTCTATCTGGCAAATCTTCTGGCATTCTATCTGACATATCTTCTGGCATTCTATCTGGCATATCTTCTGGCATATGTTCTCGCATATCTTCTGTCATATCTTCTGGCATTCTATCTGGCAAATCTTCTGGCATTCTATCTGGCATATCTTCTGGCATTCTATCTGACATATCTTCTGGCATTCTATCTGGCATATCTTCTGGCATTCTATCTGGCCGTTGAGGTCCGGCAGTGCCCACTGGGATCTGGAGCTCGCGGTTGAGGTCCGGCAGTGCCCACTGGGATCTGGAGCTCGCGGTTGAGGTCCGGCAGTGCCCACTGGCATCTGGAGCTCGCGGTTGAGGTCCGGCAGTGCCCACTGCGATCTGGAAGTCGCGGTTGAGGTCCGGCAGTGCCCACTGCAACCTGGAAGTCGCGGTTGAGGTCCGGCAGTGCCCACTGGGATCTGGAGCTCGCGGTGGAGGTGCGGCAGTGCCCACTGGGCTCTGGAGCTCGCGGTGGAGGTCCGGCTGTGCCCACTGGGATCTGGACTGCGAGGAGGAGGAGGAGGACGAGGAGGAGGAGGATGCGGAGGCGGAGGAGGAGGAGAACAGCTCTGATAAAATCTAACAACCCTCACCTGGCAGGTGGGGAATGAAACATCAACAAAAATGAGCTGAAGTTTATCATGGTCAGTTTTCATCTCATTTCTTAACATACATATTTGTACATATATATGATAGGTATATAACTTCACAATATACATAAATATCATATATATATATGTATGTATAATGATATATGTATACAATTACTTACATTAGATGCTGTATATACATGTTCATACAGATATGCACAAATTGCATATGTGTGTATAAATATACACATGAAAAATGATCAACTATCATCCCAATGGACTTTCTTAGACTTTTTTTTGTCAGGTGCACATTGATCCCACAGCCAGGAGACAGGCGGAGCATCAGATGGGATCAGAAGTTCTGAAAATGGGATGATGATCTATAGATAATATGATCATCCATAGACATGGTAACATAGCATGTTATTAAATCTGTAATCCATAAGTAATATAATATCTATATATTTGTTACATGGGATGAAATGGGATGATAATCTTTTGTTGATGTTTATCTAGTTCACATATTATCTATCATCATAAATGATAGATGAATATCTATAGATACCAGATGGGACAAACATTCTCAGTAACAAATCTCTCATGTGCTAATCATCTTAAATGGACAAACCTGATAACCGTAGAGCCTTCTGTTAGCCAGTGGTGTTTGTTTTCCTCTACCAGAGGCTACCTTGAAGGAGGTTGTCGTCAAATGAGTACTGCTGGGTTGATGCCTAGTGGTTGATGGTAGGTTTTGGCCACATTTGGGCAGTGCTGGTTTCAACATGTTGACAGTTCAGTCTCTATCTCAGACCCCAGTTGACTCATTTTTTTTTGCATATAGGTATATATATATATATACACACTCAATCCCCCAATTCACTCAATCCCCCAATTGGGGGAAATCATCCCCATCATTCAGCTCGCAGGTTGCGTTTGAGTACATGAACCGGGTGATGATTTGGTCCCAACCTTGAGGGCAGGGCAGTTGGTGCGCCGGGTTAGCCAAAAGGTACAAGGATCTGGGGTCGAGACACAGCACGAGCTTGACGAGTTTCCTTTCGTTTTCAAACTATCAGTCCCAGAAATGCTTCAGAGAACATGTTAGCAGCTAGCAATCCACAAAAACAAACTCGGCTGGTGAGATCCATTTTTTTCCCGTGCTTCTTCAACCATGCCCGCTATTCAGGAGGGCGGGGTAAGGGTGCCATGGTGATTGATGGGTCAAGACTGGCCAGACATGCATGGTTGTTTCCTTCTAAGATCGGTGTCCTTTTTCCATCTTTTCTTGTTTTTTTCCCAGCAGAATTGTACGGTTGGTTCTGGGTTCTGGTTTCCCTACAGAAATCGTGGTACGGTTGGTTCTGGTAAGGTTTCCCAACAGAAATCGTAGAAGTCTAGCAGACACAACAAAGGAAACAGCTGTGACGTCAGGAATGGCCTCTCTGAGTTTTTGATGACGGCGGGAATCCCCAGCGGCATGGTGATGTCGGCGGCATGGTGCATCCCCAACGTTGGCGGAGGAATTCCTCGAAATTCCGAAAATCAAAGATTCACTGGTTTGTAGTTTGTAGTTTGTAGGTTCTTTTCTTCCATTACTACTTGGAATCATCCCATTTGACAACAAGACTTTCCAGCGGTATTGGCAACGGAAACCAGAGAAATAATGAGAAATACTCAGCATTCTCAGAAACATGAATTGCACGCGATCTCCTAGGCAGAGAGCATGGAACTATTTTGAGATGTGCCCACCATTCAGCGAGTGAAAAAATCCTGGCAAAAGTGGAACACCAAAACTTGGTATACAATTGCTTGGGCTCACAGTTTAAGCTTAAGCAAAGCCTGGAAGAACTGTGATAGGACAGCAGTCGTCTCTACCGCTTGAGATGGCACGCCTTCTTGCCCTGACGCTGCTTGCAGTGGCCATTTGCTTGCTCCCTGGCTACCCTGCTGGATTTGTGGCACCATCCCCTCCTCGTGCTGTTCCAAGGGTGGCTCTGCAGGCCAAGCAAGACTTTCAAGAGACAGAACGCCCAAACATCCCCGCAGTCGTGTTGGCTGTGTTGGCAGGTGTGATAGTGGGCTTTGCGCCACCCAGCTTTGCGGGCACTGGTTCGGGCCGTCCTGACTTTCAAGTAGTGAGGCCTGGATACATGCAGGGCATTGACGCATCCAATGCGGCAACCAAGCCTGGAGAGATTGACTATGTGACCCGATCTCGCATTGAAGCGGAACAGTTCCCTGAGGTCCTTAAAGAGATTCGCAAGACTCAGGCAAAGCTTCAAGATGCACCCACCAAAGAGCAGAGAATTGCGAACTACTGGAAAGGAGTGGAGGAGTACAAGAAGGTTGCCGAGGTCGGATCTTAGATTGAGGCTGAGGATCACTGATGTGCGATTGCATACAGTGCGATTGCATACAGTCTTTTGTTTCAAGCTAATTCAAGGTTTGTGACGCGGTTCCAAGCACTGTCTTGGCAACTTGCACATATCTTGGTGGCACAGCATATGTGCAGCCAGTTTCCTTAGGACACGTTCAGCAGTCAATTAGGAGGCACTGGCTCTTGCAAGCGTGTTTCTTTAGCTGCTACGTTTCCATGATGGGACCATTGATGACCGTTGGAATCATCCAGTGTCAGACAGAAAAAATAAACTGCGCATAGCTGCAAGAAGCAGATACACATTATGAAGAGCTTGGTCGTGTGTAAACCACTGTGAGAGTACATGATCTTCTGCGACCTTAGGTTTCTTTTTCAAGCCAGCAGTCTTTTTTGTTTGTATCAGTGCAATTTCCAGGGTTCTTATGGATTCTTGTGGGTTCTCAGCTTTTCAAATCTGGATGCGTGATACATTTCGTGCCTGCCGTGGCGGATGCAAGTGTCCCATGAGCATGTTTCGACGCTTTCTTTCCGTGAATGCAGTTTAAGCTTAAGCAAAGACTGGAAGAACTGTGATAGGACAGCAGTCGTCTCTACCGCTTGAGATGGCACGCCTTCTTGCCCTGACGCTGCTTGCAGTGGCCATTTGCTTGCTCCCTGGCTACCCTGCTGGATTTGTGGCACCATCCCCTCCTCGTGCTGTTCCAAGGGTGGCTCTGCAGGCCAAGCAAGACTTTCAAGAGACAGAACGCCCAAACATCCCCGCAGTCGTGTTGGCTGTGTTGGCAGGTGTGATAGTGGGCTTTGCGCCACCCAGCTTTGCGGGCACTGGTTCGGGCCGTCCTGACTTTCAAGTAGTGAGGCCTGGATACATGCAGGGCATTGACGCATCCAATGCGGCAACCAAGCCTGGAGAGATTGACTATGTGACCCGATCTCGCATTGAAGCGGAACAGTTCCCTGAGGTCCTTAAAGAGATTCGCAAGACTCAGGCAAAGCTTCAAGATGCACCCACCAAAGAGCAGAGAATTGCGAACTACTGGAAAGGAGTGGAGGAGTACAAGAAGGTTGCCGAGGTCGGATCTTAGATTGAAGTTGAGGATCACTGATGTGCGATTGCATACAGTGCGATTGCATACAGTACGATTGCATACAGTGCGATTGCATACAGTCTTTTGTTTCAAGCTAATTCAAGGTTTGTGACGCGGTTCCAAGCACTGTCTTGGCAACTTGCACATATCTTGGTGGCACAGCATATGTGCAGCCAGTTTCCTTAGGACACGTTCAGCAGTCAATTAGGAGGCACTGGCTCTTGCAAGCGTGTTTCTTTAGCTGCTACGTTTCCATGATGGGACCATTGATGACCGTTGGAATCATCCAGTGTCAGACAGAAAAAATAAACTGCGCATAGCTGCAAGAAGCAGATACACATTATGAAGAGCTTGGTCGTGTGTAAACCACTGTGATAGTACATGATTTTCTGCGACCTTAGGTTTCTTTTTCAAGCCAGCAGTCTTTTTTGTTTGTATCAGTGCAATTGCCAGGGTTCTTATGGATTCTTGTGGGTTCTCAGCTTTTCAAATCTGGATGCGTGATACATTTCGTGCCTGCCGTGGCGGATGCAAGTGTCCCATGAGCATGTTTCGACGCTTTCTTTCCGTGAATGCAGTTTAAGCTTAAGCAAAGACTGGAAGAACTGTGATAGGACAGCAGTCGTCTCTACCGCTTGAGATGGCACGCCTTCTTGCCCTGACGCTGCTTGCAGTGGCCATTTGCTTGCTCCCTGGCTACCCTGCTGGATTTGTGGCACCATCCCCTCCTCGTGCTGTTCCAAGGGTGGCTCTGCAGGCCAAGCAAGACTTTCAAGAGACAGAACGCCCAAACATCCCCGCAGTCGTGTTGGCTGTGTTGGCAGGTGTGATAGTGGGCTTTGCGCCACCCAGCTTTGCGGGCACTGGTTCGGGCCGTCCTGACTTTCAAGTAGTGAGGCCTGGATACATGCAGGGCATTGACGCATCCAATGCGGCAACCAAGCCTGGAGAGATTGACTATGTGACCCGATCTCGCATTGAAGCGGAACAGTTCCCTGAGGTCCTTAAAGAGATTCGCAAGACTCAGGCAAAGCTTCAAGATGCACCCACCAAAGAGCAGAGAATTGCGAACTACTGGAAAGGAGTGGAGGAGTACAAGAAGGTTGCCGAGGTCGGATCTTAGATTGAAGTTGAGGATCACTGATGTGCGATTGCATACAGTGCGATTGCATACAGTACGATTGCATACAGTGCGATTGCATACAGTCTTTTGTTTCAAGCTAATTCAAGGTTTGTGACGCGGTTCCAAGCACTGTCTTGGCAACTTGCACATATCTTGGTGGCACAGCATATGTGCAGCCAGTTTCCTTAGGACACGTTCAGCAGTCAATTAGGAGGCACTGGCTCTTGCAAGCGTGTTTCTTTAGCTGCTACGTTTCCATGATGGGACCATTGATGACCGTTGGAATCATCCAGTGTCAGACAGAAAAAATAAACTGCGCATAGCTGCAAGAAGCAGATACACATTATGAAGAGCTTGGTCGTGTGTAAACCACTGTGAGAGTACATGATCTTCTGCGACCTTAGGTTTCTTTTTCAAGCCAGCAGTCTTTTTTGTTTGTATCAGCGCAATTGCCAGGGTTCTTATGGATTCTTATGGGTTCTCAGCTTTTCAAATCTGGATGTGTGATACATTTCGTGCCTGCCGTGGCGGATGCAAGTGTCCCATGAGCATGTTTCGACGCTTTCTTTCCGTGAATGCAGTTTAAGCTTAAGCAAAGACTGGAAGAACTGTGATAGGACAGCAGTCGTCTCTACCGCTTGAGATGGCACGCCTTCTTGCCCTGACGCTGCTTGCAGTGGCCATTTGCCTGCTCCCTCACTACCCTGGATTTGTGGCACCATCCTCTCCTCGTGCTGTTCCAAGGGTGGCTCTGCAGGCCAAGCAAGACTTTCAAGAGACAGAACGCCCAAACATCCCCGCAGTCGGGTTGGCTGTGTTGGCAGGTGTGATAGTGGGCTTTGCGCCACCCAGCTTTGCGGGCACTGGTTCGGGCCGTCCTGACTTTCAAGTAGTGAGGCCTGGATACATGCAGGGCATTGACGCAGCCAATGCAGCAATTAAGCCTGGAGAGATTGACTATGTGACCCGATCTCGCATTGAAGCGGAACAGTTCCCTCAGGCCCTGAAAGAGATGGAAATGACTCAGGCGAAACTTCAAGATGCACCCACCAAAGAACAGAGAATTGCGAACTACTGGAAAGGAGTGGAGGAGTACAAGAAGGTGGCCCAGATTTCATCTTGAGGGCCAAGGCGGCCAAGGTCTTGCCAGAGCTTGTAGCTATTCGATGCTATTTGTTCTATAGTTTCCTTTTTGAAACCGCAATGGCGCGGCCTCTTTGTTCCAGGTCGCGCTCTTACGGTTGTGGTGCCAGCTTGTATCAGCCACGTTTCATGGCACATCAGGCCGCGCGGCCGAAAGACAGTTGTGCAGCAACTTGGGGAAGGGTTCGTGATGATCATGATTGTTCATGTCAGGGCAGATGTGGATCTATAATGATCTATAATCATGGTTCTCATGGTTCTCTTGTTTTATAAATTATATATTATAAAATATTATAAATCATATAAATTGATGTGGACAATCATAAAACTCTATTTGTATCAATGTTTCATATACGTTTCATTGTGCATTATGGGCTTCAAGGGTGAAGATTTTCCATGGAAAATTCCAACATGTTGCCTGCCTATGTTGCTTATAGATCCTCATATTTGGTGGTTGAGTCCTAACTGTCCTCAGGTTTCATTACTGAAAATCTCTCGAAATAGTGTTAAATGATAAATATAAATGGATCATTGTTTGCTCACGGCTCCTCGATCTTTTCGAATTCAGGTTCTGCCTTTGGTGAACCTCTCCCGTCTTCGACGTTCCATGATGAGGAGGGAAACAGGGCTGGATGTCCGGGATGCAAAAAGGACTAAGACTCCATGGCATTGGAAGGGAATGTATCTAGGAGAATGTACGCTCTGGTAATAATCTCACATAGCTGTGGAACATCACATTATTTCCATATTTATATATATATATATATCTTTAATAGGTAAATCATCCATAGATATGCAACTTTCTATAGCAAACTGTAAAATTATCTCTACCTTTGGCATGGTTTAGCATACACACTGTGGTACATATATGTACATATATATATACACATATGTATGTATACATATATATATATACACATATGTATATATATATACATATGTATATATATATACATACATATATATATATATGTATATATATATATATGTGTATATGTCTATATGTATGTATATATTGCCAGATGAGCCAGAAGACCGGCAGGGCACATCAAATATCTGGACATAGGTGGCATATCTGGATCTGGAAATTTCAATTCTATCCACTGGTACTGGACCCTCGATTTGGTATGTAATGGTAGGTAAAGGTTGTTTCTTGCAAGAAATTCTTGGAGAAAACAAGGCAGACGATCAAACCGAGCTGAAATCATTGTTGGTTATATCCTATTACATATCCCATTATATATCCCTACAGAATCCTATAAGTCTATAATTTATAATGGCTACAATATTATGTAACCCATTACAGTTTTTGTTTCCGCAGGGTGTAGGATGTTCATGCCCTTTGCCATCCACATCGGCTTCCTAGCTTCCTATACCACATTGCGGCACGGGTTCTTTTGATCGCGGCTTTTTTTCAAGTTTCAGAACTAATGTGTATGCACATATCATAAATTTATATAAAATTACACACGTATATATATAATATACATATATATGCACTATATATGTATATATACACTATATATATACATATATCTGTATATATACATATATACATATATATACATATGTATATATACATATATATATACATACATATATATATACATATGTAAATATATATATACATATGTAAATATATATATATATATACATATATATATACGGTGTACCAAAAGATCTACCTTTTTGAAGGTTAGATATAGGACAGTAGGATGAGGGGGTACCGCATATATATATACATATGTATGTATATATATTTACTTTGTTGTACCTAATATCCAAATCCCAGGGGGTACTACAATGTATGCACATCTAGATTGTACTTAGGACAATTTTCAGCTGCAGCGTTTGCAAACGTTTGCAAACGAGACTGGTTGTGGATTCGGATTCAAGATTCAAGATTCAAGATCTAGAAAGAAGTTCTTGAACCCATGGGCTTGGTGTGTAAATTATCTGGCATGTGCATGAGGTTTAGCCCTAAAAAGGTAGATCTTTGGGGGGTGGGTAGCATATATATATACACATATAATCACATATATATATACATATATATATATAAATATACACATATATATATACATACATATACATACATATATATATATGTATGTATATACATATATATATATACATATATATATATACGTATATATATACATATTTAGATACATATATAGATACGTACATAGATACGTACATACATACATACATACATACATACATACATACATACACATACATACATACATACATACATACATACATACATACATACATATATCATATGTGTATTAACATGTTTATGGGTAAACTTGGGCGACCCCAAGATTGTTTTTATTACTTTATGTGAACAAAAAAAGAAACCAAGACCTGAGCTGTGTCTTCAGATTCTGATCCTCAACAGGCAGTCCGTTTGGGGAAGACCTGGGAGTTTCTCGGTGTCCCTTTGATTCTTAAGTTTCATGGGATGATGATGATGAAGAAGAAACTTGAGATTAATATGACTATGATGCTGTTCGAGTGCTGTAGGACATCACACCCATCCTTAGCACCAGTGAATCATCATCATCATCATCATGATAATAAGCATCATCATCATCATCGTCATCATCATCATGCCATTTTTTGGCTTCAACTGAATAATAATTGATATTTGGTTACTGTAGATCCCATTATACAATTAAACGCAGCTCACTTGCATCGCCCGAAGAGGCGTTTGCTTCCAAAGGCGGCTGCGGTTGGAAGAGTGGCTGTGGAACTGTGGATTTTCCAATCTCTTGCTGGGATATAGTGGGAATATAATGGGATTTAACTAGCAAATATGGGATCACAATGGTAATATCATGGCATATATCTGGACGAATTTGATCATGACCTCACGCCCTGACGTCACTGGAATGATGGGTAGGATTCGGGGAATCATCCCCAGATGGTTTTTCATATATTTTCCCATTAGTGAATTAATATAATACAGCCAGATCAGTGTATGATTATCAACCAACTGAATTGGGTGATTCTGCACAACATATTTTTTTGTCCGGTTATTCAGGTTGTGATAGTTGTTCCTGGCTACCATGAAAACATGGAGTTCCCAAAATAATCCCTTCCACCCCACGAAATAAATATTGTACTGAACCCCTGCTTTGGTATTGGATGTATTCATTTTGGAGGCCATTATTGGGGAGACATTTCATATTTCCCAGACAGGATTCACGGTGGGAAATCCAAGAATGAACCGCACCCCCATGACTCCAAGTTGGGGATTTGAACAACCAAACGACACTCACTTGGGACTTATGGTCTGGATTTTTTCGTACCAACAGCACAAGCGGAATGGTTTACTATACCAGAACTATACCAAGAATTACGGGTCATTTGTGGGCCCCGGCGCCAAAGAAAGTAAAACTTACAGCACCCCTTTCTATTGACTCCGAAAAACACAGTTTCCAGCAACATTTTCTGTGGGAAGCCATTCCATTTTGTCCAGTTTCCTTCATTCAGACCCCAATTTTGGTCTCAAAGGGGTATGGATCAATACCTATTAATACCATTTTTAGTGGGATGAAGATCCATTTACCAGCTATTTTGGGGTTCACTAGGTACCAGGGTTTTGGCCCATCCCCTTAAAGGTCCCAAATCCAATTTTTCTTGATCAAAACTGTTCCCGACACAACTCGGTTCCAGTCCGCGGACCATGGCAACTCTGTGGCGCCCTGCGGTTTCTGTGCCTTGGTTGGGTGGTGAAAACCCTCTGGTAAACATTCAAAAAGCTTTTGAAAATGGCAATAAGAATAGTTGATTTAGCCATGAACCATGGTGATTTTCCATAGTTTTGTGGATGTTTGCCATGAGGGTATCTTCCCCGAAAATCAACACTTTGACATAGTGTGATCCTGAAAATCGCCAAATTCTAGTGGAAACTCAACTTCCAAGCCCCTTTTCGGCAAGGTCTAAATGTTTATTAATTTGGAGGCTAATGGGATTTGCTGATGATGTCTTTTTTCCGAATGGGAAATCCACGACTTGGGGAATCGGCTTTCAACTTATTGGGAAAATGATGATTTGCCAATGGATTGAATGGGGCACCCATATTTTCAGACAAACCAACGTTAATATGAATATGGATCAACACCCACAACTATCATGTTTTGATGGATATCCATAAATCCCCGTGCATTTTGAGGTGAACTACAGGGGTTGGACACACCACCATATTGGGTGATACGTGGGTCAACCTTGGATGGGGTCAAAACCCTCATAGCCTAACCCAAAAATAGCAATATAGAGGCCGATACATCCCCATATAGGTGTATATATATATAAATATCATATACACATATATATATATATGATATGCTTATAAATATATAGTATATACCGGTGTATATATATATATAGATAATATACCTATATATATATACAGACATACACACACGCACTAGCTTCCCAGCTAAAAAACAACTACAGGGTATTGAAAACATCTCCGACCATGCTGTTCCCAATTTTATGGAATTGGATGGAATGATTTGATATGATGGGAGAAATATCATCAACATGTGATGCCTGATTGGGAGTTAGTCATCATGTAGAGATCTGTTTACCAATCCGATGCTTGGTTGATGATTTTTGTTCAGGGGTTATGAACATACGCTTTGTATGTTGGGTGTTATCATTCGATCCATGAACTGGGGGATCCCCATGAACACACACCGATGTCGTCGAGCAGTGACCAGTCGATCCTTATTGATTACAGGATTTCAACCACCAAAAACAGGATACATCCAGTGACGTATGTGTATATACATATAGAGATATAATATATATATAATGTATATATACAGTACATGATACGCATCCAACATGTACCATACTGGTTTGAATCTCGGCTCGATCCTTTTGTTCGTCGCCACGAAAAGCTGAAGGGCCCTAAAGGTTTAAGCCAGGAGGTGCGTGACACAGCAGTCATTCACAACCAGGCTTCTCTAAGACCATGCGTACGGCAGCGTGGAATCACACCCGCCTTATCTACTGGAATGCGGCAGTACTATATACAAAACAAGGCATGCAACTCTATTCCTATTGGAATGGCCAAAACGGCTCACCAGACTATCTCATTCTGGTACTTGCACTATTCCAATATCTGTGCACTTCCAAATCTCTCAGTTGAGGTGCCGTGCCAAAGGTCATAGACTGGTACCTCAATCCTGCAAGGGACATTGACAGGGTTGAACTTTTCCTGCGTTTTGTCTTGCATCTGTTTTTGACTTAAACCAATGTTTTTTATGGACGAGCTGTGGCCGGGCTCGATGATTCCAAACTTCAGACGCCAGCGCAACACCCAATACCCTACTGCAGCAATGCATGTGGGGCCAAAGGAAACAATACAATACAATAAAACTCAATGCGTTGCAAGGTAGCAGACGCTTTCACATAGAGTTTGTGTTGAACGCACCAGCGATGTCTTTTGAAAGCCAATGCGCTTGCACTTTGCTCATTGGGCCCCCCCACACACCTATCAAGCAAGGAACATGAACATAGAAATTCTGGGCTTGCGATTCGTTGGGTGGAACAGCTACCTGGTGAATTCTTGCGCCATGGTAGCTTCGCGTTGCTTCGCCTCTTCCATTGGCCGCCGCTGAATCAGAGGACGGAGGAATTGGGTTATGAGTGGCTGGTGAAGGAATGGATTGAACCTGTGGTACTGCCAGGGTCACACATGCGGTTGCCCATGTGCATTCGGTATCTTGGATCTGTGCAAGCTAAGCACACACACACATATACAAATTATTTATTTACACGCCATGGTGCGGTACATCTACATACGCACACACGAAATAAGAGAAAGCTGTATAGAGATGACCTTTGCCACTCTCCATTCTGAGACGGTTTTGCTCGCCACAGTTTTTTTTAGCTGCTTTGGGCTCAGGGCTTAAAAGTTTTTAGATACGATGGGAGGACACACGGCAGAATTTGCAGTTTTGTGACTTGCAGATGGCATGTCCGACCGGAGCAGGTGAGCACACGCACGGGCATTCTTTTGATACAATGTGTAGCAATTAGGGACCTTAGGGATCCACAGCTGAGCTTTGATTCATGCATGCAATCTGCAACAGATGTGCGCCTTAGGGATCCACAACTTAGCTATGATTCATGCCTGCAATCCGCAACAGATGTGCGAGTGAATGGGTGATGAAGCTGAATGAGGCCAGCCTCCTGGATGCGGCTTTCGAAGCTTTGAAGGCAGGAGCATCGGGTCGCAAGACAGTGACGGATGTGCAAATAGTTCGGGAACACGGTTGCTACTTGAGCCTCAAGTGCTCGAAAGTTGTCACTTTCAGCGCTGCCCATGATTGGGTGAAGCGGCGTGCCCGCTGGGAAGAAGCGGAAGAGGTTTAAGCAAAAGGAGGAGATTGTGATGAAGACGTGGTCACTTCAGGAGCCTCAGCTTCGAGACCGTGTTGCCGTTTCTCCTCCTGTAGTTCCAGTTCCAGCTCCACCATCTCACAACGAG
Organism: Cladocopium goreaui; assembly: GCA_947184155.2. NCBI lineage: Eukaryota > Dinophyceae > Suessiales > Symbiodiniaceae > Cladocopium > Cladocopium goreaui. The sequence continues at coordinate 158,471 of CAMXCT020004802.1, read as the reverse complement.
CAATGGCACCTCCAGCAGATGCTGCTCCTCCATTGCCAACCTGACCGGCTTCAGGGCGGCTTCCAATGCAGGCGGTTGGGTTTTCTTGGTCACGGCACCTTCGGCACCGTGTCCCTCGGGCAGCTGCCTTGTGGCAAAAAGGTCGCTGTGAAGTCTTTGAGCCTCGGCCATTTTTTTTTGCTTTGATTCCTCTCTTCCCCACCTGCCAGATATGGGTCTCTAGATTTACAAAGGCCCAATTCCTTCTCCTCCTTCTTCTCTTCCTTCTCCTCGTCCACTCCTCTGCCAGCTTGTCGTGGCTGTGGGCACCAAACCCTATCGCAAGCTGCGGATGCATTGGAGCACGCCTGGGCCTGAGCACATGCCAGGGAGAATGCCAACTGCCAGAAGGAATGCCAGAATAGAAGCCACATATAATGCTGGATAGATTCAGATAGAATATAACATCATACGTCAGAATGTCAGGTAGAATGCCAGAAAGAATCCAGATAGAATGTCAGAATGTATGTCAGATCAAGTGCCAAACAGAATGCCAGATGGAATGTCGGAATATATGCCAAATAGAATGCCAGATGAATGCTATAGAATATATTGCCAGATCTAATATAATCCCAGAATATATAGCAGATAGATGTCAGTTGGTGGGGACCACTCGAAGAAAGTAATCTAGATTGGATGACAGATACTTTCTTTCATCGTTTGGCTAAAAGATGCCTTGCAGATGCTGTTACGCACTCGTGCTCAGAAGATAAATTTTGTTTTGTAGCATTGCAGCAATGGTAATAGGCTATAGTAGTCAGACACACTGCAAGTGCTTTTTTTTTTGTTACATTACACCCCTTGAGACTTTGCAAGGAAGTGTAAGAAAGACCTGGCTGCTGTCATTGCAGAGATAGATATCTGGGAAAGACAGCTTCTTGCCCATATGTGGTTGACCTCTTGGGAGTGAACCGCAGCCAAGAAGGGCATAGACACCAGCTACATCCAGCTACCAAGTTGGAAGTAGCAATCATAGCAACACATTCAGATGACATGAATGACATCAAGATATATTAAGATGACATTGGATGAATCGAACTTGACCTGTTCGTCTCAGGCGGTGTCTACGAATTCGACGTGAAGTCCATGCCAAAGCTGCGTGGAACACCGGATCACGTCTTCGAGGTCCACATTGTCAAGAACGAGCGAGATGTCCCAGCAGGGACAAGGAGCCGGGGCTCCAACCTCGTCAGAGAGCATGCCGAGGGCTGCTCAAAGGCGATCCTCTCGGAGACGGAGACGCCCAAGGCGGTGTGCAGTCCTGAAGGATGCTCTCTTCACTTGTGCCGAGGCTTAGCGTTTCTTCACGGCATTGGCTGTTTGCATGCAGACTTGAAGCCTGCCAATTGCTTATGGTTCGAAGATGACAAGGTTTGCAAACTGGCCGATCTGGGGTGTGTCCGCTTTCTTTGGGAAAAGGCTTCTGCTGGGAGGGTGGTCACAATTGCTTACCGTAGCATTGAGCTCTTGCTGGGCTCCACTCGTCTTACCCCTGCCTTGGACATATGGTCCTTCGGCTGCACATTGGCTGAGATGCTTTTGGGCCAGCCCTTGTTCTCACACGAGGGCACGTGGAGCGAAGTGGTGCCCAGTCTTCAGCAAGTACTTTTTGATTCCGATCTTTCGAGATGTGGTGGTTTTCACTGACATGTGCAAGTGGTCGAAATCAACAAATTCTTTTGCAATGGATTCCAGAAAGAAAATTTCGGAATGTGATTTGTGTGGAGGGTCTGTTGCACAAAAGTTGCATGTCTGAAATTATTGCTTTTACGGGGACAATACTCGGATTCAAAATGTATAGGTTTAGTTTACTCACTATTGGAACCATCGCGTGGCTGCAGGGAATGATCTTCAAAATCTTGAGCATTATTGGCTTTGACGATTGCCTGAAACAGTATCCACACTGGAAAAAAAAGCTGTCCAAAGCTGAAGGGGGGAGAACTGGCAACTGTGTTCAAGAGCGATTGGCCTTCTGCGTTGCAAACCACCTTGCGACAACTATTGTCGATAGATTGCAGAGCGCGCCTTCGCGCATCTGAGACTGTATCACCTTTGAGTGAAATTTCGCTATGAACCGCTTGCAGGCTGCAGCTCCGTGAAAACTTACTTTGACGTCCACGTTTCAGCCTTCCAGGGGACATGGAAATGGCTGGTGCTTTGGGTTTATCAACGCAGCATCTGTTTGATTTTTAGGGCAGCTTAGGGGTTTCACAGCGTGTGTCGCTGAGCAAAAGACAGTGGATTTCATTGCTGGATGGCTTCAGATGATTGGGTACGGTAAATAAATAAATAAATATATATATCATACATTCTATATATATATATATACATATAGCGACATTAACCTATATAAATGGCTTTGAAAATCCATGGGTGGTTGGCGAAAGATAATTAACGTGGTAAACCCCAACATCTAACCTTCTTCTTTCAAGGTTTTCTATTGGGTGTATTCTTAAATAAATAAATAAATAAATAAATATATATATACATATATATAAATATATATATATATAAAGATAATATATATATATATATATGTGGGATGATTTCAAACGACCCCCCATGGTTAGTTCCTGGATTGGTTTATTATTAGGTTTACAACGTTAGGTACATAGCGGCAATTACAGCGCCGTGACTAAAGGGACATGCCTACATACCCTTTATGTTGATGGAGCATTCGCTGCGAATCAGGAGCTCTTGGCTGCGCCATGACTGCGATGCTTCTGGGCTCCCAGCCTCTACTCCTGTAAAGGGAATGCGGATCGAATTGCCGCTCAGTCTGCACTTGGAGAGGTGGTGCATGTGTAAATCTAAATTGTCGGTGTGTCTCAAGGGGGTACACATCTGTAGACATGTTGCTTTTTCATTTAGGCCCAAGAAGGTAAGGCACCGAGAGCAGTCTCCTGTATTCTCCTGTTCTTCGCATATCTTGCCGTCCGAGATTGTTCAACGTTGCACGGCCAATCAATAGCCACATTTCTAGCAGTTGAGGCATCTCTACATTCATATCCTACTTAAGCTTCCCGCCAATCATTTTCAAATTGGGACTTGCAGGTGCGTGGTTTGGAATGGAAGCGACGAGGAGGTCAAGAAGCACATCGCAGCAGTGCCAGACATGGCTTCCCGTGTTGTGAAAGTGGATTTTCCCAACGGGTCGCAGTGGTGTCTTCTGTGGTCAAAAATGGACTGTTGAAATTACTTGCTTTCTTTGCCTTAACCGTTTTGACAATCAAGACGACTTTGGATACAACCAAATCTTGGTGTTGATCGTTGCAATTTGTACCTTCGGTTTTGCTGCCTCCACGCATTGGCCATGCATGTTGCCCATACTACATTTTCAGTCAACCACATGCACAATTTCAGACGGTCGGTGTAAATGCCGCTTGTCTTCCCATGTCTTCTCACTTAATGTTGAGAAAACTTAGTATATTTTTTTCATCTGCAGGATTGCTTCGTCCGGGCGGCCGCGCTGCTACAGCGAGCTTTACATTCGACACCGGGCGTGCCGTCACCCACGGTTTGCAGTTGGAGCTGAAGAAGGCTGTTGCAACCAGGATCCGAGTTTGGGCTTCCAATTAGATCCAGGATTGAAAAGGGATCTGTTGTCTACAAGTTCCCACGCGTTAGAAAGTAGGAAATTCCAGACTACTATACGGATTTTGAAAAATGTTCTTGTCTCCAGTTGTTGATTACAACGCGTTTCTGGAGATGCTAACGTTGCTGGGTCATTGTTCTTACCTGATTTTGCAACAATCTTTGGCCATGCGTTGGTGATCCACAATCACGGATTATACATCCTACGTGCCCAAACATACAAATCATAGAATAAAAACTGCGGTGCTCCAATGATATTTTGGATGAGCCTATTTTTAGGCAACCGGGGCAAAAGAACTCCAAATATGGATATCGTGGCAACTTAAGGTTGACAGTTTTTCCCCTATGCGAACTCAACGATTCAGCGAATTTCGGCGTCCTGTGTCATATGTATATACCATCAAATATGGTGCTTTAAAAATAAACAGCAGTAATCGTTGCCATTTCCAACACCAATAGTTGGGATCATAACCGGAGAGCCATCTTCAAGTCAAAAATGATACTTACTTCATCTTCAGTGTTACTGTTGGTTATTGACATCGCCCATGTCACGGCGATAGGCAATCCCCACTTGTAGCTGCTGTGAATTTTCTTCAGCGTTTTTTAGGATTTTTCCAGGCAGTGCCAGCTGGCCGCGAGCTGACGTGTTTCAAGGCCACGCCAAAGCCAAAGGCTAAGGCAAAGGGCGTACGAGCCAAGAAGTGATCGGAAACGATCCGAAACGATCCACAGTGTCAGACTTGCCCGTGCGAACGTGACTGTGCTGTTGGTAAAACGGGTTCTCCAAAATACACATGTAGCAGCCGTTGCTTGAACAAAAGTTGATAGAATATGGCTTGTGGCATAGGCAAGCCGCGGTGGCGGGACAGGAACTGCAAAGCCAACATGGCTACCAGCGCAGTGGAAAAAAGGTGGCTACGAGTCACCAGCAGTGGATTGGATTTGGACAGCATGGACACATGAAGGCGCAGTTCCGGTTTTACGTGGATAAAATAGTGATAGAGGTCATCTCCCTATCTTAGGGGTTGGTACCCGTTGTTATACCTATTTGTAACTTCAATTGCGCCGGCAAGTAGGTACCTGGGTTTAAGTCGGCTATAACACCATCGAAAAGTTAAACCCCGGACATTGATACAGTCTTTCTTCTTGATCAGCAAAGCTGTCGTAGGTCTTTGATCAGCACTATAAGCTGTCTCACACACACAATCTCACCTTTCTGGATCTGCGAGTTACCGTGAGAGTCAAATCCCGGGGATCACCCTCCGGAACCTGCTCCGCTACCAGTTTGAATCTCGGCTGGATCCTTTTGTTCGTCGCCACGAAAAGCTCAAGGGCCCTAAAGGTTTAAGCCAAAATGTGCGTGACACAGCAGTCATTCACAACCAGGCTTCTCTAAGACCATGCATACGACAGCGTGGAATCATACTGGTAATACTAATTGCAAGAATTACAACAATAAACATAGTACTAGTAAGGATAGTGAGAATCATATTTGAGATACGTTAAAACCTCCAATAGAACCATCCGATCTTTTTTCACCCACCACGGCAACGCATGCACCAGGTGGGAGCATATCACCATCCTTGCCCATGCGCACGAACTGCAATCACGCTGCTTGAGCCGAGTGGTGGGTGTTATCATGTCTTGACCAATGGGGAGGATTTGACCATCAAAATCTGGTTCTTCAACAAGACACAAGCTAAAACGCACCTCTCCAGTAACATAACTCTTGGAACCACTTATGATGACAAGTGCCAATTGAGCATCTACAGAGGCACCGTACGCTGACCATCATGGGGGAAACAAACTATAGTGCGCATACAGTATAATACATTATAATACAACCAACAATCATTTGGATTTAAGCAACCAAACTAAACCAAACATCATGGGGATCTACTGGGATACTACAAGATACAGAGTTATTTATTAAAAAATGGTTGACCTATGTTCAGGTGAATCCATGTTTTTTCATGCCTAGATTGTCTCATGGAGTTGATAAACGTCTTCTGATGGGTTTTCACGCCTTGATTGATTATGTGGTGGCTGGGAACCCATCGAAAGTGGTGATAAAAAAGATAGTTCCTAACCAATGACGAATCTCTTCTCCCCAACAATTGACAAACCCCTTGAAACACAGGTTTTGATGCTGGATCTGTTGAACTGTTCACTTTAGTGTCCCAACAAATGGGTGGGGTATCTTTAATTGGGAGGTATGAGATTGTATGCGGCTATTCGGGGTTGTCTGACACCAGGGTACCCTACAATTTAAATACATTGCTTTATCATAATTTTGCCTGTTGGATTGCCAATTTGTGGGAAGACCCCGTTTTCAGACAAATCCATTTCCAGACCCATTTAGGATTTGAACACGCCAAGACTCGCATTGGTTTTCAGTAACATGCAGTAACTAACATCCTATAGTGAACTATAGTTGTCCATGTGCTCAAGCAGCATTTTGGACACCATCCACGGGGTTTGTTGACACGTCGTTCCCCTGTGTTGTCGTCTTGCTGGACCAAGAAAGAGACTGGTCGCTGGGCGAACGGACTGGTGAATAGTAGGTGAATACTCGTAGTAGGTGAATGTTTTTTTCATAGTGAGATAATATGATATTTTCTGGTAATCAAACGTGGCTGGCAGGGAAATCCCCTATACTTGAAGGCTTTGGCTTTAATGGGAAATTCATCTATAAATGATGGATTTTCCATTGCCGGGTTTGATTACCGGAAGGAGGGTACATGTATAGAATGAATGTATATAGTACAGCCGCTTACCATTTCAGCCGTACACACACACATATATATATAGTATATATATATTTATATATAGTTTCTGGGCAACTATTTGCGGTTGCATATCATGGAGTGAACGATATCATTCTTGCAAACAAAGTTAGCCGTGCAACGAAGGGCCAGCTATTTGCGGTTGCATATCATTCTTTAGGGCCATGCCATACCCATGGCATACATGGAGATAGGCCGAGTTTTTTTGGTAGTCATAGGGACTCATAGGTACTCAAGTCCTAAAAACTGTCCACAGTGAGGTGTTTTGCTACTACTGCGTGGCCAGTGAATTCATGGAGAATCCGAAGGCTCACTGGAGATTCGTGACACGTCTGGATAGTGGTCGTGGTCGGGGAATTTCCTCAACAATCAGAGAAAACCATACCAACTTGTTGAACTTTGAAGGAAAATGATCGTGAGATATAATGAGATTAGGTGTTGTCTTTTCTTGGGCTTTCACACCAAGACCGTGAAGACCGCTCTTTGGGGTGGCACTCTGAGCACTCTGGAAGGCCTTGCCATGTCCAAGATGTGGTGAAAGAATCCGTGCTCTCAGGTGCAAACATAAGGATTCAACCATCAAATATTGGGATTTAAGCATCAAAATGGCGGCAAAGTTGGGAAGGCCTTTGGCCCATGATATGGTTATGATGGTGAGGATTGTGACATATTGGATTTAGGACTTGCAGGGAAAACATAAGTTATGACTGCCTTCAAAGATTCAATTGCTACTGGGGGAAGCCACCTTTCAAAAGGCTTCCAGATGGATGGGAATAACTCCGCTCCCCTCGGTGGAGGACTGGGGAACAACTGGTACCCATAACTCTTGGGGAAGCCATGGGTATGAAAATAACAGAAAATAATTAGTTTCTATATAGTTTCTATAGTGATAGTTCCTTATCATCCATTCATTGCAAACAGCGCTGGCATGCAAATTTAGAGGCAGATTCTGATCCGGAATGGCCTGTATTTGGTTGGTCATTTGAAACGACTTATTTGTTTTTTATTTTCCATGGAAAACAGTGGTCCCAAAAATGTAATTAGGGAGTCTTAGGGATTCATCCCCTACACCCACCATGGTTTCTGGGTGGTCTTTAACATTAGGGGAAGGGATGCGGCATCCCATTTGTACGTAGTTTATAACTGGATTCAACATTTACTTACCTAATATAATAGAATAATAACCACATATTTTCCAAAGGAATCCCTATGTTTGGGACATATGTTTGGGATAATACATGTATATGTATATATATATAAATAATTATGTATACATATATATATACATATATATAGCCATATATATATAGCTATATATATATATATTGTGTATATATAGCTACATATATATACACATATACATGTACATACATATACACATATATATATATATACACAAATGTATGTACATATATATATATATATAAATGTAAAGGCATACGTTCACATATAATTATATCTGTAAATGTATACGTATGTATCTATGTTCAATGCACTCATGTATATATATATATATACATGTATATATGTATATACGATATATGTATATTTGTATATATGTATATATGTAGATATGCAAATATGTATATATGTATATGTGTATATATGTATATATGTATATAGGTATATATGTATATGTGTATATATGTATATGTGTATATATGTATATATGTAAATATGTATATATGTATATATGTTTATATGTATATATGTATATATGTATACGTATAAATGTATATATATTTATATATTTACATGTATATATATACATATGTATATATCCGTGTACCTATACATGTAAATATTTGTGTGCATATATATACATATGTATATATATATATACATATGTAAACATATATATATATATATGTATTTAAACCTTCTCACATATGGAATGGGCCCAGTTCAATCGCCAAGCACTCATTTTTTGCCCATCCCCTTTAACCAGTTGGTCGCTGGTGAACCTGATCTATTGCAGATGGGGGGTGTTTCGCCATTTCCCTATGGGAAACACAGACATATATATATATAGCTATCTATCTAGTTGCGTTCTGTTTTTACATTTCTGTTTTTACAACATTTATTCGATCTCCAAAATTCAGCCATTATGATAGGCAGATCAGTAGGTTTTTGCCACATTCAGTAACACATTGGAGATCCTGATTGGTGTTTTCATCACTCGCTACCCCTGCTGCTCCGTAAGGCCTTAGATTGACCCAGCAAAATGGCGGATCACGATGCCACCATCCATGGGAGAATCATGATTCAAAAATTTCAACCCAAAGGCCTATTATGATAATCATTTCTATTGACAATATGAATTGTTAACAATGGAATAATGATTTCATGATAATGATCTCTTGTGAAAAAAGTGAGATGTGAATCATTCATAATCCAGAATTATGATAATCCTGATAATGACAACAATGATAACCACTAACACCACCAGCGTCCCCATTCTTCAATGGCCAAGCAAGAGTCGGGTTTCAGTTTCATGCTCCCACATCAACTCGGGTGAAATATTCAAATCCTGCGTAAAAACATTACTGATTTACACTGTCGCTTTACATGATATATTTTTTACGTATTTATTATACAACAACAGTAATTAATTAATATATATATATATATATTTGCAATCTACATATTTAATATTTGTCTACTGGTTGGTGGTTTGGAATATGTTTTATTTTCAAACATATAATAGGATGATACCCCCAATTCACCCAGCAAATTGGCAGGCACTTGGACAAGGTCGCTTGATGTTCAGTAGCATCTGCTGAGCACCCTGCCTGAAAGACACAGACATGCCATGGTCAAGTCAGTTGGATTGGATTAACCCATTATCTAATTGGATTTAATTGGGGGATCATCATACCGCCAAAACATATACTGTACTATACTGCACAAAGAGTTTCGTGAGTTTCATACCGCCAAAACATACCGCCAGAACATACCCTGTACCGATAAGTGCATTTACATTACTGCTAGCCAAAGAGTTTCGTCAGTTTGTTTCTCTCCAACGGATCCTGGGCAAGGTAAGTTGGTTCCTAGAAAAAGTTCTGCAGCTTACTTAGGCACAATTTTATCCGATTCATTCAGTAATAAGGCAGAACTTCTGAACAGATTGGGAGACTGCACTGCGACAGCGAATAGGATGAAATTATTCTGGAATAAGGCCAACACTTCAATTCGATGGAAAATCCAAGTTTTCAATGCAATCATTCGTTCGAAGTTACTTTATGGGTTGGAACGCATAAATGCCGAAATCTGTCGTTTAAATTCCTTCCAAAATAAGTCTCTACGCAGAATTTTAGGTAAACCTCCTACTTTTATAGACAGATCAGAGACTAATGAGCGAATGTACCGTGAAATTCGGGAACACTACGGTTGCAATTTCGAACATTTTGGTGATACATGGCGGAAAGCAAAACTCAAACTCTTTGGTCACATTCTTCGTAGTAGTAGAGCGGACCCGCTTTCGCAAGTCACTTTCGCCTCTGATCCTCTTCACCCTCGGTTAGTTGACACTCGTAGACCCGGAAGACCAAAAGCAGACTGGGTCTGGGAATCTTATAAAAATGCTTTTATGCTCATTAATGGACAGGGCGCTCTTTTCAATCCTAACGACATTGAACACTTACGCCAAGTCAAAACAGAAGCACTTCGCAGAAAATTCTGATCATTTAAGGCTTGGCAAGGCTACGGCCTCTCAAGTAATCCGTGTGGTATCTCTGCGACGGGATGCACGGTGCTTTCCACTGTTTGTATTCCATTTTAAGAAACATTTTGCTTCTTGCGGAGCTTGTAAATATGTGTGCCGGGAGCCCTTTTGCTCGCTAGAAAAATTACTGCACAAAGATTCCCATCATGGGATGGATGACCATACCCCCATTTTTTTTATCTTGGCACATATGGAAACCCACCATGTATAAATCATTGTGGGAAACATTGGCTTTTCGATATATCTATCCTAGTTTGATGGCCACCAAACAATTCTATTCCAAAACTCGTGCGGTTTTGAAAAGACGCACCCGGCACCCAGTATTTCAACGCTCTTTAAGAGACGTGGTCGTTTTGGAGAGAGGCACTCTCTGAGGCTGTCTGAAACTCTTTGGGATTCTTTGGGTTTGTCTATTGGACTTCTCATGGCCGAAGCCTTGTATCCGAAACTTGAAATAGACATGGAGATCATGGGGGTTGAACGGTTGAACGGTTGAACGGTTGAACGGTTGAACGGTTGAACGGTTGAACCATCCAAAATCGAGGTTTAACATGGTTTTTCATCAGTTTAACCATCTCAAGACTCACCCAGAAAGATGGGATCACATGCTTTCCAGGAAGAGAATACGAATAGTGCTGGTTCCTGGAATGATGATCATCACAATGGCCATCTCCAAGAAGGGTGATGTAAAGGTCCCCCCAACAGATGATGTTCCGAAAAAGAAGCTCCATTTCTACAGGATGTCCCGTCCTGGCCCCCATCCATTCTGGTGGAAACCCGAATGAATGAAAAAACAGAATCCCCGAGCTGCTGAAGCGAAAGCCCTGGTTTAGTATTGGATCTATTCATTTTTGGGGCCATTATTCGCATTATTCTGGGTAAATTATAACGACCTCACTGCGACCTCACTGGAATCATGGTTCGTAAGGGAAATCATCCCCAAATGGCCTTAATTCAGGTTAGTGAAATATTATAATTTACCCAGATTATTCGGATTGTTTTCAATATTAGGGGTATGGGATTCTTCATCATATGAAAACCATGATAATCCCATGAGAGTCCGTGGTGAGAATCCCATGAAACTACCACTTCTGGCAAGGGTCCTAGACCACGATGTGTAGCCCGACACATTTCACCAATGTGTAGCCAACATGATCCACATGGCTTTTGCCAAAAGGCTACACCCCAAATCCACTGGCCATTCCCATCCAAAAGCTTCAGCTGGCGGTGTAGATCGGTCCACCGATTTGGTGGAGACTAAAGACCCACAAAATGGTAAACTAACATTTTGCTATGGAAAATCACAATTTTTCATAGGTAAACAACTATTTCTATGGCAATTGTCAAGATCAAATTGTTTGTTTACCAGATATTTTCTTAAGATTAAAGAATCACAAACCATCCCAACATAAAGATCAATCCTTCGGGTTTGTCTGAACATAGGGGACTGAAAAAGAATCTGTTCCATCCTAGTACTGCTGCCATTCTTGTGGTTTACCCTCTGGTAAACTAACATAGCTATTGAACATGGCCATTTATAGTGGATTTTCCCATTAAAAATGGTGATTTTCCATTGCTATGTTAAATTACCAGAGGGTACCATATGCTTGCACAACATTATACAACCCCTTTTTTTTTGTCATAGCCACGCTAGGTCTTGTCTGAAAATTGGATCCCCAAAAATGTGGTGGCTAGCCATCATTTCCATCCATTTTCCCTATTAAATAATTGCCGTAATTGGGGGTACCCACCATTTTCAAACACCCGAAGTGGTTAATGTTGGTTATATGATGTTGAAGGTCCCATTATATATATTAGTGCTGAAATCAGCCGCTTGACAGTAAGAATACGGATGTAATGGGATATTCATATATATATATTATATATATATATATTCATGAACATATAATGGGACATATCAGCAACTATAACAAAAATCCAAATATTTCGAGATGCAAACTCTCCGTTGCAAGGAACGAGCTGGTCATCATGTACGCAAGCCTGGAACCGGAGATACTGCAGGCTCATGCCGTGGAGCCACATGTGTTTCTAGATATTGAATATGTATATTGTATGTTTGTATGTATAACTGTATTCAATAATACTAATGATCATTATTGTATTTATGCGTGTATATGTATTGTTTGTGCATAAATATATTAAATTTATATCATATGTGATATTCTTTGGGTTGATGATGCTGAAAGCAGTGAAGTATGTGGATGCGTTCGAGGCCCGAACGATACAACTACCATAGTACTAGACATTTCGCGGTGCGGGCAGTGGTCATAGAAACTGACTACCCTCTGGTTATGTCAAAATAGCTATTGAAAATGGCCTTTTATAGTGAGTTTTCCCATTAAAAATGGTGATTTCCCATAGCAAAATGTTAGTTTACCAGAGGGTAAGTCCAGGCTTACAGAAACTCCCAGAATATGATGAAGGAAAAACATGGAAAAACTTGCAGGACCAGGCTGTAATGACTGGGAAACACATGGGAAACACCATGTTTTCCTGGAAGATGTCCATTAAACCAACCCAATTTTGATCCATTTGGGGAGTTGATAATTCCGACCCAAGGATGAAAAACATTGAAATACAATGCTACTATGCGCCCCCCCCAAAACTTGACATTGGGTTTGCATCCTGGAATTGCAAGCTTGCGTTTTCTGGACAGGAACAACATTTTTTTTGGGAGATTCAGTCTTACAGCAGCCTGGCAAGGTTGCGAGAATCCTATCTTGTCAGGTCTGTGCAAACTCGCTGCTCTACGCTACGATTGTAGAGTACTGAGTGTGGGAAGAGAATGTCTTGTGGCATGCGTTCTTTTGGGCAGCGAATAGATGCAAAGACGAGCAACATGTGTGTTGCGTGTATAGTGTATATAGAATCTATATCTATTCATATATGCATAAGTGCTACTGTAATCTACTGTATACTGTTTGCTAAGGAAACATAGAGCTGATTTAGTTCCATGATGGTTAGACGTGATGATTTTCTATAGCTATGTAACAGATTAAGGTTTTCCGTAGCTATGTAACAAACTAACAGAGGGCATCCCATCAATATCCCCCTAAAAATATCCAAGAAGATCCCATTAATCCACCATAAACCACCATAAACCACCATAAACCACCATAAACCACCATTTTTCATGGTTCTTAAGGGTTAAATCACCTATTTTCTATGGCAGAAAACACCTTTTTTTCTCCCACAGAAAGATGGATACAGCTTGGGACGAGATGGAGATTGCAGATGTACCCAGGTCATGGCGCGTCCGCGAGTGGCGGAGTGGCGGAGAGGAAAATGATGGGCCCAGTTGCAGTTGAAATTATATACCCTCTGGTTATGTCAAAATAGCTATTGAAAATGGCCATAGAAATAGTGGATTTTCCCATTAAAAATGGTGATTTTCCATAGTTATGTTAGTTTACCAGAGGGTAATTAATACACAATTTATAATATATATATATAAATATAGTCTATTAATATATATAGTCTATTAGTATATATATATAGTCTATTAGTATATATATAGTCTATTAGTATATATATATAGTCTATTAGTATATATATATAGTCTATTAGTATATATATATAGTCTATTAGTATATATATATAGTCTATTAGTATATATATAGTCTATTAGTATGTGTATATATATACACATATTTAATATGGAGGTTCATCCAAAAATTGTTGATCAATGGGAAAACCAACAGTTTGGGGGTCCCATATTTTAGGACCCCCCCATAAAAACATGATGATTTTCCATAGCACTGTTAAACGTCACCAGAGGGTCATTAGCAGCTTCGAATCTTACGTCGGAATGCTGATAAGGCAACTTTAGAGACGTCTGTGGTGTACTACACTGCCGGCAGAATGTGGTCAAAAATTGCAGTGCATCTTCTAATTTTGGTGAGATCCTTGAGATTGTCCTGGGCCGGATGGCACGTGCTTCGGGTACATGTAAGCAAGTATATCATAGATGGAAGTAGGCTAAATCAACCCTAATGATAGCTGGTTGAATCAACCCTAATCACTATTTCCATCTTTTATAATATGTAATGTTGTTCGTGAGCAAAAGATGGAAATCATCACCCAAGCAATAAATGTTCCACGGCTACTATTTAAAAACTTATAAGAAATGGGAAATACCAGGGTAGCAGAAAGGCGAGAAAGCCACATCACTTACGCAGGGAAAGAAATCATCACAAGTGATGGATTTCCAACCTTCAGCTTAAGTGCACACCCCGTCAGAAAATCCAGATCATCAAGCACAAAAATGTCTGAAAATAGGCTACTCTGTGTTTCACTTTGGATGAAACGATGACCTATGGACCTGGCTGTTTTTGCACCCTACTTGGACTCATGACCCCTCCGGTTTTGCTTATTCATTGAGCCAATGCTCAACTTTCCAAGAGATCGCCCAGAAATTCCATTCATTTTGGGCCATCTTTGCCACGACTCAAGCCGCGCAAGATTTGCAAAGAGAGTGATGGAAGAACAACTAGGCAGTCCAACATGAGTGACGCGCGCATAAGTATATATATATAGTTATATGTATCCAGACAGACCAATGTCTAATATACACGATATATATATAATTATGTAAAGATACAGACAAAGAACTATAGAATTACAGGTACATGATAATGACGACAGACAAGAATCCAGTTCCCTATCCCCCAAGCCAAAAAGCTCTTTAAAAGATGCAGAATCCAACCACAAGGTCAGCTAACTGTTGACAGCTGCAGGGTCTGCTGGTTGTTGCGCTTCCCGAGGGTTGACGTCGGGGTGCCAACGTTTGGCATCCACTCCAGCGTTTTTTTTCGACCATGCGGCGTGGTGGTATCATGTGTGAAGGCATCGTGAAGAAAAGCCACTTGGTTTTCTTGGTTCGCAGGTGCTGGCGGATCTGGGAATCGGCTGGTATAAGATGGTATAGTATGAGTGGTTCCTATATGCTATATCCTGAATCATGATTCATCTAGATAAATTGTTATAATGATTCAAGTGGAATTGACCATTTGGGATTTGTGAATATTACTATTTTGGAATTGTGTTGAATGTTTGCTTGTTATTATCAACACATTCCAAGACAATCATTTGAAATTGACTCTCCAATCATGATATAATATGGATTTTAAGATCAATTATAACTATTATATATAACGTGGATAAATTACGATTACTATTACCACTCTTACTATTTTTTTAAGTGATCAATTAGCACTATATTCCTGACGTCGAATCCAGATTTTTCGATCCAGAAGATTTCCATCAGATAATCCCATAAGAATCCATGGAATTCCTATGAGGATTATGATTACAGCACAGTATTTCGGAGAAACTTGGAACTATAATAATAATAATGAATACTTATACGTTTTGTTTTGACTATCAAAAAAGTATACACAATGCCATCTGCACCATCCCCCAGTCATCAGCATAAATTTATAGGTGGTATGTTTACCATTCCCAGTCACCAGGTGAGTTGATGGTCTGGAGTGGCAGCTCCCCCCCTGAGTGCTGCGCGATTTGCCGCGAGGCATTTTGGAAGGGCCGGAGGTCTATTGTGGTGGCCTCCAGTAAAGGAAGATCCCATGGAAGATCCTATGGAAAATCCAGAAATTCCTGAACATCCAGCATGTCATGTAGATCATATGTAGATAATTTCCAGGAAACAATCATGGATTTCCATTGTTTTTTGTATGTTTGCTGAAGGGTATGATGCATTTTGATGATTTTGTGACGGTTTGAGTACTTATTTTCCCGTTCTTCAATGGTGCTGAACAGTGCTGAGGGGTTGAGCTTGGATGGTCGAGTCTAGCATCAATTGGTGCAATGGTGAACTGCTAAATTGGATAAGAGTTGCTATTTTGGGTATACCCAAAACTTTCAGACAAGCTCATAACACGTATATATATATATATATGTATTTATCTTGAGCGTATGTTGTTTTACGTGATTCATTGATCCATCTTCCTTGACACACTTTTTCGGGGTTTGAAAAACCAAAGAAACTAAAACTGTTTTAACTCGGGGTCGTTGATCAGGCGCATCGTCCAGTCAACTAAAAGCAAATAGATGAATCATGATGATCATGATGAATTATAACGACCTCGCTGCGACGTCAGTAATGTTTGGTAGGGCTGCCTATCCTAAAATAGTTTTGTTTCAGGTTAGTTAATTACTATAGTTTATCCTGATGAATCATGATAGAACCGCCGTGTTGCAGCTAGAAAGTGGAGACATCTGCAGTTCTATAGATGACTCGTCAAATCGTCAAACCGCCAGTGTCAGGAGTTAGCTCAATGGCGGGTAAGTGATCCATACATGACCCCCAAAATCACACACACCCAAAAAAACGACACGGAACCTGAAAAAAGGGGTCGTTTTGGTTAGATGATTCTATTACTCATTTTTTGACCCTTGTTTCCATGAGATCCCCATCCAAAAAACGTCCAGCTTGGTTGGTCCGGTTGGTTGTTTCAATCCATTGCATTTTGTTTTTTCCCCTTCAAAGATAGTATCAAAAGGTAAGAATAATCAAAATATCCCACTGAGTTTTTGTTTTGTCATCCTGTGTCCTCCAGGTCTTTCAGGTAGGTGTGGACATTTGCCGGGTCCTAGATTGCACGCACGTCTTCCATGCCAAATGCATCGATTTGTGCGGGGCCAAACAAAGGGGGCAAACAAGGGCCGGGAGCTGGGAGCCAAACCTCCCAAGACAGCGGGGAAAGCCATGCAAGGGGACTAGACATCATGCCAAATAGCAAAAAAACACATCACACACATATAATCACATATATATACAGGCATATCGTTACACATCTATGTATATAAATCCATATAAATCCATATAAAACCATTTCGGGGAATATTCCAACTAAGAATCCGGGTAGACCCGTTGTGCTATACCAGAACCTTTCTGGGGATGCACCACAGAGATGGAGCGATACCCTTAAAAAGATCCAGAAAATTGTCAAAACCAATAAAACTAACAATGCTGGTAATTTGTATGTAACTGGTTACTTTTCTGCGTCTTCTTGGAGGTTACTAGATACGAATTCTAGCATTATTTGGATCCCAAGTAGCCTTCTCCATCTCACCCTAAAGGGCTAGCAACGCAGGTTCAACAACGACCGTTTGGTGTTGATGGCAGTAGTCAATAACCCCCCTGATTTATAGGAACATGTACCATGAAATATTGGGATTCAACGAGGGAAAATACTGGTACGGAGATATAGGGGATAACCCATGTCATTATGTTTTTCAATAGCGGGGATCAGCAATATTTGATATATTTACCCTCTGGTAAACGAACATAACTATGCACGATCACCATTTTAATGGGTAAATCAACTATTTCTATGGGCCATGTTCAATAGCAAACTGTTAGTTTGCCAGAGGGTATACCATTAAATCCCATTAATCTCCCATTAAATCCCATGAATATCCCATATTATACTGTACATATAGACATACATTCCATATATCTATGTATGATTTCCAAGCCGGTGCTGACGAGTTGCCCAATGCCATACGGGATGAAACACCCACCTAGGTGGTTCGTGAAAGCCTCCTCGTGCCCCCTATGCAAGAACGACCTGAAGATCTGTGGCAGGCCGGGGCCACCGGGGCAACTGAAAATGGAGTCATTTGACCACTAGAAATATGGATATGAATGGGATATGAATGGAATTTCGTGGGAATACGATGGGATATTCAATGGGATATTCAATGGAATATGTTTGCTTGATTAATGGGATATTAATGATATATGAATGGGAATATAATGGGATACATCACCAATCGTTAACCAACTATGTATCCAATATGGGTATGTCTGAAAATGGCAACTCCAACATAGCCATGAAATACAATGGAAACATGATGATTAAGCACTAGATTTTGAGACATGGATACACCATGTTCAGACAAATCTTGACGGTCGATGTTTATTCGTGCTGAAACCACGCAGGACTTTTGTGAGTTTTATTGCAAATTTCTTGCGTCTGCTTTACATTACATGGTCAAACCCCAAGGAATCAACATTTGGATAAAACATTAGGGTTTGAAGATTCTTGGAGTGGGGGGAGAATGGTTGCTTTCCCCCAGTTGTAGATGAGGAACTCCTACGAAAAGTGGGGATTGTGTCAGTGCAATTATGTACTAATATGGAATACGTGGTACATTTACATTGAATTGAAAACAAACGTGTAGTATATATGTATATATATATATATATGCGTATATGTAGATATAAAGAAAGGGGTGAAATTCATCCAGTGCTTCCATGCTATGTTTTTTTCGTACCCTTGATCTCCAGGAATAGCTCGTCGCAGCGTTCCCTCGGCAGGCACTTTTTGGGACTCTGGTGAGTTAACCGTCAATCGAAATATAGGGATTTTTCATGGGATATGAATGGGAACACAATGGGATATAACGAATCATATGGGTTATATAACGATATATCATGATATATCCAATATGGGATATATATATATACACCTTGAATCATGAATGGGATATATATATATATATATCCAATATGGGTCCTGTCTGAAAATGGGATATATCATGTTTTTTTTTTATATGTCCTCGAAAATCATGCGCATAAAACCAGATGCAACCAACAAGAATTGCAAGTTCCACTGAGCACAACCGGATTATTGCCATATATGGCGCCAACTACTTTAACCAGCATCCTAAATACCTATGGGATCCCATATTTGGATATATTTGGGGGGATGAACATCCATTGATATACCAAAAAGTTTGGTGTGAACACAAAGGTGGCCCATATATGTTATGGACATACACCCAAGAACCAGATATTTTAGAAGCTACAGATAAGGACACTTCAATTTGCCGTTTGGAGACGTTTAGAGAAAATCACGTCTTTTTGGGGGGAGTCCGATACCTATCCTCATCAACCTGCTTGACCAAATATATGGTGGTTGACGGTGGTTGATTTCAGCTTATTCACAAATATATTACCTTCTGGTAAACTAACAGAGCTATAGAAAATCACCATTGTTCATAGATCAATGAACTATAAATGGCTATTCTCAATAGCAAACTGTTAACTTACCAGAGGGTATACCATTAAATCCCATTCATCTCTCATTAAATCCCATGAATATCCCATATTATATAGACATACATTCCATCCCCCGGGAATTCATCCGGTGTTGACCCGGTGTTTTGCTCGCCCTGTTTTTAGGTCCTCCCAAAGTTCCTCGCAGATGTCCTTGGGCTCGGTCTCCCTTCGGAGTGGTCAAATCCTTGTGGGCCACTCCAATTCGGACCGCACCGGGCTGGACGTGACGGATTGGGCACCGGTAATGCCAAGATTGGGCCAAAAATGGAAGGGTTATGAATGGTTGCTTAGTGAGATATGGTCTTAGAATATCTTAGAATATCTCAGAATGTATTGATGCCTTATCTTACACAGTAATCTTTTGCTCGATTAAATCAATCAACTTTGAAGCATTGAAACCCTTGTTGAGATGTGGCTTTGCTCCGGCATTTGGCTTTGAGATCTGCCATCCATAGCTTAGATGATGGTCCCACATTTCTACATGACCATTCTGTGGTGGATCCCATGAATCACCGGAGGTTTGGTTCAGCCGGGCTTAGTTCACCACTTTTGATCAGTAGAATCATGGGATGATCCCATGACAAAAACCTGGGTTTTCACCATAAACACGGGCGATTTTCAGCCCCATGTTTCACCCAGTTCCAAGTTGGAGAACGGTCAGATCCAGCAGATCCACGGGATCCAGCAGACCGCAGATCCGGATCGCGAGGACCCGGCCCTGCTTCGCACCTTGTACCGGGAAGCCGGACCGCTGCCGCGGTCGCAGACACCGGACCGCCACCTGACCAGTAGCACACCGTCCCTGCACACGCACGACCGGTACGGGGGCCCGGCCCGGAAAAGTGGGGGATGGATGATTTGGCAGTTTGATGGAACATGGAATCTACTTTGATGAGCTACTAATCTGAAATATACATATATAATCATATATATGTATATATATGTATATATATGTATATACATATCATAGAAGTCATCAAGAACTGGCATGGGTAGAAGATACAGCCATCTCCGCTTGTAGATGATGACACGAATGGAGATTGGTGTCCTAAGTGCTTGGATTTGTTCTTTCCTCCATTTAATGGGTGTTTTGGGATACTTTAGTTGTTTCCCTGCCACTTGAGCTGTGACTTTGTACGAAGTGACTTTTTCGCGAGTGATGCCAATATCTTACAGGAATGGGGATGAGAAGGTTTTATTTATCTGGGTAAAACTACAACGACATCACCACGACATCACCACGACGTCATCGTGTCGTCACTAGAAATGATGATTAGGAAGGAACATCATTCCGAAATGCTTTTTTTTTAAGGCTGGTGGATGATTATAATATCATTTAGCCAGATTTATGTCTGGTAAACAAGGATGGTAATTAAGTTCCATCGAAGATCCAATCAAAACTATAATATCAATGAATATCATGTATGAAGCGTGGTGGATTTGCCATTGCCAATATATAATTATGTCCCTCTCATCGATTTAGTTGGAACATTATATCGGTGTTGCGGATTTGGATTTCAGCCTGCCATGGCCAACATTATTCGGCAACTGATGGTGCAAGAATCACGTTTCATCGTCAACAGATCAATCACTGGTTGGTGGTTTCAAACATTTGGATGGTTTTCCATTTCATATATGGCTTGTCATCCAAACCCCATTGACGATCATAGTTAATATTTTTCAAGATGATTATTGCACCACCAACCAGTAGATATTCACCATCATTAATCATCATTAACCATCATTAAATCACCATTAATCACCATTAAATCACCATTAATCACCATCAATCACCATTAATCACCATCATTAATCATGCATTTGGATATGGATCAAAATGAAGGTACCCAGTTACCATTGCTTCGAAGGGATCAACGAAGGGATCAACTACATTCATTCCATCCCCCCAAAGATAGTCACATTCTACAAAAACCGTCTGGGTTAGCAGTGCATCTTTTCATCTTTTGCTTTCATCATGTTTCATCATGTTTCATCATGTTTCATCATGTTTCATCATGTTTCATCATGTTTCATCTAGGGGGTGATTTATCAGTAAATAAGCGTATATACTATTAATGGTTATCATTGTTCTTTTTGATGCTTCATATCCAATTGTTGTTGATCATCCCTTATCAAAAGTTTGGCAAGTTAAACCTTCAATGACAAATTGCCAAGCTGATCCCTTACCAACTTCATGCTTGCCAAACCATCCAACACTATCCAACTTCCAACTTCGGATTCTTAAATATCTTCCAGTCTTGTCCTGGAGAATACCCCATTTTGTTCGCTGACTTTCCCAGCTATAAGCCTCCATGACTAATTTGGGGATTTCTCAGCCACCCAGTTGTGTTACCCAATAATCATGATCACTCCCACTATTCTTGGTTATATCCCCACTATACCATAGGATTTTCAGTCTCAATTTATTGTATATCCCATGATATCCCACTATAACCACTATATAACCACTATATAACCACTATATAGCCACTATATAACCACTATCTCCCCATGATCTCCCCATCGAATCCCCCAGGTCCATGGACGTCATTAGCATGTCGCGTTCGGAACGCTCCCTAGCCCTGCTCTCGGAGAGTTCCTCAGGCAGATGGGTGGAATTTTTCGGGCTTTTCCCGGGGAAAAAGGAGGGCTAAAAGGAGTGGTAAAATGGTTCAAGATGGTTAAAGACCTGGAAAGGGAAACATACAATCACTTTCTTCGCACATCTTCGCATAATTCTGACATAGTTTCTGAATGTTTCTGACATACCATCTGGAAGATTCTGGAAGTATATATGGATCTATATGGCATAGAATATATATTCTGACATTCTTTCTGGCATATGCTCTGACATTCTATCTGACATTCTGAGGGTCCAGGCGCGGACAGGCCTGGCGTTAAATTGTTTCCCTAGGAAAATAGCTAAACATGGTGGATTTCCATAGGAAAAGGCACCAAAAAAAAAATGGAATGCCTAAGACTAAAAGATGAGAATTTGGGGATCCTTGGGTCAAGCTGAGTCTTTTAATTTTGAAGCCTACTGTTAGCCAGTTTGAGTGATGTTGACCCCCTGCTGCAACATGGGGAAATCGAGAAATCCGCGGAGGTCCAGGTGCTTAGTTCGCGCGGCAAAAGCTGTGAAATCTTCGTGATCAGCACATGTTGGTAGCCATATTCGGTTAGATGGTTCCGAATCCAAAGATATTCCTTGATGCATTCCAGTTGTACTGAAGGGGGCAAAGGGACCCAGTTACATCGAGTTACTAGATGTTGTTAGCCACTGCCTAACTCCATCCCACTACCTCTGGATTTGCACGACTGTCTGCTGGGGTATGCGATCATACCAACCACTGAAAAGGTGCAAACCACAATTCATCCTCATTGACTTGCCAGAAACGGATTTCAAAAAAGGAAGCTACCGTTTGATAAATTCAAATTGCCATGGACATCACCATTTCTAGTAGGTTGATTATCTTTACATAAATGGTCCATTTTCCATAGCTATGTTAGTTTGCTGGAGGGTATCATGCCAAATCAAAGGCTGAGTTGTTGTGCTCACCACATTAAACATGATCCCTTCCCAAGCATGAAAGATCCCCCCAGAAGCCTTGGCTTAGTATTGTTTCCACAACAAACATTTGCGGGATACATAAATCACCTGAGCATTTAGACAATCCCCCGAGCATGAATTACAGGAATGCTCATAGAATTTACCATGGTGCCTACCGGATGGTGCCGTGCCAGGTCTGCTGCCTGCTGTCCAGGAGGGATCTGAGGAAGCTCGATTCGAGGAGTCCCTCCCCATGGATAGTTCGGGAGCCCTGGGCACTTCAGCGAAGTCTGGTCCAACCATGGAGGGATGAGACCCTACTTTCTGGCCTTTTTTGGTGATGATGATGACGATGATGATGATGACGAGGATGACGAGGATAACGAGGATGAGGACGATGACGAGGATGACGATGAGGATGATGATGAGGATGATGATGATGATGACAATGATGATGATGATGATGGTGATGATGATGATGGTGATGATGATGATTATGATGATAATGATGGTGATGATGGTGATGATGATGATGATGATGACGTTGATGATGATTATTATTATGATGATGACGATGACGACGACGACGACGACGACGACGACGACGACGACGACGACGACGACGACGACGACAACGATGATGATGATGACGATGAGGATGATGATGATAATGATGATGATGATGATGATGATGATGGTGATGATGATGATGCTGATAATGATGACGATGATTATGATGATTATGGTGATGATGATGAGGATGATGATGGTGATGATGATGATGATGTGGATGATGACGATGATGATGATGGTGGTGATGATGGTGGTGATGATGGTGATGACGATGATGATGATGATGACGATGATGATGATGATGATGATGACGGGGATGACGAGAATGACGAGGATGACGAGGATGACGATGATGATGATGATGGTGGTGATGATGATGACGATGAGGATGACGATGACGATGATGATGATGATG
This sequence comes from Cladocopium goreaui, assembly GCA_947184155.2. Lineage (NCBI taxonomy): Eukaryota > Dinophyceae > Suessiales > Symbiodiniaceae > Cladocopium > Cladocopium goreaui. Next base: position 134,681 of record CAMXCT020004802.1, on the reverse strand, counting down.
ATGATGATGGTGGTGATTGTGACGATGAGGATGACGATGACGATGAATATGATGATGATGATGGTGATGATGATGATGATGATGACGACGATGAGGATGACGATGAAAATGACGTTGATGATGATGATGGTGGTGGTGGTGGTGATGATGATGACGATGAAGATGACATTGACGATGGCGATGACAATGATGATGATGATGGTGGTGGTGGTGGTGATGATGATGACGATGAGGACGACGATGACGACGATGATGATGATGATGGTGGTCATGGTGGTGGTGGTGATGATGATGATGATGACGACGATGATGATGATGATGACGATGACGATGACGATGACGAGGAAGAAGAAGATGATGATGGTGATGATGATGATGATGAGGATGAGGACGACGACGACGATGATGATGATGATGACGATGATGAGAGGATGATGAGGATGACGATGATGATGATGGTGATGATGATGATGATGATGGCGATGATGAGGATGACGAGGATGACGAGGATGACGATGATGATGATAATGATGATGAGGATGCGGATGATGAGGATGACGATGATGAGGAGGATGACGATGATGATGATGAGGAGGAGAAGGAGGAGGGGGATGATGATGAGGATGACGATGATGATGGTGGTGATGATGATGATGAAACACACAAGATTTGGGGGATGAATATTATTATGTTCGAACCAATATTGAAGACCAATAAGTTGGGAATGGAACATCCATGATATCCATTGGTGAAGAGGGATCAGTGTAAAGTTTGTAAAACTACATGTAGAGAATTGCGACCTGGAAAAGGTAAACATGCTCAAACTGTTTGTTCTGTCGTGGCCTGTTTATTTTTAATGGAATAAACCCTGGGGTTCTGGCTTTGATTCATGGAAATATCCCTGGAAAGCAGCAAAATAGCTGAGGAAACTTGGGTACCACAAGTTTTGTTGTGTATATATACGTAGGATTATATAGGTTTATATGAAATCACTAATCACAAGACTACACCATACTATACCCATCCTGAAGTGGATAGAATATGATAGAATAGTGAATCCCAAATCCCAAAGGTGGAAAATCATCAAAAATGCCAGCGGTGAACATCTACGCCAGGAAAATTATAAATTGTAAAGTGTCAACCCCGAATTAACAAACCTGTGCATCACCATAAGTCACCATAAATCGCCATAGAATATCCATAAAATATCCATAAATCGCCATAGAATATCCATAAATCGCCATAGAATATCCATAAATCGCCATAGAATCACCATAAATCACCATAGAATCACCATAAATCACCATAAAATCACCATAAATCACCAGATAAATCATCATTCCCCGGGCCTGTTTTTTTTGTGACCCCAAAAAACCAAAATCGCAGTTCGCCGGCTCAGGCTCGAACCCCAACAGCGCACGAACTGCTGGGCAGACCTCGAGCTCAGAGGGATCCAGGATGTTTTTTTCGGATTTGAGATGGTTTAGGAGGCCATTTTACCCTCTGGTAATGGCTGACATAGCGAACTGGAAAGATCCACCATGTTCTAGCTGGGTAAATCCACTATTTCGACTGGGCAATGTTCAATAGCTATGTGAAAAATTACCAGAGGGTAAGCATTGAGGATGGTGATTTTTCATGAGATATTCATGGATGGTGATTTTTCATATGATTTAATGATGAATTTTTCATGGGATATTCATGGAGTATTCAGAGGATTTTTATAATGGAATAGATGATGGATTTACATGGGATTTACATGGATTTACCGAGGAAAACCCGTGACTTCATGGGGAAAAAACCATCATCTCTGGATGGAAATTGGCGATTCAACCAATTTGAAACATGATGGTGATTTCATGGGAGATTCATGGAATATTGATGGACATTTTAATTGCATATATAAATGGTGGATTTGCAGGGGTTTACCAATGAAAAATGATGATTCAATGGGATGTTCATAGGCGATTTCCTGGGAAATTCATGGAATGCTCTAAGTTTATTTGCTAGAGTTGGAAGCCAAGGGCATTTACTTCCATGATTCATGGCGTTTTTCCATAGCTATGTTAAAACCAGCGGGTAACCAATAAGAAGAGGATGGAACTGAGAAATGTGGGGAACATCTTTCCTTCTCGAAGATTTCAACACTTTCCACCTATCAATGGCATATTCTTGTGCAGAGATTTCCCCCGAGTTTTGGGTTTGGTTACCAGAGATTTTCCTGTAAATTTTTGGTGGGGTTCAACTTCACTTGAAAGGGTGGTTAAACGTCTTTTCATGGGGAAACACATGGGCCAATTCATGAAAACAGAACACATTCTGAAAAATTCAACATTTATATAATATCCCATTAACTCCCATCAATATTCCATGAATCTACCATTAAATCACCATTAATCTGTGTAAATTATAACGACCTCACGGTTCTCCCTCACTGGAATCATAGTCAGGATTCGGGGAATGATCCCAAAATAACCTTGTTTCAGGTTAGTGAAATATTATAATTTACCCAGATATATGGGAAAATATTATAATATACCCAGATTTATATAATATCCCATTAATTCCCATATTCCATGAATCTACCATTAAATCACCATGGGTTGAAGCTGTTGTTCAACGTCTTGGCTTCGCAAGGAGCCGCAGTCGCTCAGAGGGCGCCGTGCAGTTTTCGGCGCCCACGGAGATGGCGAATGTGGAGGAGCGGATGACCATCGGATGACCATGGGGAACATCCGGAAATGGAGGATTTACTGGGGAAACAACATGGAAAAATCATGGAAAATCATGGAAAAACCATAGAAAATTCTGAGGATATCTAGAAATGCAGGTTTTAAGTGGGAAAAACATGGGAAATTCATGGAAATCCACCAGAGATGGAGGATCATCCCACTTAAGAAGTGGTTTTCAGTAACCCTAGTTAGTCCCCATTTGGGTTATCCAAAATATCGGTGGGTGAACTCAGCACTTGCTAAGCAGTGAGATGATCCGACGAACCCGAAAATTCATGGGGATATTCATGGGATACCCGATACGGTAATTTGTTGTAATAGCGGTTTGCTATCCCATAGGATCCATGTATGGTATATATACTAACATTGGGGGTTATTGATGGTAAATGTTACCATATATACCATACATGGATCCTATGGGTATGAAAATGACAATTTTTGGAAAACGGTACCCTCTGGTTATGTCAAAATAGCTATTGAAAATGGCCCATTTATAGTTGATTTACCTATTCAAAATGGTGATTTTCTATAGCAAACTGTTAGTTTACCAGAGGGTAAGCAATCTACAAAAAGGGGCCACTTTGCGGCCATGGCAAAGTGTTAGCAATTCATCCCATCCCCCCGAACCAAAGTGAGTTACCCCACCATTCGAAATGGTCCCTTAAATCTGCACAAAATATGATTTCCCGCAAGAGGCTTCCCCCAAAATAGTTTTTTGTGTGATCATTGGTATTACTAAAATGGCAACCCCCAATTTTCAGCAACCCAGGGGTTTATTCATTTGTGATTGACACTACCCCAATTCATCATGGACATTTCATATCCAGGTCTGAGTTGAATTGACGAAATGTGGCAAGTGGCAAGATCCCAATTATTGATGTTATGTAATGGGATATTTAATGAGATTATGACTGAGGATATAATGAGAATTAATGAGAATGTCATGGGAATATATCACCAAGCAAACATGATTTGGGGTGGTTTGGCTATGTCTAAGAATGGCACCACGCGTCAAGAAGGATACTTCGGATACTTTATAGCAAAATCCAATCCTAAAACAGTGATAGCATTTGATAACAAATGACAGCAATCTCTGCATGTTTCTTTGGGGTGTGTAAGTCAACACCAAGCATGATGGGTTGCCGGGGTTTACATCCCATAGCTATTCATACTAAAGAAATTGATATCTGGTTGGTGGCTTGGAACATGAATTTTATGACTTTCCATATATTGGGAATGTCATCATCCCAACTGACGAACTCATATTTTTCAGAGGGGTAGGTATACCACCAACCAGTCTATACATTTTTGTTGGATGCAGCTTCTTTTTTGAGGCAAACACATCATGAATTTCCTCACTTTATGACCATACATGGCGTGTTGCTGAACGAGGTCACCAGGTTGAGTGCATCACTGGTAAAAAGGCTGAGGCAGACTGGTTTCACCCGCGTTATTGCAATAACTTCACAAAAATGAGAGAAACGTACTATTAATTTCTCACGGTTTCTAGTATTTGATCAGATTTTTCTACATATTTTTTTTGGGGGGGTTGCTACATAGAAATCCTGATCGGCTCAAGCAGGAGTTGGAAGATGAAGCACCTCGAAACGAGGACGGGAGATGTGTGGTGAGGCTGTTGTAGTCTGGATCAGAGATGAAAAGAAAGGGTTCCCCCCATCCAGCCACCAGCTTGGTTGATGATAATAGAGGGCTTTTTAATCCAAGCACCAGCTATCTATATAGCTAGATCAGAATGAAACATATCCCAAACTGGGCCCCTCCATTTCCCTAGAAGGACAATACATTTTTATACTGGTCCGGACGCTGGCCAAAAGCTGTTGGAAACAGCGGGATAGATCATTGAAACAAACTACTGTCAAGCCTGGATTTTTATAGACCCTCACTGTAATTTTTCGTTGCCCAAAAAAAATAGTGATCAATTACAACAAAAGATGGCACCTCCATACTAATAAAATCTAATAAATTGGGGACGTGTGACAATCCTGGGTTAATATCTCCGAACACCTGGCCATCGGCGTGTTGTTTTCCGTTGTTTTCCGTTGTACCATCAGTTTCTTGACAAAAAACAGGGGAACACGGTGTTCCGCAGGAACTTTGGTACTGCATTGGGTACTAAAATGTTGGTAACGATACTAAAATTGATACTTACCAATACTAAAATGGCAACGTTTTTTCTTTCTATCAGACATCAGGTACTTCCCAACGTTGGGATATGCTTAAGCAAATTGCCACGACCAGCGATTTCCCCACACTTAATAGAACTAACTAGCCCCAGTATCGGTCATGTCTTCTTCCCTTCGCTTTATTCGATTTTGGGTTGTATCCCAGATGCTCATGTACCCTCTGGTAAACTAACATATTGCCATGGAAAACTATCAATGGGCCCTTTTCAACAGCTCTGTTAGTTTGCCAGAGGGTATATATAACATATATATATATATTCTGTCCACGGTATATATATATGTATATATACACTATCTATGTACCTACATTGGAACCTTTTTTTCGAGAGCAAATGTCGGCAAGCAGCCATGGGCTGTGAACGTATGGGTTCTATATGTATATATATACATGTTCTCCAGGATAAGAACCTTAGGGTCACTATCCCAGATATCCCAGATGAACAAGCCTTGGAACCCTGGGCGATGCATTAGAGACGTACCCCCACAAAGTGATTTCATTTGATATTGAAATGTTATTTCACAATGTCCATCACTATAAGTGTCACTATATAAATTGCGGTTGATATTGCATTGACAATGGATGATGAAGAAACAAATAGCAGATTATTGCGTTCCATAGGACACTTGCAGTTGGTTCCCCATCCAATAAAATATTCCTCTTCACCAGAAATCGCTCGTTGGGTTAGTGAAACAAGCCACATTACAATAAATCTAAATCACAAGTCATATTCTCTAGTACTCAAGGATAGCAATGGACAATCCACCATTTATACCATCTGGTTATTTAACATAGCCATAGAAAAACCCCATTTGTAATAGGTAAACCATCTATAAATGGGCCATTTCCCATGGCTATGTTAAATAACCAGAGGGTAAATTCCACTAACCAAATCTATGTTTGTTGCTGAATAAACCACCATAAACCACAAAAAACCCATGAAACTCTAGACATATCAATCCAAAAAAAATCCCATTCCAAAAAAGCTGACGTGAAGTCCCTCTCTGGAAATCCTCATCATCGAAACCTTGCTGATGTCGTCCCATCCAGGTTGATGAGAAGCCTATGACTTGGCGCCTGTTTGCGCCCGAGCAGGTGCCAGCCGTGCACAAGTTGCATGGCTTGTTTCCCCCATGGGGATGATCGTCAATCCAGTTTTTTTTTTAGCCATATGATGTTTGGATTTCCATGATGGAAGACTACAACCATAACATCCATAACGAATCCATAAACTATAAAACATTAAACTAAACATCTAACTAGCATAGATGGAATGGAAGACTATAACTACCATAAACATTTCTAAAAACCATATGGTTACCATCTAACACCCATTCGCGCGTGCGCGTCAATCCGACTAATGATCTTTCATGGGACACATTGATGATGAACGGTGGGATTCTGTGGTTTTCCCAATATATTCAGTCAAGAACAAATGTCGATGAATTTACCCATTATTGAAATCATGGATCCGGTGAATTGCAATAACAACAAACATTGGCGAATGGAGTTTTACTTCTAAAATTGTGTGAATTGTTTCAGACGTATCATTTGAGTCATGGGAAAGGATTGTTCGAACTTTCCAGAATGATGAAAAATTAAATTACAATTTAAGATGTGATTTGATCCAAAATGCCCATAATTGTTTTCGAAGGAAAACATGGTTTATGTAGGTTTCCTAAAATAGGGCTACCCCTAAATCACCCTTAATTTTTCATAGGATTTTCCAGTATTGGAAACCGCCAGATCTCTATTTTCGCGCCATGATTTCCCCCCAAAGCCTTTGTGTCGGCTGCCAGAGCGATCCTTGCCGAGCTCCAGTTTTTGGACAACCGGTGCCGCAAAGGTGCCATGGCGGCGATCAGCCGGGCGTTGGGTCGATGAGCTGTGGAGGTTTCCATAGAGTAGGCGTAGCCCCAAATCATCCAATCATAATAGAATAGGCCATCAGAGCAATTTTGGAGGTAAGCTTTTTTTTTGGAGATTTTTGGATATGGAGGTTTCCTCAAATAGGGATATCCCCAAATCATCCATTTTTTGTTTGGGATTTTCCCTTATAAACCATCCATTACCACCATTTATGATATTTATGGAAACCCCCTTAAATAACCTAATAGATGACGGAATATTATGGAGTTCGTTCACTAGAATAGATGATCATTTCGAGGTGGTAACTGCAAGCCAGTTACTAAGCAGTTTGCTAATCATATGGCCCATCCATCCCGCAATGGTAGTTCTTTGGATGGGTATAATGGCTACATCCCCATTCGTGGATTGATGACGATCCTTCAATATAGGGTTCCCCAAGTTTTTGCTGTCTGGATACAAATTCTGGCACATACTATCCAGCTATGTTTTCTTTTGTAAGGGGTATCTAATAAGGAATGCGATGACACAGTAGGAGTCATCAGAAATCAGTTGACACTCACCAGATGACCACCATTAGAACTCCATGAGGTCATGCCATGGTGCACGTCATGCTTTCACATCGTGAGAGGGGGCAGACGGGCAGACCCCATCTTAGGCAATGATTTCCCTGGTGTAATTTTGCGGTCTTCCACTATCTTCCACTCTCCTGATGTGCCAAAGATTCATCGCATATTAGTTTGTTTTGTAGTGAATTCGAACCAGCAACCCGTTTGCAGCCTGCCAGATGAGATCGCTTAAATGTCAATTCCCATCAAACGGTTCGTTGAACCGTCCCCGTTTGTTGAAAAAATATATCAGAATGACCTTTTCAGTTGAACAAGAGAATATGATGGTTCGTTTCCGCATGTTTGATGGAATAGCTAATTTTTTAAGGCCAATATCCAATAATGGGCTTGTGTGAAAACATGGCTTCCCTCAAAAAAAATGATGATGTACCTAATTTTCCAGGTAGCTAGATGAGTTATACAACAATTTTCCATCATTTTCCAGCGTAAACATGCCATTGTCAATAGGTAAAGATGGTAAAGTCCCCAATTTTTGTTGGTCCCTAGGGTGGCTCTGCCTGTGCACGCAACCGCGTGGTCATTGACGTGCCATGACAGCACTGGTTGGAGCAGTGCTTTTGTGCTGACGGGTAGTTATGTTGTTTTTGGCACCCCCCAAAAAGATAGGAAAGACTTGTCCATATATCATATATCTCACTTTTTTAGGAGTAGGATCTAACTTGTCTCTTTTTGGGGATTGCTAGAAAAATATGTTGCGATTGAATCGCGAAGATGTTACACCAAACCGGCGAAACAAGTATGAGTTTTGATCGAAACAACTAAGAATTGACAATGCAACAGTTTTAGGACCCGAAACACCCCTCAAAATCCACCATTTGATGGCGTTTCCCGGAAGTACATATTTTAGTGAGCAGATGAAATCCCCCTGAAAGATTTGTTGTTCCCATGGTGAAACAGGACCTCTTGCAGTCAGTTGAATTATTTATATGTCAGATTGCCAGAGGGTATTCATTTGCTCGTCACTGCCCTTCAGCCAATCCGACGTAGCAATGGACAACCTTAACTTATAGATGAATTATCCACTAAAGAAACACATTGATGTATAGAGGGTTTTCTTTTAACAAAGCTGGTTGGTGCTTTCAACTATTTTGCATCTTCCATCGTACTTGTATTTGAGATGATAGCCGCAAATGTGAAGCCAATTATTGGACAATTGGACTGGATAGTTATCATCCCAATTTCATTTGATTTCTAGTATTGATATCTGAAACTTCCATTGAATTCATTTTAGCCTCTGGTGTCATAAGCTCCATGGCGAATCATGGAAAATCGCCATCAAAATCCCATTGACCGATGCTTTTCCTATTAAAAGATGCCCGTTGACTTCGGAGATTTCTCAACGGCGTGCCACATTTTTTTTCGGTGTGATTGATGCAACCTATACAAAACCCCCATGTTTATAATTTATAACTGTTTATATATATATATATATACATATATGTATACATACGCTGGGTCATCTTAGTTTGTGAGACACCACTCACAAACTTTTATGCACATCCAAATTCACAGATATTCTACAGAAATTATTATTCAAAGAAAAAACGAATGTTCTGTGAACATGATGGATATCCACTATATAGATAATGAATATCTGTGAAACGATATCCAATTCATTCTCGCTAACGATTCCGGCCGGTGGTTTTTCTGGCCTGCAGATTACCCTCTTCGGCCTCGCATCGAAAACTCGCATCCCAACTGCAACCAGTTGGGTGGGGTCGAATGGCCTGTTGGTTGATGACTTTGATGACTCGTTGGGAGAGAAAAAAAGTCACTGTGTATCATCCATTCTAGACACTGCTCAACTATGGATGATTATGATTGATTAAGATCATATTGGGTTAAACATGGTTAAACATGGTTAAATCATGAACGATCATAGACGATGGTAAATGGTTCCTATTTTGCTTGTGTAGTGGCTCAATAAATTGAACAGAGATGGTCAATACAATATCAGACATGATGATAACAAGTGGGAGAAATGTCCTTTTTGTCATTCCAATCACAGGGCGCTGTATCTAAGCATAACCCATTGCCAAGCATAGATGTCCTCTTCCCACTGGTGTTTGTGGGTGTTTGTGGACAGAGGAGTACTTCCTGATGCAAAATCATTTGAAAAAACACCATTTCCCCCAGGTCTGCTAGAAGCTTTGATCTATACTAGGCATTCCACCTATTTTGATCACTTCAATGGGAATTCCAGGATCCTAAAATGGAGGTACTGTACCATATAAGGACAGATTTTGCTGGGATATTCCCTTACATAGGCCTTATATAGGCCTTATATATGGTAGGTACCTCCATTTTAGGATCCTCAAATTCCCATTGATCACTGGGTCAGCCAGTATGGGATTCACATACACCGAATGCGTATGGTTTTTTCGCAGCAGTGTGGCGAAGTTGCCGTAAATTGGCAGGATTTAGGCAGAATAAGAAAGCTGGTTTTGCTTTTTTACAACCTGTACATTTATAAAGGCAACATGGTTTTGCCTATTGGTATTGACATTCATAGGTATACATTCATAGGTATTGACATGTGTATACCTATGAATTATGCCTATATTTGCTTTGATGCTTTCAAACAGCTTAGTGAAATACCATCCTTTCCTTCGTCGGAGCTCAAGAGCTCCTCGTTGGGATTTTTTAAAGATCAACTCGCCCTGGAGCTGGTTTCAAAGAAACAAATGGCAGTAAAAGCAAGGTCAAGGTCGCAATCCCTCAAGGTTGCAGAATCACCAAAACATCAATCAACATTCAACATCAACATCATAAACTGACTGCTTGGTGGTTTGGAACATGGCTTTTATTTTCCATTTCATATATGGGTTGTCATCCAAACCCCATTGACGAACTCCATCATTTTTCAAGATGGTTAAAACCACCAACCAGCTGAGATGTTGATCACCTTTACCAGCTAAAGTCCAGTTTTTCAGCGGTGCCGGCTGCTTTTGAGGTGGGACCCCCCACATCGATCTCATTGACTATGGAGGCCTTGCAGCCCGTGGGCGGATTTCAGCCTTGAAAATGGTGCTTGAATATGGTTGCACGGGATATTCATGGGGATTTAATAGGAGATTAATGGAATATCAATGGAATATTGGAATATTAATGGAATATTGGAATGTTAATGGAATATTGGAATTTTGATGGCATATGAATAGAACATTAATGGAATATTGGAATATTACGGAAAATTAATTGAATATCAATGGAATATTAATGGCATATTAATGGAATACCCTCTTGTAATTTAAGAGCTTGCCATAGGAAATCGCCATTTCCAACAAGTAAATCATCGAACGTCATACCTGCGTTAAATTACCTGAGGGTCATTGAGCTTAAAGGGCATGGATTCTGATTGGTGGTTTGGAACATTTTTTATTTTTCCATATATCGGGAATAATCATCCCAACTGACTATTTTTTTTTCAGAGGGGTTGAAACCACCAACCAGGATTTTATATGATTTTATCCGATCAGTTGCCAACTTTGGGTGTTTTTCGTCATATTCTTCCGATTTTGGACCTCCAGATTTGAACTTGTGGAAAGCAGAAATTCGCCGAGAAGTTATCTTTCCAGGTTGTTTGCACCTCAAAATGTGGGATGACCAGCCACATTGGCCAAGCTGGTGACACATCGTTTTTTATGATGTTGAACGAAAGCGTTTGGTCCGGATGGGAGGAGGGGTTGCTTACCAATGGAGAAACCATCAAACTAATTTCCAATCTGGAAATCTATGGCCATACTATGCATCACTAGCTGCAGATGGTAACTGGATTCCCCGATTTGAGGTTTCAATCCACTGGCTGTTTTGATGACTCAATTTTATGATTAATATCTATAGGATTCTATAGGATTCTATAGGATTCTATAGGATTCTATGGGAGTCTATAAAGAAACATCACTAAGTTAAACGGTTGAACATGGTGAAACTAATGGAACACCTGGAGCCCCTTGAAACCATTGGATCAGCCGCACAGGTCACCAATCAAGCGCGCTCCACTAATGGAGGTGCTCAAACCGTTCAGCTTCCACGTCGGGGCGCCTGTGGCCGTGCCATTTTTATGGAGAGATCGGGTGATCCTCGGATTTTCCCTCTGGTAAACAGCCACATTTTTCTATGGAAAGATCCAGCATTTTTAATGGCTAAATCATGGTAAATCTATGGAAAGATCCATCATTTTTAATGGCTAAATCATGGTAAATCAACTATTTCTATGGCCATGTTCAATAGCAAACTGTTTGTTTACCAGAAATTAAGCATGACACATCTGGAAATGACCAAAGATGGGGAGGTTATTTGTGGTCACTTTTTCTGGTGGAGGCCATTGATATTGGGGGTCCCCAAGATTTTCAGAGAACGAGCCGAGCTTCCGGGAGATGTGGCTGAAAAATGGACAAGAGAATTAACTGTGCCATGAAGATCCACTACTGATTGGTGGTTTAAAACATGGCTTTTTGCTTGGTATAGCTGAAAATCATTGAGAATCATGTACCTGAAAAGGATGGTTTATATAATTCTGTTTCATTATATAAACTGGTTGGTGGTTTCAAACATGGCTTTTATGACTTCCATTTCATATAATTATGGCTTGTCATCCAAACCCCATTGACGAACTTGACTCATATTTTTCAAGATGGTTAAAACCATTTAAAACCACCAACCAGTAGATATTCACCATCATCAATCATCATTAACCATCATTAAATCACCATTAATCACCATTCATTAGTAATTTTTATGGGGAAGGATTTTTGAGAAACCCTCTCCAGAAAGCTTCTGGTTGATTCCATCCAGTGTTGCTACTGGTTTTTCGCCACTTAATTGGTGATTATGTGTGATGATGCAGCCAATGAGATATTAAATAGGAAGATTTCGCGGCGCCAGTTTGGAACCATGTTTTGGCCAATCCGTTGATGCAAAAAATTCGGGATCCCCTGGGTATTGAACCAACCATCAAACATGGGGATTTGATAGATTCAAAGGCAACATCAATGGGCTTGGAAGCAACGCTGGCATCCGGATCTTGCCAGCTTAGTTATTTAGTTGAGATCAGCGCCATGAAGACACTTGCGGCAATGTTGAACCTTGACATCTAGAGGATAGCCTTGCAGTATCTTGCAGTCCTGATTTTTTCTTCTCCAACATAGTACCCTCTATCTTGTCCTGAAGATACTTATCTAGGATGAAGTGCTGATAGGGAATTGTTTCAACTGACTCCAAGAGCCATCGACACGGTGATTGCGCTTGATCGTAAATAAGCTCTCACTGTAGCTCTAGTGGCCTTTGCGGGGCCACTGGTGCCTTTTAGAAATCTAGCCCTGAATTCCAACATTAGATGATTTTCCTAATATTACATATCACATTATGATTTTCCAACATTAGATCATTTTCCATTGATTTTCCTCACAGAAATAAGGCATGAAATCCCTCACAGAACATCAATTGTCCATTGAGTTCATGGATGTCACCGGGGCCGTTGCCCCATTTTTGGCTCAGCGTAAACCGCAACGGGCCGTTGACGAGTTTGGGTCATGGCGCGAGGGGTGAAGACGGTGAAGACGGTGAAGACGTTGCGATTGGATTTTTAGAGGCCAGGGTGGCGCCATGGCTATTTCAATGGATTGGTTTAAAGGACCATTTACTGGTTTAAGCACCGTATTTAATGGGAAAATCTATAGTTTCCGGTTAAGACGTTCCCTTTAAACAATCCATTGACTATTGGAATTTCCAAAAATGCTGGTTCAAAGATGTTCGAAGGAGATTGTAGGGATTTGTAGAGTTTGTATGCAGATAAAAGATGATGAAAAAAACTCCTATCAGACAGCCAATGACATTACATGATATAACAATGATATAACTATAGCATGATATAGCCATGTTGTACCAAGATCATATTTGGGCAGAGAGATTTGGCTGCTGCACCCATTACACTCCTCAATGTTGAATAGGTGTGCCCACCATTTACCCGCAGTGTCTGCCCAAAGTTGTGTGTTCATACTCTGAGTGATGATATCACATATATTGTCACATATTATCACACATATTATCATATATTATCACATTCTGGCTACACCTTTAAGTAAACTTTACTGTAGGTGTACCCACTGCAGACGAACCTTAATCACTGCACTGATCTCTGCTCTTGGACCCTGCCATTCGGAGATCTTGGAGATGTAGCGGCTACAGCACAGATTTCGGTCATTTTGATACCCGCCATCATAGCCATCATAGCCATCCCATGTTTGGAATTAGAGAAACCAAGGGAGAAAAGGATCTTATCTTGACCTTTTTTCAGAGGAAGCCTCAAAACGAGGTCCAACAATGATTTGTCTGAGCCAAGTTGAGTCCTTTGGATAGGACATACCCATTTTGAGACTTCAAGAAACCGGCAACTTTCATAGCCTTTGTGCATATATACTGTAACATTATATATATATATAAATATAGGGCATAGATACTTAGCCTATGAGCAATGGTTGAGCTCAAGAGACTGCAGGTTCTGGTATAGTACTCATACCCATATAGATATGATAGATCCCTATATTTGATGGCGCATTTTCCAATGTTAGCTGTCTCTGGGTGCAATCTCCCATGTTCGCTGCCAAAATCCCCGATTGCTGAACATCTCCATGGTGAAATCTGCACCAAAGTGGTGAAATCTTGGTTGGCGAATCCCTTTTTTGATCCCATGTTCGGTGAAACCTCCCATGTTTCATGGTGAAAATGCCACTGTTTGACCCCAGGCAACACGGCGGCAACACCGCTGCGCCGCTGCGTGGCTGCGTCGGCAATGCGCCTGAGCCGCTCTGCCGGAGATGCGAAATTCGGTGCCGCGGCCAAGGTTGGGAAATGACCATCAGCAACATTTGGAGTCTGAAAATGGGGTATACCCCAAAAGTTAATATGATGATAATCTGGGGTACTCTATTTTCAGAGAAAACCATTTCAAAGTTAAAAAATATACTATATAGAGACTTAATTTACCAAGAGTTTAACAGGATATCTTACTGTTCTATCTTTTTCGGGGTTACTACATTTTATTGAGTGGCTGGGAGGAAGCTACGGAGAATGAGTATCCAAATTTAGCTGGTAAAAAAATATCAAAAAGGAAAGCCAGTTGGAGCTAGCTCAAAATTATATCCCCATGATAATCGTCTTTGGCTAAACTATAGTGACCTCACGTCGTGACCATGGGATTCGTAATCGGCATGATCCCAAGAAGAAGCCTGATATTTCAGTTTAGTGAATTATAGTTTGCCCATATTTGCCCAGTGTCATTTGTTGGAACATCTCCCCAAAAAATTGGGATCCGCCCCCGAGGTGCCATTGCCCCAGCGGCCCCAGTGTCTCCAGCCCTGCCACGGCTGTCACGGCTGTCGAAAGCCTCCCGGAGAAGCAGCTCTTCGCCGGCGGTCGTCCCTTGGACCTCGTGAATTTTCAGCAAAATCTGCAGACAAATGGCTATGGATCAATACCTATTATACATACCATTTTTAGTGGGATGAACATCCATTTACCAGCTATTTTGGGGTTCACCAGGGGTACCAGGGTTTTGACCCATCCCCACATAGGGAACACATGCTGAAAAATACAGGCCCGTAGGGATTTCACCAGCAAACATTTCATCATTTTTGTGCTGTTCATCTGGATTTTGGATGATTTTGGTGCTTTTTTGAGCTGCAAAACATGAGATTTCAACAAGGATTGTCGGGGATTTTTGCAGGATGCGAATCAGAAGAACTCAGATTTTGGGCTCTTGGAATTCACCAACAATTCATGGTGGCCGAAAAAGGGCATGGGGTGCCGCAAATCCCAAGTTCAACGGGGGTGTCTCAAAATTTCGGTGACCGGAACAGTGATGACAAACCATGCAGTTTGGGCTTCAAAGGTTCAAAGTCCTGAAACCCAAACTGAACTATTCTGGAGCTTGGGTGGTGTTCTCGTAGTTGAACATGAGTTGCTGAAGAAATGCATAGAAATCCCATCAAATTCCCATTTTTTGAAGAGACAGAAAATTTCAGGCGAGGCATGGTAGAATGGTAGATCATCAGAAGCTTAATTCAGACCTATAGATACCATTAGATACCTATAGCCTATAAGATCCTATGAGTATAAGCCCAGAGGATTTGTGGCTCCATCTAGTGGGAGCTGAACCTTGATTTCGGCTTTCTGTTTAATATGAATCATCTCTAGAGAATTTATGGCATTGGCGACCAAGCCAATGGTTTGACGACCGGTAAACAATCCTTTGTTGTGTATGTTTGTAGATCATTTCCTAGGTAAATCCGTGAATTCCATAGCTATGTTAGTCTACTGAAGGTTAAAAATACATAAAGATACTACTTAAGGCTAGACTCATTCATAGAGTCTAAAACTTATAGATTAATAGGCTAGTCTACTCAGGGTTATTACCTATTATTAGTAGATAAGAATAACCAAGGTTACTCTACCAGTGGCTAGCCAATGTACCTAAACCTGCAGTAGATCTCAGAGTAGGTAGACCCTTTGTAGTACCCATTATTAGTTTAGTCCTACCATCAAAATTATCATGAGGTATTTTCATTCTTAATCATTCATCGGTATTAATCATTATTACCCACTGATACATTTGATAACAATAATATAATCACCATTATCAGTATTAACCATTAATGATTATGCTTAACCATGAATATTAACCATTAATGATTATGATTAAACATTAGTATTACCCACTAATATCAATTACCCACCAATCACTATTAATCGGTATTAACCATTATTAAGTCTGGAAATTAACACAGACCCTGTCATCAGCATCTCATCAATATGATAAATGGTGATTATTACCTACAATCTCATCAAAAGATAAATAGTGATTATTACATCTTTTTACGTATTACTGTATTACCTTATATAAATCATAAATAGTGATCACAATTAACTGGTGATTATTACAGTATTATTAGCCTTTATTGAACCATTCTAACAGGTGAGTCCCACGGGAATAATCACCATCTCATCATGAGAATCTGTTAAGTTCCAGGCCGAGTCGAAGCCGTTGCCGCAAGATCCGCCAGCTGCGGCGGGTGCCGTGATGATGTCGTGATGTTTGTTGGGCGACCATGAAAGAATGGGGATTTACCACTAAAAATGATGTTTTCATGGATGTGAAGCCATGAAAAAGTGGTTTTCATGAAATTTGATGGTTGATTTCTGTCGATTTTCTATTTTGGTGATATGTAAATGGGGATTTGAAAATCGAAGTTCACCATGAAAAAATGGTGGTATTTACTCAGCAAAATTAGGGATTGTCACCAATGATCGTTTGTTTTTTTCCTCAAGGGTGGTGGGCGATGGAGGCAATTAAATCTCAGAGGGCATAGATGTTTGAATTAGTTTGGATTGATATCCTTGGGAATTACATTTTGAACAGGCTGCATTTGAAAAGGAACCAGGCAAATCTTTGGAATTGATAAATTGGGTTGGTTTTGTTGGTGTTTTTTTTTCAAACAGAACACACCTTGGGTGTTGATGATATTAGTGAGGATTGCACTCCACAGAAAAAACAAAACATGCATTTGTTTGAGGGGATAGCTATCAAAAGAAATTCATACATGAGTCAAAGTTATTTTTTTTGGTGTTCCATCAATCAGCACACGGGATCACCAATCCCCATGTTTTCAGCACTGGATGGTTTCAACTGCCATGAAAACATATGGTGATTTGAAGCAGCAAAGGTCTGGGGTCACGTGGATTTTCTCATCCCCAAGAAGCGTTGGCGCTTGGGAAAATAGGGAGATCTACCCCCAGGCGCTGGGTGGTAGGTGTTAATATGTTGAAGAAACTCTTGTGATGATCATATTAAACATGGGTAAACATGGGATATTGATGGATATTGACCGAAGATCTACTAAATGATGGGATAAATGTTGAACCTTTGGAATGCCTAACAGGGAATATCTAAACATATCTAAACATATCGAAACGATTTGCCTTGAACGACGTTCCCTCTATTAATCGATATAACCGTTTGCTATAGAAACCCACCATTTTCGATGGATAAATATGTTTCATCATCTACAGACGGGCCATAGCTTGCCATAGCTACCGCTTAGATTACCACAGGGTAATTTCGTTGGACAGTTTCTTGGTTTCATGTTTCATGAGATGTACCATTGGTCAACGACGCTAGTATGATAGTATGTTTGTGCATTTTTTGGCTGCCAACGGTTTGTTCCAATGTTGGGGTACCATGTTGGCGTACACAAAATTAAAGACAATCAATGAAACATGATGAAACTAGGTATCTAGATGATGCATCTCCCCAAGCTGGAGAGAGGCAGCCTCTTTCCGAGGTGAAGAAGACTTGGGAGAGTCGCTTTGATTGCAAAAGCTACAAGCATAAAATAGCCTGCAAAAGTGGAGACATGACAAACATAGATGAACATTGGGATTTATCCAGCCAAAATGATGATTTTGCGGCATATTAAGACTAGTCATGCATCAGCAAATATATCGATGAATGCATCAAACAGGCGGGAAAGAAACATCAATCACAATAAATCTAGTTGGCTACTAGTACCACCGAAAACTATGATGGGTTTCCGCCAAAATCGATCTGTTGGCCGCAGTACTTGCTTCGGTCACGATGGCAATGAACGATGGCGAAACTGGGGGCGTTGCTTTGTCTGTCTATTCCAACCTCAGGGATGAGCTGGATAAACTAAATGGTCATCTGAAAGCCATCTCTTACCCTCTGGTAACTAATATAAATATCAAACATCACCATGTTTAATAGGTACATTATTGAAGCAAATGGGATGGGCCATCCATACCATGGCTACAGAATGTTTCTTGTGTTTACCAGAGAGTATCCATGAGTATCCCATTTTCAGCTCCCATGAAATCCCGTTCATATCCCATGCAACCATCATTTTTCCATGGCACCCTAGCCCTGGACTTCCTGAGACGTCAAAGCCTTGGATTCCTGGAAGTTCAGCGGAAGAGCGCCAAGTGGGCGGCGCAACTGAAGGAGCCGCCAGCTGAGTCATAGGGCTACCCCCAGGCATCATCCATTTTGATGGTATTTTCCGTAAAAAAAGAAAAACAACCATCCAGCTATTGGGGTACCCCCATGACTATTGGAAAGCCAAAAAAATACTAGAAGTTGGGGCTCCATAGTTAGCTAAGTTGACTTATAACTTGGTAACCAGGGCTTATGGATGCTTATGGGGTATATAACTATAGTATGAATGCTATTTTAAGGGGGGGTTATTAACCCACTTAGACCTGTAAGGTCCCCACCCGTTTTTACAATCTAAGGGCATCATCCTGAAGTGGCTGAATTTCAGCTCGTTTCAGGTTGATGATTTTTAAATTTAGCCAGATGAATAGCAACAAAAACCATGAACAAACTTGAATATGTTGCGGTGATGGTTCTATTCAACTTGAATATGTTGTGGTGATAGAATCAACAACAACCATCAACACTAGGGATTTCACAGGATAGTTATCAATGGCAACAAACAATAGCAGCTATTCACGGGCCCCATCAATGGGAATATGACATGGCGGGCCACTTTGGATTTAATCCACCTGGATGTTCTTGAGGGCTTGGAAGCGAGTTGGATTGTAACACCTTTCACTCATGACGGATGGCCATGGCAAATTTAGACATGATGCTGCATACGATGGTCAACCAGCTACAAAGTCAATTGAAATGAATTGAACATCGGGATGAACTCATCCAATTTGGTGATTCTGAGTGGTAACCAATTCATTCCGTTCAAACCAGTTTTAGAGATTTTAGTGTACTTAGTTCATGTCAGTCGGCATTCTTGATCGTGTAGCAAATTTTGATCTGTATCCAGGTGAGATGGTTGTCCAGCTCGGCATGGCTATGGGGTAGACATGGGGATATCCAATGTATGGCCACTTCGGAAAATGATGATTACCCTCCGGCGATCAAGTTTGATCCGCTCAAACATGGCATGGACAATTCCACACTAATAGATGGTTCTCTCATTAAATTAAATACCCTCTGGTAAACTAACATAACTATGGAAAATCACCATTTTTAATGGGGAAATCCACTATAACTGGCCATTTTCAATAGCTGTGTTAAATTACCAGAGGGTAAATTAAATACATCATATAAAACTGGCATTTTGATTTGCCGCTTTTGATTACTGGAGATTATATAGGTATACCATGGTATAACGGATTTATGGGTACCCATGGCACCCAATTTTCAGACAAATCCAGGTTAAAAAAAAATAACATCGCAGCCAATGGCTTGTACCCAAGTTTTCAACGCTGGCCGGTACTATCCGTTGTTCCCTAATATTCAAAGCCATTTTTACACCTAAAATTCCAAGCTCGCAGAATTGGTTTATTGGTTTATGGGACAATTTACCCTCTGGTAATGGCTAACGTAGCTATTGAAAATGACCATTTATAGTGGATTTTCCCATGAAAAATGGTGATTTTCCATAGCTATGTTAGTTTACCAGAGGGTACAGGACACCCCCGCGTGATAACTGTGGGGAAAAGTTATGGATTTCGCCAGTTGGTTTCGACCGATTTCTTTTCCCTTCCACCGGCTGGATCCGTTCGCAGAAATCGCCAGCTTCGGCAAGAGGACCTTCTGAGAAGCTATCAGAAACCGTCACTGGCGGCCAAGAAAAGCAAACTTGAGAAACGGCAGCCACTCGGATAAAGGATGGAGGATGTTGGAGGGGTTGAAACACAGAAACACAGTTTTCGATGAAGTGAAGTGTATTTTGACACCCTGCATGACCTAAAGTTTGGCAATTCGTTGGTCAATGATTTTGTCAGTAAGATAAGATTCAACCATCCATTTTTCTGGAATTCTAACTTGGGATCCATATATATATATATATATATGTATATATATATATTAATGATTGTATTTTCAGATCTTGCCATCTTCCATCCCCTGATTTATTTTGCTCCAAATTTCACTGGGATCTATTTTAGATCTGTCGGGAGCTCGGGTGGCCCAAGAAGCCCACGTCCCTTTAGCATCCCAGGGTCCCAGGTTGCCCAGCAAGGGGCCCAGCTTTTTTTAGGACGGAAAAAAAGATTCTCTTCGATTCCAGTGATGATTTAGACCAGTTGTTGAAGGCGGTTCCTGGATGGCAAGGGGGATGCTGGTGGCAATTGAGTTGATTCCCGCTGTTGGGGATGGTTGGATCAGAAGCCCCACAAGTTTGGATATCACTTATAAATCCCTATTCTTATGATGGCCCTCTCCACAGAAATCCTGCCCGGAGACCAGAATTCCCGGATACCAAGTTTTTCAAGATGGCAGTGTTCAGCTTGAAATGGGACTTATGGTGTAGGGTGCAGTCGCCGTGGAGAGTGTTGTCAAAGTTTGGGTATTGGCACATTGCATATATAACATAACACATATATATATAGTTGTATACATATACACATACGCATACATATACATAGACACATATAGACACATACACATACATATACGCAGACATAGACATATATTGCATGTATTATGTATATACATACACGGATCATATGTATATATACAGTATATATTATATGTATATATAATACTGGTTGGTGGTTTGGAACATGTTTTATTTTTCCATTTCATATATGGGTTGTCATCCTTCCCATTGACGAACTCCATCATTTGTCAGAGGGGTAGGGCTCAACCACCAACCAGAATATATAGACTTCTATAGATCAGGTCACTTCTCCGGATTGCACCCGGGGTAACAAAATACAAAAGACATCAAGACACATGTTGAAACATTTAAATAGACCAACATCTGATTGGTGGTTTGGAACATGAATTTTCCTGGTTAATCTATGGTTAATCTATGGTTAGTAATGGTTAATCATTGGAATAACAATACATCTGATTGGTGGTTTGGAACATGGCTTTTATGACTTTCCAGAAACAGTTGGGAATGGAATGATCATCAGAGGGGTAGGGCTCAACCACCAACCAGACATGTTTTGGATGTGACGAACGAGGCTGTTGCATAGTCTTGTTTATTTTTTTACCCTTTTTTCGCTCCTGCATTCAGAGACTCCGGGCGCGCCGTAAAGCGCGCTTTTCGGGGCGCCGTCATCTAAGGAAGAGTTGCAACGTCAAACCACTTGGCTCCTTGGAGATGTCATGGGTCAACAGTGGAGATAAAAACCCACAAACGTTTCTGCATTGGATATCTGGTACCCCAAGATGGGATAGATATTAGATATCTTCTTGGGATATCCCACAATGGTACCCAAAATAATCTAGTATCCTAGGTACTTCTGAAATTTGGGGATTTTCCTAGAGATGATTCCCTAAGTTTCATAAGTTTTTCTCAGTTTCATTCGGCCAAGTTGTCATGACCTGGCCCATCGCCATGGCCAAAAAATGTGGAGTGGTGTTGTTGATTTTAAGAATGTGAGCAGCGTTCAATAATACCCCTGTTAGCCTGTTGAATCTGTTGGTTGATGATTGTCATGGGAATATAGCGATATATATATATAAAAGGGATTACCCTCTGGTCAATTAACAGTTGGACCCTGAAAATCACCAATTTTTATAGAGGAAACTAATCTGAACCAACCCCCATCTACCAG
>CAMXCT020004802.1:90145-107645 GCA_947184155.2 Cladocopium goreaui | reverse complement strand
AATACTTGGAAGGCACCACTGTTGAGCCCTTAAGGAATACCACTGTTGAGTGGTCATTAGAGGAGGCTATAGCTACCTGGTTTATTGGGGATTATGACAAGCCACAATTAGAAGGATACCTATCAACCATGATGGAAAATGCAGAGCTAGATACTTTGCCATCGGATGCACGTGAATGTATCGATGAAGTCCGTTTGGTCCAGCAGTGTGGAAAGCAGAGACCGTAGTAGAGATCAACAAGATCAGCTGGGGCACATAGTTTAGCTGCAGCTCCGAACCATGATTTCAACTCTGAAACTCTACACGGTTGGAGAATTGCAAGGCAGAATGCGATCGGGTCTATTTGTGTGTGGGGGAAGCTCCGGGTGACCCTTAAATTGCTGCAGTAAAGTGACAGACATAGAGGAATATTTCATATACCCATCCACTACAGATTCACTCTCTTGAAAGGAATATCAAAGGCACACCATGATCTTTCTGCAAATCAGTCTGACAAATCATTCGAACCTTCGGTGTCAATTTTCGATCTTGGTGCTTTGGTCCTCTGGATTCTAGATGGTCTCCCAAAGAATTGGTTTAAAGTAAAGACCACAGGAACCAAAAGACATGGTGTCCCTTTTTATTTCCCCCTCTCCGCCATCCATTGAAGAGGATTGCATCAAATTTAGATCTCTTGATCCCTAGCCATTTCTGTTACTTCGAATTAATAAATGATTGATCTCAGGAAAAGAGGGAGAAGGCTGATCGACTTCTTTCGCACATGTCGAACCAAGTCCAGTGCCCAAAAACACGCAGCAAAACATCATTGAATTCAGTAGAGTAATTTGCACTGGTTTTGGACATTCAATGTTGTTGAATATTAAACCAAGAAAAAAAGCAGTTGATGATCAACCATAAATTACGAACACTATTTTTGTTAACTAGCAGAACATCAATTCAGTATAGTTTTTCCCTTGTTAAAGCCATTTTATCAACATGGCTACTTCCAATTTTGAGAAGCGCCGTGTGGTCATCATGGTCATCATGGTCATCCCTCACTTTGGCATTGATGGCCTTGGGTGTAAGGTGAAATCCTCATCTTTCATCATTTTCCAAGGAGTTTTATATCTGGATTCCATCTATGTCCATGGGAATTACGATGAAAAAAGGGAATCACTGAATCACACGAAAATCTTAGTTTATGTCATTGTCATTTCAGCTTTGTGATTCAAAAAATTATGGTTGATGCAGAGTTTTCCTGCTGAAATCACCTGGTACGAAAACATCACCGCTCCAGGTATGGCATCAAACGACGCTTACGGCGCAGCCGAACTCCACAGAAATTGGTTGAGGTGAAGGAGACGGCTTTGCGCTTCATCTACCCTGCTGCAATCAAACGTGGAACATCCATGCAAATCTCTGTGTTTTATGGACATTGAATGGAAACTGGGTAACTGGATGATTTTCCAGTTTTTTAAATTTTGGTACATTTTGGTTCCACATCCAATTCTTGGTATCTCCGGTATACGATTCTGTGGTCGTATCTGGTTATGGCATCCAGCCGGGGAAGCACAGCTGAAGCACTGGACATGTCTGGGACTTTCCGGATCTATGGGGACACAATCGAATTGATTCCCCCATGGCCGACATCTTCTAGGTCAATCTTACATGGATACTTTAACCCTTTAGTCTTTTGGTATCAATGGGAATATCTAGGTATCAATGGGAATATCTAGGTTCACCAGCAAAGAAATTTTCTTTTTGGCCGACATCTTCTAGGTCAATCTTACATGGATACTTTAACCCTTTAGTCTTTTGGTATCAATGGGAATATCTAGGTTCACCAGCAAAGAAATTTTCTTTTTTTGCAGGGTATCTGGCTGATTGCCGACATATTCCACATATAATGGTCTTGATTTGCCACCTTTCTCTGCCACCTTTCTCCATTTTTGGCTTCATCCCAGACGTGGCGTACTTGGGAAGAAAAAAACCATGGGTTTTTTCTATCGATTTTTTGTCCAGAACCCAACAACAACTATAGTTGGTGATGTTGGTGGTTTCCAAGATTTTTTCCCCACCTGCCAGGTGAGGGTTGTTAGATTTTATGTCAGTTGCCTCCTCCTGCCTCGTCCTCCTCTCCTCCTCCTCCTCGTCCTCCTCTCCTCCTCGTCCTCCTCGTCCTCCTTGTCATCCTTGTCGTCCTTGTCGTCCTCGTCGTCCTCGTCGTCCTCGTCGTCCTCGTCGTCCTCGTCCAACTGCGACCCGCGATCCACAGTGTTCCCTGCCGGACCTCAACCACGACCATCCACGCCCAGTGTTCCCTGCCGGACCTCAACCACGACCATCCGCGCCCAGTGTTCCCTGCCGGACCTGAACCGCGAGTATCCACGCCAAGTGTTCCCTGCCGGACCTCATGTAGGAAGAAAAAATGTCAGATAGAGTGCCAGAAGATTTGCCAGGTAGAATGCCAGAAAATATGCCAGAAGATATGCCAGATAGATATGCCAGAAGATATTCCAGAAGATATGCCAGATAGAATGCCAAATAGAATGCTAGATAGAATGCCAGATAGAATGCCAGAAGATATGTCAGAATATATGCCAGAAGATATGCAGATAGAATGCCAGAAGATATGCCAGAAGATATGCCAGATAGAATAGCCAGATAGAATGCCAGAAGATTTGCCAGATAGAATGCCAGAAAATATGCCAGAAGATATGCCAGATAGATATGCCAGAAGATATGCAAGAAGATATGCCAGAAGATATGTCAGAATATATGCCAGAAGATATGTCAGATAGAATGCCAGAAGATATGTCAGAATATATGCCAGATAGAATGCCAGATTGAATGCCAGAAGATATGTCAGATAGAGTGCCAGAAGATATGCCAGATAGAATGGCAGAAGATTTGCCAGATAGAATGCCAGAAGATATGCCAGATCATATGCCAGAAGATATGCCAGATAGAATGCCAAATAGAATGTCAGAAGATATGTCAGATAGAATGCCAGAAGATGTGCCAGTAAGAACATGTATAAATGTCATGGTGGGGATCGCACGAAGTAAAGTAATTTTCCCCACCTGCCAGGTGAGGGTTGTTAGATTTTATGTCAGTTGCCTCCTCCTGCCTCGTCCTCTCCTCCTCCTCCTCGTCCTCCTCGTCCTCCTCGTCCTCCTTGTCATCCTTGTCGTCCTTGTCGTCCTCGTCGTCCTCGTCGTCCTCGTCGTCCTTGCTCAACTGCGACCCGCGATCCACAGTGTTCTCTGCCGGACCTCAACCGCGAGTATCCATGCCAAGTGTTCCCTGCCGGACCTCAACCACGACCATCCACGCCCAGTGTTCCCTGCCGGACCTCAACCAAAAGTTGCCAGAAGATATGGATAGAAGAGAAATGCCAGAAGATATGACAGAAGATATGCCAGAAGATATGCCAGATAGAATGCCAGAAGATATGCCAGAAGATATGCCAGATAGAATGCCAGATAGAATGCCAGAAGATTTGCCAGATAGAATGCCAGAAGATATGCCAGAAGCCAGAAGATATGCCAGATAGATGCCATGCCAGAAGATAGAAGATATGCCAGAAGATATGCCAGATGACATGCCAGATAGAATGCCAGAAGATATGTCCAGAAGAAGATATGCCAGAAGATATGTCAGATAGAATGCCAGAAGATATGCCAGATAGAATGCCCAGATAGAATGCCAGATTGAATGCCAGAAGATATGTCAGATAGAATGCCAGAAGATATTCCAGATAGAATGCCAGAAGATTTGCCAGATAGAATGCCAGAAGATATGCCAGAAGATATGCCAGATCATATGCCAGAAGATATGCCAGATAGAATGCCAAATAGAATGTCAGAAGATATGTCAGATAGAATGCCAGAAGATTTGCCAGTAAGAAAATGTATAAATGTCATGGTGGGGATCACACGAAGTAAAGTAATTTATGTTCAAATATGTTCAACATGTTTTCATCCCTAGAAATGGATGTAACATTCAAGGTACTTGGGTCCAATTTTCAAAGTAATTAGATAGTTCCCAGATATTTCCGAAATCACATATTTGGTGTAATTATATATATATAAACACTAGAATTACTTTACTTCGTGTGATCCCCACCATGACATTTATACATTTTGTTACTGGCAAATCTTCTGGCATTCTATCTGACATATCTTCTGGCATTCTATCTGGCATATTTTCTGGCATTCTATCTGGCATATCTTCTGGCATATTATCTACTCAAATCTTCTGGCATTCTATTTGGCAAACATTCTGGCACTTTATCTGGCATATCTTCTGACATTCTATCTGACATTTTATCTGGCATTCTATCTGGCATACCTTCTGGCATTCTATCTGGCATATCTTCTAACATTCTATCTGGCATATCTTCTGGCACTCTATCTGGCATATCTTCTAACATTCTATCTGGCATATCTTCTGGCACTCTATCTGGCATATCTTCTGGCATTCTATCTGGCCGTTGAGGTCCAGCGGTGCACACTGAGCTGGGAAGGTCCCAGGTTGAGGTCCAGCAGTGCGCGCTGAGCTCGGAAGTTGGCGAAGAGCTTGGCGAAGAGTTCGCAAGGCGGAAGTGGAGGTGGAAGTTGATGCAGACATGGTCGAGGAGAAACTGGAGGAGGAGGCGGTCACCTGGCAGGTGGGGAAATAGTTCACTATAGTTCCCACGTATTTCAAAGTAATCATATAATTGTCCCAAGTGACTTTCACATCGGCAGCGACAGGAGCCCAGTGAGGACTCGGAGCCGGATCTGGAGCAGCTGCTGTCGCAGAAGCAACAGGAAGAGCGGCGGCAACGGAAGCAGCGCCTTGGGAGAGATGATTTTGACAGGAGGTCATTTTGGGAGATCACCATATCCCATAGGATCCATAGTGCTGGTATATTAATGCTAACATGACTGGGGTATTGATCGGATCCATGTTACCATATATATATATAGCATGCATGGATCCTATGGGTATTTAGGGAACATCCATGACAAAGGCACTTTGATTCGTCGTTTTTAAACGGCTACCGTTTGGGTGCCGTTTGTTGACAAACATGTTTTTGTTTTTCAATGCCAGTGGAACGGCCATGGGAAATATCCATCAAAGATAGTTTTCTATGACCAGGACCGTCTTGTGAAATCCGAATTGGAATCCTTTGGAAATTCATTGGCGTTGATTTCTGTTTTTATATCTGAGTAGTTTTTGGATCGTTTTCCAGATTTTGGATTATTGATTCACCATCAACAATTCGAGAAGCAACCATGAAATTTCATCATCAACCATTTGGATTGAACATAGATTTCAAGGAGAGATCCTGCTCAAAAAAAATCTGGGGGCGATTTTTTTGAAGCCCTAAAAATTGCCCACAACCGGTGTTTGGATTCGAAGATTTTATGAATATATGGCCTTGGGTCATGGGCCGCTACCCAAAAAAATATGGGACTATCGTGACTTGGGGAATGCTAATATCCCCAGAGAACACTAACCATGAATTCTAGCGTTTTTATCCAGTTTCTGGTTGCGGATTTTGGTTTTACATATTTTTCCGGCGGAGGACAATGACTGGGGGAAGTTTCTCAAACAGGACAGATGAGATGGTGCCTCAAAATGGTTCAATACTTGACGTGGCAAACACGTTGCCTCCGTAGTCCATGCTGGCTTCACTACATGATGAATATCCAAGTTTCTTTGTTGGTTCGGAACATCCATGCCAGATGGTGTCCTATATCCCTCCTCTCGCTCTGTCTTCACCGCCAATACCTTTGGGGCCTTTGCATAATATGGTTCAAGGTTAAACATGTCGCACACCTGGAATCTTGGAATAGGGTCACAAAATGGTGCGTCCTGGAGAGCGCAGCTCGTACCTCTCGTTGTCGTCGTTAAAGCCACATCTTTGTGGATCCCTCCCCTTGTCCCCCAGCATTGTTGCCACAAAGGAGGTCATACCCAACATCATCCAGCCTTCAGAAAAAAGTCGCCATTGTTCTAGTGGGCTTGAATTGCTCACCATGCTAGCTTTTTTTAGTGGGGGAAGGGCTAAGCTCTTGTCTTTTCATATGTTTTCATGCTTTGTCTCTGGGTGTTTCTTAAAAAAACTAACATTCACATGTTGGTTGATGAATCATCCCCTTTTGGTGCTGGATCCCCCCGGCTCAGGCTCAAGAAATCTGTCGCAAAGTTCGACAAGTGCCGCGGCTGTCGTGGACCAAAAGTCTTGGAGTTGGGCACAATGATTTCAATGTTTCACCCAGTCATTGTTCAATTTATGTGACATGTAGTCAATGTTTTTTTGTGATTGTCCCAGTTACTTAGTGGTTTCAATGTTTCATGTGAATATGTTTCATGTGATGTGATGTCCAGCCATCGATGTATAAGAAAGATGTGGGGTGGAATGTCCCATTTCCATCCCCTTCCAGGGTCTCTACTCATCTCCACAGTCTCCAGGAGAACCCAAGGCATGTCCCCGTGAGCAATAGAACAAGTCCATCTTCGCCAGCTTAAGGCCCCATTGTCAATTCCTGTTGGTTCAAGTTCCATTTGGGTCACATTTATGCTGGTACACATCTTTCGTGACCAATTGCAAACATGATCTGTCTTGTTTTGAGTTGCCTAAGTACCACAGATGCCAAAGTATGAAACAATATGATCTATATGCAAATAATTTCAAATAGTAATAACGCCCATTAAAACAACCCTATGTTCCCTTGGTGTATACTGGGATTACATACCTAGACAAATAAAGAAAACGACGCTCCGTCCAACTACATCCAACTACTCAATCCGCGGATAAAGATTAGTTACTCCATCCAAGTACTACGCTTAAGCAAAATATGTGAATCGCCACTGCCATCGTGTTCATTATCACCATAATGCCACCATCACCACCATTACAATCACCACATTACAAGCCATCACTGGCTTGACTTGCAACGATGAAGACCATGTTCATCCTATTATCATCATATTATCATTGTATTATCATCCTATTATCATCATATTATCATCATATTATCATCATATTATCATCATATTATCATCATATTATCATCATCATCACCACCACCATCACCATCATGATTGCCATCACCGTCAATAGGGATAGATATGATATAACCAATGATTGTGATTATCACTACTAAGATAGTTAATGTCACTGTTATGTTTAAAGCTATTAACACATAGTAAAACATCAAATGATTACCATTATAATTCAGAGTGATTCTAATATTGACAATCATAATAACAATATAGAGTACAGTAATATTTAACTCTCAATTATTGTAACATGTATATTTATTATAACTATTAATTATCAATAATTATCAACTATAATAGTGTTACATAGTGTTCCATCCCCTACAGCTCCAAGCACCTTCTGAGAGACTGTATTTGGAGTTGGTTTTTGGAGTCTAAGCACCTTCGAATTGAGGGTATTTGGAGCACTATCCCATATGCTCCATGTAATAGTCACCAACATTTACCCCATAAATCACCAAGTTTTGTAGGTAAATATACTATACATGGAGCATTTGGGTACAGGAATCATTAAAAAAAACATACTCCCATAGGATCCATGTATGGTATATATACTAACATTGGGGGTATATTGATGGTAAATGTCACCATATATAGCATACATGGATCCTATGGGACTGGTATTAAAAAAAAACGGTAATCCAGGTGGATGGCGAACTACTTGGAACGTGAAGGCCTGAAGCCACCGAAGCCGCCGGCTCCGGGTTCACCCGATTCACCCGAAGCCGACGCGCCGCGTCGGATACGTCGCCGTCCGAGCACGGCCCCGGCCATGCGCCGGCCTAGCTGACATAGCTATGGAGAAGGGCCCAGTCATGGATGGTGTTTACCTATTAAATTAATATCAAATCCTACTACTGTAAGTCCTACAAAAATAATGATTTTCCCATAGCAGACTGTGAAATTACTTGAGAGTAGAGCATGCGTTTGATGCAATAAGAGCGACTGATGAAAGTTGTCGGCCCCAATCAGAAGAGCTCCATTCTTGCAGACATCCGTTGAGATGAAGATACCGTCTACCTCTGATGGGGACAGAATTTTGCTTCTCGGGCATTGTAAAATCCAAGCACGTTATATGTTTCAGTTGGGGATTTCCTTGAGATGTAATTGGATCCACAGAGTTTTCATGTCCCACAAATTCTGAAAAATCATGTTCAAACACTTTTCTGTATCTTCCGAAACTGTTGGTTTTAATTTCAGGGCTCTTTCCATTCCACTCGTCGCGCAAGCACCCCGCTTGGTGCGAACGCCGGGGACGAAAAACGTTCCGTCGCTGGGAGCACCGAGACTCGTGGGGACGAAAAACACGTGTTCGACTGGCGCTACGATTCATGGGGATGATTGATGACTGATGGCTGATAAGAGCACCATGGGACCATTAAAAAAATATAGTCCCATGCGTTGATAGCATGGTATTTTTAGGTGCTTTTTTAGAAACAGCCTCATCATGAAAAAATGGTCCCATCCATTGGTATACCCATGAAAATAGTGATTAATAGTCAGTCATCATATTTTTATGGGGATGATTGATGATTGATGATTGATGGTGAATGAGTTGTATATACCATTACTGATGACACTGATGCTACACTGATGCTATGATATATACGCATAATATGTAGACCTTTTCCGGTTACTTGCAAAATTTGAAGACTGATCTAAGAAGTTTAATGATGTTCAGCAGTGCAGCATTACATTGTTTGGGTTGGGTACAATCTCATTTTCGTCGATGGATGTTGGCGGCGTTTGGCTAATATCCCCGTGGTGTTGTCCCAATGGTTCGTGTTCCCATTCTGGATTACAATACCTGGGCAAGTCGACACTAGCTGAAGTGACGTGACCGTCAATGGTCGTCGTACTACGTATCAGGAAAGATTCGGAAATCATCTCCCAGACAAATCAAGTTGGATTCGGTTGGTCAGGTTGGTCAAGTATCAGAAATTGCCTGTTCTTGCCTTGGTGGTGGTAAGTGGTAAATCGAGGTTGTTGGCTGATATCCCATCCGCCCAAGATTAAACACCCATTGGTTGCTGGCCCACACATATTTGAAAAAATCCCCCACCACCCCATGGTTCATGGGTGGTGTTTAAACTGGGATATCATTTGTTTTCAGAGCCTGATACTCCCACCTTATGACTTGGATAAATCTAAGATTGATTTCTGAGACTTGACCATTTTAAGTACCCTCCTGTACTCAAACCTGGCAATGGAACATCCGTATACATGGAGGTTTCTAGCTGGGAAAAGCATCTATAGACTAGAGGTTTTTCCATTGCCACGTTTGATTATCGCTATGTTTTCCACATCACCTCATGTTTTTAGATGTTTTTAGATGTTTTTAGCACTTCACCTTTGGCTGGCAACGATCTCCAAGGCCATTTGGATGGTGCCATGAAGAGGTTCGCATCTTGCTTGGCGTTCAATGGCTAATTGGCCCCAGAAAGATCACACCAATCATAGAATTTGCGCCGTTCCATGTGTCCCGGAATTGCTTTGAGAAAATTTGCCAGGAAACTCTCGGAAACCTCTGTGACTCTATTTTTAAATCTTTTTCTGGGAAAAAACCAGCGTTTCCTGTAGAGTTTCTCTTAGACCCAACCATTAAATGTGAACAATATTGAACTATATCTTAAATATAATTTATGCATTATGTATATATATATATGATATATAATATAATATAATATAATTTAATATAATATAATACAATATTTATAATATGTATATATATATATAATATAATATGCATATATAATATGTATATATATATAATATAATATGCATATATAATATGTATATATATATATATATATTATATGTTTATATAATATATATGTATATACTATATATATATACAATGATATTTACATGTTATTCCCATTATCTCCCCCACTATCTCCTCCGAAATCTGCCACGTCAGGAGCTTATCGCAGGCGCAAGAGGCTGAGACCGGACCGGCGGTTCCCGGAGCCGGTGCCGGACAGGGGCAGATACCAGGCGGGCTGGAGGCTTGGAGGTAGATATTATTAGCATACGTATATATATATATATATATTCTGTAAATGACGTGTATATGATATATGTGTCTAATTATATTATATGTGTTGTATATATCATGTACAATAATGTGTAATTATGATTTTTAGATATTGTATATATATATATATATTATGTATACACATATTGTAGTATATATTCTGTGTATAATTGTATGATATTATATAATAAATATACACGTACAATTAATTAGAGAATTGAAAGTAATGTATATTTCACTTTATGTACTTATTTTGTATACATACATATCATATATATATATATATATTGTGAAATCAGATTCGTTTAGATGGTCATTGGAGTCATTCAATCCAATTTCTTGGATTTCTAAGGGAAATGCCTATGTTGGCCATGTATCTGGATGAATTATGTATAATGACCTCACTGTGACGTCACTGGAATGATGATTTTTAAGGCGCATCATCCCCAATTGGCATCAGTGAATTCTTTGAAATCAGCCACAATCTTTGTTTTCAAACGGAACATCACTGGCGCTCCCTGGCACTGCTGGCATCCTGCCAGTTCCGGATCGTGATGATCGGCTGGTGGCTTCCACGAATACCGTGATGTGCCTCGACGATTTTTCTGGGACTGATGTTTTGTCGGAAATGGATGGACGGAAAATGGTTGCATTGTGAATTCAACAGACCATTTTTGAGGGAAATTCAACTTGGATATGAATGGATATGACACAATCCGATCATATTGGATGTTTAGAAATTGTTAGAATAGAATTGGACATAATTGAACGACCATATAAGAGACCGGCCCGTGCCACACACCTTGGCTATCCTTGGCTGATAAAAGTTGGACCACATCCTCAACAACAGTGAGCAACTATGTATATATATATAAATTGGTTGTTTCGTATCTTGTGGGTTTATTGGTTTGGTCACGTGAGGGTCCATATACATGTTTTTTCTTTTTTTGTGCGCTGCATATCGTGTATAATTCAGTGGAATCTGTGCCTCTGGTGTGGATTGATTAACGTCCTTTGATGATACTGTCGTGCACTTGGGGGATGTCCCCGCATTCTGGATAACCTTAGGATAACCTTCACTAGCCACTGTTCCAGCAGCTGGGGATGGGCTTAGAAACCCGGTTAAGTCCCACCCCAGTCATTGGAGGCATTGAAGCCCAGCTGTGAGTAGAAGTTATCCAATCGTCCTCAGCATTAGCTATCCGGCTACACACGAGTTCTGCTATACCCATGACTGGGGGATTCCCATGATGGTGGGAGGACAACACCCCATTTTATAATCTGGGAGTGTGTGAAAATGCATTGTACACATTGGTATACCCCACAGTTATGGCCACGAACCCTAGGGTGAACATGCGAATCTAAACCACTTGAATTTTGGCCAAACCCAATGTTGCAATATCACCTAGACTCTCCAAACATGTTCCCAACATATAGCCGGTATGTACCCCATTATATAGCCAGTATGTACCCCCCCGCACTATCTATCTATCTATCTATCTATCCATCCATCTATCTATCTACCTATGTATCTATCTATCTATCTATCTACCTATCTACCTATCTACCTATCTACCTATCTACCTATCTACCTATCTATCTATCTATCTGTCTGTCTGTCTATCTACCTATCTACACACATATATATATATACACATATTTGTATATATATATACATACGTACTCATGATTTGATAATTTAATATACATATTATATCCCATGTTTGATCTTAGAATTGACATATCATACAGTGGAAGAGAAAATCCCGTTACGATCCGTATATGATGGGTTTATAGTTTACCTACAATATAAAATTGCCACAATGATTACTGTATGAATCACTGGTGTTTAATGGTTATATTCAGAAACTACTCACTACATCTATATATCTATGTAGTAACCCCAGCAAGATGCAGAAAAGGCGAAATCTATCACTGTGGGAGTAAGATGTTACTTTTCTATTTTCTTGAGGTGTAACTAAATATATCCCATATATCCCACATTTATTTTAAATAGACCGCTTTGTTTTTAATGTGCCTATTTTTCCCATGATGGTTGCTGAAATTTTCATCACTATTTTCCCAAAATAGTTTATGTTCCGGAAAGCCCCTCGTCTGTGACGCGGAAATCTTCCTCATCTGTGACGCGGACGCGTTTCCTCAACTGTGACGCGGTCCCTCCGTTGTGACGCGAGGTGGGGTGTTGCGTGGCAGGCGTGGCACTTTGTGCCATCGATGGTCTCCTTGTGTGGCGCGTGTTGGGCTTGGGGACATCGACTTTGCCTTTCTTTGGTTGTCCCAAAGCGGGCTTGCCTAGTTGTTCTGCTCCTTTTTCCCGTGACTCTGATTCTGTGCTCCTTCTCTGTCTGGTGGTCCGTTTGGCCCGCTCAGCTGCCCAAGTCCATCAAAACGGACCTTCCTAGCTCGTCTGCTCTTCATCTGCTTAGCTGTGCTCCTTGCTCTTTCTGGCTGTCCGTTTTGGCCGCTCAGCGGCCCAAATCCGTCAAAACGGACTTCCCCAGCTCTCCCAGTCCTGGTTTGCTTGGCGGTGCTCCTTGCTGTGTCTGGTGGCCCGCCTTGGTAAGAGAGCCGCCGAAATGCTTCAAAGCGGGCTTGCCCAGCTGTTCTTTTGTTTTGTGTCCTCCTTTCTCCTGTGGCTGTGCTTCTGTGCTCCTTTCTCTTTCTGGTACTCCGTTTTGTCCGCTGAGCGGCCCAAATCCTCCAAAACGGACCGCCCCAGCTTCCACTCTTCGTCTGCTCGCCTGCGCTCCTTGCTCTGTCGTGTGGTCCGTTTTGGCCTCTTAGCGGCCCAAATCCTTCAAAACAGACCTCCCCAGCTCTTCCACGCATTATAACGTCCATGTTCCTCTACACACACAGGCACGACAACCTCATCACACGAGAGCTGGCCTGGCGGTGGGTCTCTGTCCCTTTCTCTCCCTGGTGGTCCGTTTTGGCCGCTCAGCAACCCAAATCCTCCAAAACGGACCTCGCCAGCTTGGCTGTGCTCCTTGCTCTCCCTCTGGTGGTCCGTTTTGGCCTCTCAGCAGCCCAAATCCTCCAAGACGGACCTCGCCAGCTTGGTCAGGTTGGCTGTGCTCCTTGCTCTCCCTCTGGTGGTCCGTTTTGGCCGCTCAGCAGCCCAAATCCTTCAAAACGGACCGTGCCAGCTTGGTCAGGTTGCCTGTGCTCCTTGCTCTCCCGCTGGTGGTCCGTTTTGTCCGCTGAGCGGCCCAAATCTCCCAAAACGGACCTCGCCAGCTTGGTCTCCTTGGCTGTGCTCCTTGCTCTCTCCCTGGTGGTCCGTTTTGGCCGCTCAGAAGCCCAAATCTTCCAAAACGGACCTCGCCAGCTTGGTCAGCTTGGCTGTGCTCCTTGCTCTCCCTCTGGTGGTCCGTTTTGGCCGCTCAGCAGCCCAAATCCTCCAAAACGGACCTCGCCAGCTTGGTCAGCTTGGCTGTGCTCCTTGCTCTCCCTCTGGTGGTCCGTTTTGGCCGCCCAGCAGCCCAAATCCTTCAAAACGGACCTCGCCAGCTCGGTCCGCTTGGCTGTGCTCCTTGCTCTTCCTCTGGTGGTCCTTTTTGGCCGCTCAGCAGCTTAAATCCTTCAAAACCGACCCCCAACTCTTCCATTGGTTGCAGGTGCAGGGGAAGGTTGAATTTACAATCTTCAGGTTAAGAGCCTTGCCCTCTGCCGACTGAGCTAGACATCCCTGCCATATAGGACATGATCTGCAAATTTTGGCAGAAAAAAGGTGTATCCAGACAGGATCTCACAGAAAGCCACAAGCAGACAGCCAGGAAGAGAGAGAGCAGACACAGGTACAACCTCTGTGTCCAGAGAGGTCGGTGAAAAAGTCGAAGGTCTCTGTCCCTGTCTCTCCCTGGTGCTCCGTTTTGTCCGCTGAGCGGCCCAAATCCTCCAAAACAGTCCTCGCCAGCTTGCTCTGCTTGGCTGTGCTCCTTGCTCTCCCTCTGGTGCTCCGTTTTGGCCGCTCAACAGCCCAAATCCTCCAAAACGGACCTCGCTCTCCCTCTGGTGGTGCGTTTTGGCCTGGCCAGCTTTGTGTGCTTGGCTGTGCTCCTTGCTCTCCCTCTGGTGGTCCGTTTTGGCCGCTCAGCAGCCCAAATCCTCCAAAACGGACCTTGCCAGCTTGGTCTGCTTGGCTGTGCTCCTTGCTCTCCCTCTGCTGGTCCGTTTTGACCTCTCAGCAGCCCAAATCCTTCAAAACGGACCTCGCCAGCTTCGTCTGCCGGGCTGTGCTCCTTGCTCTCCCTCTGGTGGTCCGTTTGAGCCGCTCAGCAGCCCAAATCATTCGAAACGAACCTGCCCAACTCTTCCACTAGCTGTGGGTGCAGGGCAGGGTCCAACCTTCAATCCTCAGGTTAAGGGCCTAGCCCTCTGCCGACTGAGCTAGACATCCCTGCCATACAGGAACTGATCGGAAAATTTTGGCAAAAAACCGGTATATAAACAGACAGGCTCTCACAGAAAGCAACCGCCACAAGAAGAGGCAGCCAGGAAAAGAGAGAGCAAACACAGGTACAACCTCTGTGTCCAGAGAGATCGGTGAAAAAGTCGAAGGTCTCTGTCCCTATCTCTTCCTGGTGCTCCGTTTTGTCCGCTGAGCGGCCCAAATCCTCCAAAACGTAACTCGCTCTCCCTCTAGTGGTCCGTTTTGGCCGCTCAGCAGCCCAAATCCTTCAAAACGGACTTCGCTCTCCCGCTGCTGTTCCGTTTTGACCTCTCAGCAGCCCAAATCCTTCAAAACGGACCTCGCCAGCTTCGTCTGCCGGGCTGTGCTCCTTGCTCTCCCTCTGGTGGTCCGTTTTGGCCGCTCAGCAGCCCAAATCTTCCAAAACGGACCGCGCCAGCTTGGTCAGGTTGCTTGTGCTCCTTGCTCTCCCTCTGGTGGTCCGTTTTGGCCGCTCAGAAGCCTAAATGCTCCAAAACGGACCTCGCCAGCTTGGTCAGGTTGGCTGTGCTCCTTGCTCTCCCTCTGGTGTCCGTTTTGGACGCTCAGCAGCCCAAATCCTCCAAAGCGGACTCCTTGCTCTCCCTCTGGTGTCCGTTTTGGCCCAAATCCTTCAAAACGGACCTCGCCAGCTTGGTCTCCTTGGCTGTGCTCCTTGCTCTCTCCCTGGTGGTCCGTTTTGGCCGCTCAGAAGCCCAAATCCTCCAAAACGGACCTCGCCAGCTTGGTCAGCTTAGCTGTGCTCCTTGCTCTCCCTCTGGTGTCCGTTTTGGCCGCTCAGCAGCCCAAATCCTCCAAAACGGACTCCTTGCTTTCCCTCTGGTCCTCTGGTGTCCGTTTTAGCCGCTCAGCAGCCCAAATCCTCCAATACGGACCTCGCCAGCTTGGTCTGCTTGGCTGTGCTCCTTGCTCTCCCTCTGGTGGTCCGTTTTGGCCGCTCAGCAGCCCAAATCCTCCAACACGGACCTCTGTGCTCCTTCCTCTCCCTCTGGTGGTCCGTTTGAGCCGCTCAGCAGCCCAAATCCTCCAAAACGGGCCTGACCAGCTTGGTCTGCTTGGCTGTGCTCCTTGCTCTCGCTCTGGTGGTCCGTTTTGGCCGCTCAGCAGCCCGAGTCCTCCAAAACGGACCTCGCCAGCTTGGTCTGCTTGGCTGTGCTCCTTGCTCTCCCTCTACTGCACCATTTTGGCCTCTAAGCAGCCCTAATCCTTCAAAACAGACCTCGCCAGCTTGGTCTGCTTGGCTCCTTGCTCTCCCTCTGGTGGTCCGTTTTGGCCGCTCAGCAGGCCAATTCCTCCAAAACGGACTTCGCCAGCTTGGTCAGGTTGACTGTGCTCCTTGCTTGTCCGTTTTGGCCGCTCAGCAGCTTTCAAAACTGACCCAACCCTTCCACTGGTTGCAGGTGCAGGGTGGGGTCGAAACTTCGACCTTCAGGTTAAAAGCTTTGCCCTCTGCCGACTGAGCTAGACATCCCTGCCATACAGGGATTGATCTGAAAATTTTGGCAGAAAACCGGTATACACAGAAAGCAACCGCCACAAGCAGAGGCAGCCAGGAAAAGAGAGAGCAGACACAGGTACAACCTCTGTGCCCAGAGAGATCGGTGAAAAAGTCGAAGGTCTCTGTCCCTATCTCTTCCTGGTGCTCCGTTTTGTCCGCTGAGCGGCCCAAATCCTCCAAAACGGAACTCGCTCTCCCTCTGGTGGTCCGTTTTGGCCGCGCAGCAGCCCAAATCCTGCAAAACGGACCTCGCTCTCCCTCTGGTGGTCCGTTTTGGCCGCTCAGCAGCCCAAATCCTTCAAAACGGACCTCGCCAGCTTGGTCTGCTTGGCTGTGCTCCTTGCTCTCCCTCTGGTGGTCCGTTTTGGCCGCTCAGCAGCCTAAATGCTCCAAAGCGGACCTCGCCAGCTTGGTCAGGTTGCTTGTGCTCCTTGCTCTCCCTCTGGTGGTCCGTTTTGGCCGCTCAGAAGCCTTGTCCTGACCAAGCTGGCGAGGTCCGCTTTGGAGCATTTAGGCTGCTGAGCGGCCAAAACGGACCACCAGAGGGAGAGCAAGGAGCACAGCCAAGCAGACCAAGCTGGCGAGGTCCGTATTGGAGGATTTGGGCTGCTGAGCGGCTAAAACGGACCACCAGGGAGAGAAAGGGGCAGAGACTCACCGCCAGCTCTCGTGTGATGAGGTTGCCGTGCCTGTGTGCGCACAGGAACATGGACGTTATCATCCCACCCCCGTGACCCCACCCCACCCCCCACCCAGTGGAAGAGCTGGGTAGGTCCGTTTTAGAGGATTTGGGCTGCTGAGCGGCCAAAACGGGCCACCAGGGAGAGAACTGGGCATAGACTCACCGGCCAGCTCTCGTGTGATGAGGTGCCGTGCCTGTGTTGCGCACAGGAACTGGGATGTTATCATCCCACCACCCCACCCCACCCCCCCCCCCACCCAGTGGAAGAGCTGGGTAGGTCCGTTTTAGAGGGTTTGGGCTGCTGAGCGGCCAAAACGGGCCACCAGGGAGAGAAAGGGGCAGAGACTCACCAACAGCTCTCGTGTGATGAGGTTGCCGCGCCTGTGTGCGCACAGGAACATGGACGTTATCATCCCATCTCACCCCACCAACCCCCCCCCCCCCCCCCCCCCCCCCCCCCCCCCCCCCCCCCCCACCACCGAGTGGAAAAGCTGGGTAGGTCCGTTTTGGAGGATTTGGGCTGCTGAGAGGCCAAAATGGTGCAGCAGAGGGAGAGCAAGGAGCACAGCCAAGCTGACCAAGCTGGCGAGGTCCGTTTTGGAGGAATTGAGCTGCTGAGCGGCCAAAACGGACCACCAGAGGGAGAGCAAGGAGCACAGCCAAGCTGACCAAGCTGGCGAGTCCGTTTTGAAGGATTCGGGCTGCTGAGCGGCCAAAA
Source organism: Cladocopium goreaui (assembly GCA_947184155.2). Classification (NCBI taxonomy): domain Eukaryota; class Dinophyceae; order Suessiales; family Symbiodiniaceae; genus Cladocopium; species Cladocopium goreaui. Next base: position 90,201 of record CAMXCT020004802.1, on the reverse strand, counting down.
CGGACCACCAGAGGGAGAGCAAGGAGCACAGCCAAGCAGACGAAGCTGGCGAGGTC
>CAMXCT020004802.1:0-90045 GCA_947184155.2 Cladocopium goreaui | reverse complement strand
CAAGGAGCACAGCCAAGCGGACCGAGCTGGCGAGGTCCGTTTTGGAGGATTTGGGCTGCTGGGCGGGCAAAACGGACCACCAGAGGGAGAGCAAGGAGCACAGCCAAGCTGACCAAGCTGGCGAGGTCCGTTTTGGAGGATTTGGGCTGCTGAGCGGCCAAAACGGACCACCAGAGGGAGAGCAAGGAGAGAGAAAGGGACAGAGACTCACCGCCAGCTCTCGTGTGATGAGGTTGCCGTGCCTGTGTGCGCACAGGAACATGGACGTTATCATCGCACCCCACCCCCACCCAGTGGAAGAGCTGGGTAGGTCCGTTTTGGAGGATTTGGGCTGCTGAGCGGCCAAAACGGACCACCAGGGAGAGAAAGGGACAGAGACCCACCGCCAGCTCTCGTGTGATGAGGTTGCCGTGCCTGTGTGCGCACAGGAACATGGACGTTATCATCCCACCCCACCCCACCCACCCCAACCCCCAACCCCACCACCCCACCCCACCCACCCTAAAACCAGATGGTGTCGCAGATGAGGGGAAAATGGTGTCGCAGATGAGGGAAAATCAGGGGGGTTTTGGTGTCACAGATGAGGGGGATTTGGTGTCACAGATGAGGGGCTTACCTTATGTTCCCATGTGTTTCCCACAATGGCTATATATATAATATTATATATATGTAAATCCCATATGCCCCATATGTATATATATATAGTCAAGTTACTTTTTTCTGATATATCCATAATGATCACCAATGATTGGATTGGATGTATCCATAGTGAATATCCATCATGACATATCGATATATCCATATTGAATATCCATCATGATATATCAATATATCCATATTGAATATCAATCATGATATATCAATTGATCCATCTTGAATATCCATCATGATATATCGATATCCATATTGACTATCAATCATGATATATCAATATATCCACATTGAACATCCATGATGATATATCGATATATCCATATTGAATATCAATCATGATATATCAATATATCCATATTGAATATCCATAATGATATATCGATATATCCATATTGAATATCCATGATGATATATCAATATATCCATGTTGAATATCCATAATGATATATCGATACATCCATATTCTTCTCCATAAGGATATATCCATACAGCCATCTTGAATATCCATAATGATATATCGATATATCCATATTGAATATGCATCATGATATATCAATATATCCATGTTGAATATCCATAATGATATATCGATACATCCATATTCTTCTCCATAAGGATATATCCATACAGCCATATTGAATATCCAGAATGATATATCGACATATCCATATTGAATATCCATCATGATATATCAATATATCCATGTTGAATATCCATAATGATATATCGATACATCCATATTCTTCTCCATAAGGATATATCCATACAGCCATATTGAATATCCAGAATGATATATCGATATATCCATATTGATTGTCCATCATGATATATCAATATATCCATGTTGAATATCCATAATGATATATCGATACATCCATATTCTTCTCCATAAGGATATATCCATACAGCCATATTGAATATCCATAATGATATATCGATATATCCATATTGAATATCCATCATGATATATCAATATATCCATGTTGAATATCCATAATGATATATCGATACATCCATATTCTTCTCCATAAGGATATATCCATACAGCCATATTGAATATCCATAATGATATATCGATATATCCATATTGAATATCCATCATGATATATCAATATATCCATGTTGAATATCCATAATGATATATCGATACATCCATATTCTTCTCCATAAGGATATATCCATACAGCCATATTGAATATCCAGAATGATATATCGATATATCCATATTGAATATCCATCATGATATATCAATATATCCATGTTGAATATCCATAATGATATATCGATACATCCATATTCTTCTCCATAAGGATATATCCATACATCCATCTTGAATATCCAGAATGATATATCAATATATCCATGTTGAAGATCCATCAAGATATATCAATATATCCATATTGAATATCAATTGTGATATATCAATATATCCATATTGAATATCCATGATGATATATCAATATATCCATGTTGAATATCCATAATGATATATCGATACATCCATATTCTTCTCCATAAGGATATATCCATACATCCATATTGAATACCCATCATGATATATCCATATATCCATATTGAATATCCATCATGATATATCGATATATCCATCTTGAATATCCATCATGATATATCGATATATCCATATTCTTCTCCATAAGGATATATCCATACATCCATCTTGAATATCCATCGTGATATACCGATATATCCATATTGACTATCCATCATGATATATCGATATATCCATCTTGAATATCCATCATGATATATCGATATATCCATATTCTTCTCCATAAGGATATATCCATACATCCATCTTGAATATCCATCATGATATATCGATATATCCATATTGATTATCCATCATGATATATCGATATATCCATCTTGAATATCCATCATGATATATCGATATATCCATATTCTTCTCCATAAGGATATATCCATACATCCATCTTGAATATCCATCGTGATATATCGATATATCCATATTGACTATCCATCATGATATATCGATATATCCATCTTGAATATCCATCATGATATATCGATATATCCATATTCTTCTCCATAAGGATATATCCATACATCCATCTTGAATATCCATCATGATATATCGATATATCCATATTGATTATCCATCATGATATATCGATATATCCATCTTGAATATCAATCATGATATATCAATATATCCATATTCTTCTCCATAAGGATATATCCATACATCCATCTTGAATATCCATAATGATATATCAATATATCCATATTGAATATCAATCATGATATATCAATATATCCATATTCTTCTCCATAAGGATATATCCATACATCCATCTTGAATATCCATAATGATATATCAATATATCCATATTGAATATCAATCATGATATATCAATATATCCATATTCTTCTCCATAAGGATATATCCATACATCCATCTTGAATATCCATAATGATATATCAATATATCCATGTTGAATATCAATCATGATATATCGATACATCCATATTCTTCTCCATAAGGATATATCCATACAGCAATATTGAATATCCAGAATGATATATCCATAATCATCAACAATGATTGGATTGGATTTTTCCATATTCTTCTCCATAAGTATATATCCATACAGCCATATTGAATATCCAGAATGACATATCAATATATCCATATTGAATATCCAGAATGATATATCCATAATGATTGCTGTAGACATATTCCATGATTGTTGGTGAATTCCCCCTAGTCCAAAATTCACCTCGCCCCAGGTACTCTGCCCGACCCATGGTGGCACCTCGGAGTGGGTCATCAGCGGATGAAGTAACCAGCGGAAGATGGGCAGATGGGTTACCCTCTGGTAATGGCTGACGTAGCTATTGGAAATGGCCATAGAAATAGTTGATTTAACCATTAAAAAATGGTGATTTTCCATAGCTATGTTAGTTTACCAGAGGTGATAATTTGGGTTGTGGTTGGTTTATAACCAATATAGATTAATAGAAATTTGATATACATCAGTAGATGTATCTGTAGTGTAACTTATAAAGCTAGTTAATCAAGTTGTTTCTTACTTGAACACAGCCCGGTCCTGTTAAAGAAAAAGTGCCCCCCCGCTGTCAAGTTGCCTACGGATTGGATCAACACAGTTTGTTTGGATTCCCATGAAATGGGATGGATGATCATAAACCAGGTACCATGTTGAAGAACCCTAGCACATACCCTCTGGTAAACTAACATAGCTATTGAACATGGCAATTTATAGTTGATTTACCCATTAAGAATTGTGATTTTCCATAGTTATGTTAGTTTACCAGAGGGCATAACTTCCCAGGAAAGAGGCCACTTTTGTGTTTTTTTTAATGTGTTTGAAGCACCCATTTTGAGACTCACCCATCTTCATGATTCCTATTTTTGATGCTGGTCCCCGTCAATTGGCTGGTGAAATCACCCTTTTTGGGCACCAACCGATTTAATATTGCTGGTTTCATATCCCATGACATCACACCATACCCTCCGTACCCATTACATCCCACTATATCTCACAAGATAAGATATACAGTAAACACATATATTTATACATACATCATATATATATACATTATATATATATACACATTATATATATACACATTATATATATATACACATTATATATATATATACATACATACACATTATATATATATACATACATCATACATATATATATATATATATTATGTATAGTTATTATACCAATACATTATATATATATACAATATGTATGTTATCCACAAAGCAACCCGGAAAAAGACCTGTTCGTGATTCATCAGAATTTTAGAAGGATTTTTTGCATTTTCTGAATAGCTGTCCACAATATATCTCCGCAAAAAAGGTTAGTTTCATCCCCTCTTGTTTGGTTATTAGAGAGCCCTGAGTCTTGCCACCCAGGCCCCGCCACCTTGTACTCTTAATCGTCCAAGTCGCGTGCGGATGCCAAGAACTTCGCTGGCACGTCACTGGAATGATGGTTAGTACGAGGAACTATCCCCCTGAAAATGCCTAAATTTTAGGTCCTCGGCTAGTTGCTTTATTATTTGTCCAAATATTTTGATATGTTTCCGGGTATTAATATAATTGATCTAAGAAATTATAATTATTCGTTCAGGTTAGTAGGGGTAACCCATTCACCAGATCATCAACGGATTGTGTGTATGTCTTCAAGTCTACTTCACAAAGCAGTCAAACCATGCCAAGTGTAGGGCCCACGATTTTATGGGTTAACAGGTCACCCTCCGGTAATCGAACCTGGCAACCCAAAATGTTCACATATTGTTCTTATATGGGTATGGATCAATACCTATTAATACCATTTTTAGGGGAATGAACATCCATTTACCAGCTATTTTGATGTTCACCAGGGGTACAAGGTTTTGACACACTGCCATATTAAGATTTGGTAATTCCGATAGTTTTGTCTATTTCCTATTATGAAAAACTGTGCCACGTTTGATTGCTCTATATAAATGGTAGTAATGGCCGAAGAACACTGGTAAGTTTGAAGTTTCCCCAATTATCAATAGACTCATCGCAATTACATGCTGGGTTTTTGCCCATTTTGGAACCATCAGGGAAGGTGAGGGAATGTCAACCCACAGACCCGCATGCTCCATGTGAGGTTTACATCTACTCGACTCCATCTGGGCCTATTATTATGAACATATTAACACATATTGGTAATGTTTCATTCATATCCCAATATATCCCAGAAAATGTTAGATCATATCCCAATATATCCCAGAAAATGTCGCAGAATGTGGGATCCACCCAATGCCATTGTTACCATCCTTAAGTAACAAGTACTAATAATAATAATCATCAACATCATCAACATCATCAACATCATCTTTATGGTAGGTGTTTTTCAACCATCCGCAATCATGGTTGTTTTTGACGGCACCCTGGGTCCTTGGTCTAGGCACCTCAGACCTTCCGTGTAGCAGGCGCAATACGGCGGGTGGTTGATTTGAGAGATTTAAGAGGTGACAGTTGCAGGTGGTTTTAGTTGTTTAAACTAAGGTAAAACTCTGCTGGCTGGTGGTTTGGAACCATGGAATTTTATGACTTTCCATATGTTGGGAATTTCATCATCCCAACTGACGAACTCATATTTTTCAGAGGGGTAGGTATACCACCAACCAGTCTATGTCAAACTCTTTTTTGTTTTTCTGGATGGGAAAAGAAGACCTGTTGTTGCGATGCCATTGTTTAGGGTGAAGAACCTATTTTGTTCTGCTGAACCCTCCCCCAAAGTTTATTGATATACTGTAAACTATATAAACCGACTTTGGGACTTGGTCGCCTTGGCTGTTGGTTGGACTCACCTTACGTTCTCTGATGTTCTTGTTGGTTCCAACTTTATTTGGGTACGGGTCAGAATAACAACAATCCCCAAAATGGATGGTAGCATCCTTCATAGCAGTGACAACTCCTCGATTTGCTGATTTGGTGATCCTTGATTTTCCAATGCCTTCCCATGCCATTGGGTCTTCTGATCCAAAAACATCAAACGCAGCGGTCACAGGTCCCCACCCTTCACATGCAGGGTACCGTCCGATGGTGGCCCCCGGACGGCGGATGGACAGCGGATTGGGTCATGGCAAGTGAAACCCCAATGATTTGGGGGAAGCAACTGGTGAGTTTGGTACTTCACGACTTCCTCATCTCTTGCAGTACATGGGGGAATCATAGGGATATATATATATATGTAAAAACCTAACCAGTAGCAGACTGGCAGGGTATGAGAATAGATTGGCCATTTTCTGGAATTGGATAGATATTAGTGTTTATTTAGATGGTCATTCTGTTAAATTCAGTTACCATCTGGTTATTTAACATAGCCATGGAAAATCACCATTTTCAATTGGAAAATCCACTATAAATGGTCATTTTCAATAGCTATGTTAAATTACCAGAGGGTATCCAATAATGGAATGCCCTGGGTGCTCACCCTCAACTTGGGCCGAGCGGAAGTCATGGAGTGATGACAAGTGATGACATGGGGCGAACGGAAGTCATCTGGATGAAGCGCTCAACATCAAAGCATCAGATTCTACCCTCTGGTAAACTAACATAGCTATGGAAAATGGCCATTTATAGTGGATTTACCAATTAAAAATGGTGATTTTCCATAGCAAAATGTTAGTTTACCAGATTCTATCCCAATGGCCAACCTCAACCGTGAACTTCGGTGGATTTATAACCGTGAACTAACACCAACCGATAAAAAAAATCTTCAGCAAGAAGCCACAAGAAATCCCAGGGGTCGTTCAGACCAGGACAACCAGGGACCTAATCCATGAAAATCCCATTGAAAATCCCTGTTTTTTTGGCCACATGGAATCAAACATGGAATCAACCATTCCTTTATATTTTTGATGACCCGATCCAACCAGTAGGTTTTGCTGGGATTTCCTGCACCTAGAAAAACCAGCGCAAGCTGCGCGCCAGACGGTCGCCTTCCATGGATTTCAGGTAGCAACAAGGCGGGGGCAATCGCACATTTAACATGGCTGGGAGATCCCCGGAACCAAATGTTGTTGTTGTTGTTGTTGTTTTTAGGAATGAGATGGAATGATAGATTTTCCAGCATGCCATTTGTTTTTTTTGTTTTCCAGCAGCTAATTTGACCACAAATTGGGTTATAACATTGGCCATAGCGGCATACCCCCCGCTTTTCACAGACTCGTACAGACTCATATACCTTGGATCTTATAGTTTTTGTCAGGTACCAAATATATTTCAAATCGAGGGCTGTTTTTACCTGGGGAAACGTTGGGCGTTTACTTGCCATGCTCGGCCCTCAGAAAAACGGTGGTATAGCAACCCCAGAGAAGTAAATTCAATTCCTCTACTAATTTATATAGTCTGCTTTTAGGGGCTCGCCAAAATATAGATATTGACATATCTTGATAGTTATTCGATCTTAGGGCAGATCCCCCTATTTGTCTTGCACTCGGTACGGTTCAGAATGGCTAAACTCTAAACATATGATGTGGGGTTAAAGATGGTTAAAGCAATTGATACCAGGTTTTATTTTGCTCATGTGACATAAAAGGGTGGAACACCCTAAAATGAATCCGATCATTTTGGACTACATGCCAGTTATTTTTACATGCATCAACTATCCCCAAATTGAGGTTTGTATTTGGGTCCAATTTGAGTGTACCACATTGAATATCTGGTTGGTGGTTTGGAACATTTGGATTATTTTTCCATATTTTTCCCATATTGGGAATTTCATCATCCCAACTGAATTTAACTCCATCATTTTTCAGAGGGGTAGGTCAACCACCAACCAGAATCTCTTTCTCCTAAGATCAACACCCACGAAAACCCTGGCTTCGGAACCAGGATCTATTCATTTTGCATTGGAGAAATCGGATGCAGGGGGGTTCTGAATGATACCGGGATAGGACAAGGATGATATCGGGTTCATTTAAATCTGGTATGAATGTTTTGACCCCACGTTTGTAGTATACAATTATTGCCACTTAGGCTGATTCAACCTCATTTTTGTTTGCTTGTTCCTCTTCGGATGATGAAATCACAATTTTCGGATAGTTTTGGTGGTTATATGTTTTCTGGTTTCTAAATTTTCCTGATTTTTGTTGCTTGATACCCATCCATCTTGATCCATGTTCGTGGAAGTCTTAAATCTTGGGAAATACCTATCTTGAAACTACTGTAATTGAGAAGAAACTAAAGAGGTTCACCATACCCTCTGGTTATTTAACATAGCCATGGTATAGATGGCCCATTTATAGATGGTTTACCTGGGTTTACCTATTAAAAATTGTGATTTTCCATGGCTATGTTAGTCATAACCAGATGGTATTCTTGATCCTAACATGAACAAAAAACCGAAGGGTTTATATCCTAGCGGCCCTAGCCTCAACGTCAAGCAAGGTCACCGGGTATGACCATGGTGCCCCCCAGTGTTCGCTGGGTCTGAGGGCCACGGGCATCCACGGGCCACGCGGCGTTACGCAGCCATGGTCACTGTAATATACAGCTGGCTGGTGGTTTCAATTGATATTTCACATATAGAAAAATCCAGTGGTTAGGAGGGAGCCAAGGAGCCAGGGCTATTCATATTCCCTATTAAATATTATTAAATGGGGAGCCAAGGAGCTACTTAGAGTTTTCTACTCAATAGTATTATATTATATCATGAAACACGCATTAAAAAACCTAGAGCCTTCTAAGACGATGTAATATTAGCATATGATTATTATAACATTTAAAACAAAACTAAGAGTGGCCTTTCCGGACCATGTCGAAGATTTGGGTTTATAGAACAGGGAGACGTTGGCAGCTCCAAACATGGGATGGAAAGTCAGCACGTGCAGAAACCATGGAATTTGGGGTTGAAACCACCGAAACCAGTACAGAATGCAGACGAAGACGACTTTTTTCTGACTTTTTGTGGATGCGAAAGTTTGGATGCGGGTCAATTTACGAGCCAGGCTCGTCCCAAGAAATGCAGATGGTCTGATTTGGTCTCAACACCCAATGAATTCGAGCAAACATGTGTATCATGTGTTGCATATTCACTGGGACTCTTGACCCACTCCTATGTTGGTGTATATCTTTGATGTCTCCTCTTAAATTTTGTTGATACTTGGCACTCGCCACGTCAAACATCAGATGATATTCAAAGTTCATAGCTCGCCAATGTGTGTCGAACAGCGAGACATCACCCGGCCGTTCCAACTTGGCTGTAACTCGAGGATACTCGAGGGGTTTTGGAGGGGCTGCCTGTTAGGAGCCACCATGGCAACCTGACACGGCTTGCCTATAGCCAGATGTCCAGCCGAGCATGTTTCAGGCCCAGGTTCTACAAACAGATCCCACCAGAGGCAAAAGTCCGAAAAGCATTGAGGTTCATGGAGCTTCTAACAACTAAATTTAGGTACTTACAAATGTACTTGATACAAACTTCCCCCAAACAAAACCCAAGTTTTGTTCAAGTTGGATCTATGGATTTAAGTTCCCAACTGTTGAGGGCATTTGACATTAGGAAAATGGGATTATCAAAGTATTCCAACCTTATATATATATATACATATGATCATATATTTATATTTACATATATTTTATGTTTCATCCATCCATGATACTATACACTTTCGTGGCTTTCGAGGAGCAAGAACCTATTCGCCTCGCTGGAGACGTTGGTCATATCCCGATGGTATCCTGTATCTATTTGATGTTATATATACCCTCTGGTTATTTAACATAGCTAGGGTGTACATAACATCAGATAGAACATAGCTGATATATCTATCTGATATGGAAAGATCCACCATTTTATAGCTAGGTATAAACAATTTTTTTCTATGGGCCATGGCTTTTTGATGGCAAGGCAAGGCGGAGGATCGGCCAAGTCATTACCCGATGATTGGTTTGGTTGGGACGTAGCCTCTGGCAATGCCTAACATAGCTATTGAACATGACAAAAAAAAGTGGATTTACCCATTGAAAATGGTGGATCTTTCCATTTTGTGTCAGCCTACCAGGCCGGGTCAGTTGCCATTTTTGTGGGGCCCTTGCAGCACCTTAAAGGGGTAAAAATGACCAACTGATGATTTTTTTTGGTTGATTTGATAGACATGTCACATCTCCAGCCTTTGTATTTACCCTCTGGTTATGACTAACATAGCCATGGAAAATCACCATTTTTAATAGATAAACCCAGGTAAACCATCTATAAATGGGCCATCTATACCATGGCTATGTTAAATAACCAAATGGTAATTGATTTTGCTATGTATGTGTTATCAGTAGCTATATTCCTCTGAACTTGTCACCTGCATTCCATCGGTCATGGGGGCTGCATGACGGCCAGCTGGAGTGCATCATTTTACCATCCCGGTCAAACCGTGAACGTTGAAGGGATAATAAATCCCGAAATTGCCATGGAAAAATCAGGAAACACCACCACTTCACTTCTGTTGTTGTTGTTGCTGTTGCTGTTGTTGTTGTTGTTGCTGTTGTTGTTGCTGTTGCTGTTGCTGTTGCTGTTGTTGTTGTTGTTGCTGTTGCTGCTGTTGCTGCTGTTGCTGCTGTTGCTGCTGTTGTTGTTGTTGTCGTTGTTTTAATATATCCATGAATATATACCTTAATTTGGTGATTCCATCTGGATGATAATTTTCCATGTGTCTTCCAGAAAAACATGACATGTGACCTGCACTGCACCGCAGTGGTTCAAGCCCGATTATATAATATTATACAATACATTTCCAGAACTGCTGTCATCAATGCGTACATTTCACCATGGCATATACATGAATATACTATTCATCAGCTTGATATCATATGATATCATATGATAATATATATATATATACATATTCATTCTACATGTACATATATCTACTATATATCTACTATATGAATAATATGTGTATGTATCAATAGAAATCAATCGTTTTTTTCAAATGGGCAGGTCATCCTTGGGACTCAGCCCATCCCATGTCAGCCGTGTCCTGAATAAAAGGTGGCTTGAGCTGGGGCAGGCGGGCGATGGTCTAAAACCGTGGGTTTTTCCATGTTTTATGGTTGTTTTCCATGGCTTTTTCCACATGTCAATTGGAAAAAAACGTTTCGAATTACCGGGTGGTCGCAACTCCTGGACCCCGAAAAGGATGCGAAATTACATTCAACAAAATTCAATAATGCGATAAATGGATAAATCACAAAGCATCATGACAACTCATGACTACTCTGAGTGGCTTGAGTGCAGTACTTCTTTCAAAAATCTGATAACCAAGGTCATTCTCTAGGAAGTGCAATGTAGGCCAGTTTCATTGTGTACTTCTAGATCAGGTATTTGAATGTCAGTATGTGATCCATCAATGTGGGTTCGAAGAAAGGACATGAGCAGGACGGCAAATCGAACAAAATGACACCATCAATTTTGATTTATTTACGCATTATATGATGGCTATTGAACCCTCTGTCATCTCCAAACCTACTGGAAAAACTGGTTGGTTGAGGGCGCTCAAGCGCCCACATTAGATAAGTGCATCATCCCCTTAATTCATATCTCACCCAAGCTTTAACCGTATTCAACCAATCATCATTTCCGGAATCCCTCCCCATTTGGGGCAATCAAGCCCTTACCCTCTGGTTATGACTAACATAGCGAACTGGAATAGATGGCCCATAGAAACAGATGATTTTCCCAGCTATAAACCTCCATGTATTTCAGGGATCTTCCATGGCTATGTTAAATAACCAGATGGTAATTTCAATGGCCATTTCAGGAACCTAAATTGGAGGTACCTACCATATATAAGGCCTATGTAAGGCCTATGTAAGGCCTATGTAAGGGAATATCCCCACAATATATGGCCAAAAATATGGTACTAACGTACCTCCATTTTAGGATCCTGAAGATCTCCCATTGATAATTTGTTTGCTTCAAGCTCCAAGTTTCAGTGATTTTCAACCTAGAAGGCTGGCCATGCCTAGCGATGTCCAAGTTGCGCGAGATTCTATTGGCACGCGCCAAGGCGTGGAAGCCAATTGCAGCCCGAAATACCATGCCTAGCAACGGCTCTGGTTGGTGGTTTCAAAGTGACTTACCCTCTGTTTAACGTAGCTATGGAAATCATCCATTTTTAATGAGGTAAATCAATTTGTAAATCATTAGGAAGCGACTAAAAGGCAGAGTTCAAAACACTTAACTTCAGAGTTAATTGGGGGCTGTTTTGGTACAAAATGGTCGCCATTTACTTGGAAGTTTAATGTCTTCCAGAACTTCACATATTTTTGTGTCTTTCATCATATTACAAATGGGCCATTGTCCATATAACCCATAGGATCCATGTATGCTATATATGGTGACATTTACCATCAATATACCCCCAATGTTAGCATATATATACCATACATGGATCCTATGGGTAGTGATAAATAACCAGAGGGTATAAATACTATTTCAACCATAAGATGATCTCCCATGGCTCCCATCAAAAATGCCGAATGTTTCCAGAATTGGGGGATCGTCCGTGGCAGCACTTCTGGAGGAACGCAGCCAAAAAAGCACCCAACAAAAAGCCGAGACAAACTGTTTGTTGGCGGAATGAAAAGTTTCTCATTTTTAATAATTTTCAACATCTTGTTATATCGTATGAACATTCAAACCATGGGCGGGTTCCGATGATCTCCCATGACTTGGTTTCCCAGGCGTCAGAGACCGTTGGGTGTCTCTGAAAATGGAGCAGTATACCCGCAACATGGCAATTCTAAGGGGAGAAATGATGATTACCATCTGGTTATTTAACAGTTCGACATGGAAAGATCCACCATTTTTAAAAGGTAAACCTCTATTTCTATGGGCCATCTATACCATGGCAAACTGTTAGTCATAGCCAGAGGGTAACTTGATTTATGGGTACCATATTTTCCGACGCCGTTTGAAGCATGGAAGGCCATGGGCGGCTTGCGGAATCCCCACCACCATTCAGAGATTTTGGCGAACTGGGCTCCTTCATAGCTTGAACCCCTCTGGATGGAGTATTCCACATGATCATCAATACATATCAATACGCCCACATATGTTTTTCCCGTTGTTCATAGATCGTCTATGTCAAGCTTTCAACTCTTGAAAAGGAGATCTGTGGTTTCAATTTCGGATATTTCGGCTCACTCTGATGCTCTAGTGATATTGAACTTGGCCCCGTTGGTCTCTATTTATATAGTTGGCATGGATTTCTCCAAGTGACCAATATTCTTTAGTGGGGACCAGAGAGTAGACTTGCCACCACACAACAAATTGCTGTTACGCATGACAGTTGCATCCCCATGCATCCCCATAAGAACTGCCGAGTCAATTTTGTTTATAACCCATAGGATCCACGTATGCTATATATATATGGTAACATTTACCATCAATATACCCCCAATGTTAGTATATATACCATACATGGATCCTATGGGTAATGAGATATCATGAGATGAATGATCCGGATATATCGAGATGATACACAGTACTTGGACAAGAATTTTGTTACAGGAAACCAATATTTACCAAGAAGCTCAACCCCAAGACCCTTGTTGCCAAAGATCACATTTCCTTACATTATTACATGACTGATATGTTTTTTGTTCCTTCAGCTACTATCGGTGAATCCTGTGTACCCGAAGCAATGAAACGGAAACGCTTGGGCCATGCAAGTCCCCGTGATACTGCCATGATGCTGGCTTGATTGATCTTGAGGTGCTGTGCTTGACTAGTCAAGGATTCAGAGTCAAGTACCCTTGGGCGGGAGGTGCAGCGGATGGTCTGTAAGCGACTGTCTTGCAATCAGGGTTCCAAGTTCGTCCTGCATCACGTGGAAAGAAGGTGAAAGAAGCTCATGCCGAACAAAACTTTGCAACAGCAGGGCATAGCAAGTGCACCCTTTCCTGCACCCGTATATCCACAACTGTTTATGATGCCTGGCTCTATATCCAAGGCTTGCTCCCCTTCCAGTGCACTCTCATCCCTGCAAGACCTTCGAACTTCGAAAGTCTTGCTGAGGATGAGAGTGCACTGACGAAAATCAACTTTGCCATTTGGCAAACTATTGCGCTACCTTCCTCAAACACTTCAGACCTTGAGTTTTCCTACGGAATTTATCCAGAGCTTGAAGCGTGTGACCCTGCCAAGCAGCCTTCAATCTTTAAGTTTTGGGAAGAGATTCAACCAAAGCTTGGACCATGTGACCTCACCAAGTAGCCTTGAAAGCTTGACTTTTGGCAAAACAAATTGCCAGGGCTTAGAGCGTGTTTACCAAGTGGCCTCAAAAAAAAATCAGTTTTAGTTTTGGTGACAGATTCAACAAGAGCTTGGAGGGTGTGTCCTTGCCGGCCTCCAAAGCTTGAGGTTGGATGATAAGAGGGAGTCTGACATCGTGGGTCAACGGTTGGACATGCTGAGCAGCCTTCCAAGCGGCCTAAAAAGTTTAAGTTTTGGTGAGAGGTTTGACCAGAGCCTTGAACAAGTGGCTCTGCCAAGCAGTCTTCAAGATTTAAGTTTTTGCAGTGGGTTCAGACAGCCCTTACACCGCATGACCTTGCCAACTGCCCTTCGAAGCTTGAGTTTGAATGTGAATGTTAATCGGAGCATTGAGTGGATGACTTTGCCACGTGGCCTTCAAAACTTGAATCTTTTCGGATGCTTGGTGTGAACCTTGAAAGACTGACCCTGCCAAGTGGCCATCCAAGGCTTGCTCCCCTTCCAGTGCACTCTCATCCCTGCAAAACCTTCGAACTTCGAAAGTCTTGCTGAGGATGAGAGTGCACTGACGAAAATCAACTTTGCCATTTGGCAAACTATTGCGCTACCTTCCTCAAACACTTCAGACCTTGAGTTTTCTTACAGAATTTAACCATGAAGCGTGTGACCCTGCCAAGCAGCCTTCAATCTTTAAGTTTTTGAGAGGGATTCAACCAAAGCTTGGACCATGTGATACCATGTGACCTTGCCAAGTGGCTTTCAAGGCTTGAGTTTTGAGGTGCAGTGGATGGTGAGCGACTGTCTTGCAATCAGGGTTCCAAGTTCGTCCTGCATCACGTGGAAAGAAGGTGAAAGAAGCTCATGCCGAACAAAACTTTGCAACAGCAGGGCATAGCAAGTGCACCCTTTCCTGCACCCGTATATCCACAACTGTTTATGATGCCTGGCTCTATATCCAAGGCTTGCTCCCCTTCCAGTGCACTCTCATCCCTGCAAGACCTTCGAACTTCGAAAGTCTTGCTGAGGATGAGAGTGCACTGACGAAAATCAACTTTGCCATTTGGCAAACTATTGCGCTACCTTCCTCAAACACTTCAGACCTTGAGTTTTCCTACGGAATTTATCCAGAGCTTGAAGCGTGTGACCCTGCCAAGCAGCCTTCAATCTTTAAGTTTTGGGAAGAGATTCAACCAAAGCTTGGACCATGTGACCTCACCAAGTAGCCTTGAAAGCTTGACTTTTGGCAAAAGATTTAACCAGGGCTTAGAGCGTGTTTACCAAGTGGCCTCAAAAAAAAATCAGTTTTAGTTTTGGTGACAGATTCAACAAGAGCTTGGAGGGTGTGTCCTTGCCGGCCTCCAAAGCTTGAGGTTGGATGATAAGAGGGAGTCTGACATCATGGGTCAACGGTTGGACATGCTGAGCAGCCTTCCAAGCGGCCTAAAAAGTTTAAGTTTTGGTGAGAGGTTTGACCAGAGCCTTGAACAAGTGGCTCTGCCAAGCAGTCTTCAAGATTTAAGTTTTTGCCGTGGGTTCAGACAGCCCTTACACCGCATGACCTTGCCAACTGCCCTTCGAAGCTTGAGTTTGAATGTGAATGTTAATCGGAGCATTGAGTGGATGACTTTGCCACGTGGCCTTCAAAACTTGAATCTTTTCGGATGCTTGGTGTGAACCTTGAAAGACTGACCCTGCCAAGTGGCCATCTAAGGCTTGCTCCCTTTCCAGTGCACTCTCATCCCTGCAAGACCTTGGAACTTCGAAAGTCTTGCTGAGGATGAGAGTACACTGGAAGGGTGTGATGTTGCCAGCCGGCCTTCAAAGCTTGACGTTTGGCGAAGAGTGTGATGGCTTGGAAGATGTGATTTTGCCAAGCGGCCTTCAAAAATTGCTTTTAAATGGCGTTTGTGTGAGCTGCCGTGGATAAGCACAGATCCGAGGGTGTTACAAAGAGAAATGATGACTTGGAATTGAATGTTGGCCTCAAATGAAGAAACGTCAGGA
Organism: Cladocopium goreaui; assembly: GCA_947184155.2. Lineage (NCBI taxonomy): Eukaryota > Dinophyceae > Suessiales > Symbiodiniaceae > Cladocopium > Cladocopium goreaui. The sequence continues at coordinate 73,615 of CAMXCT020004802.1, read as the reverse complement.
CTTTGACATCGTGGGCAGGTTTCTTTTCAAGGGAAACACGTACTTGATCGTGGTTGAGTTTTGAAAGAACTGTTGCCAGATGTTGGTAATTATTTACACTATATAGTACCGCAGAGATCCAAATAGGTTTCTGTGTGTTTCTGCAGTTTTTGCTCCTGTCGAACCTCTGGAAACCGTTTCACAACGCTAGCAAAACGCATCAATAAAGCTGCCATTTGCCACACCCCACGAGCCTCGACATCGCATGAGCATTTCCCACACTCGAAGGAGGCAAATTCAAAGCCAGCGGCAGTAATCATCCAAAATGTTGGGAAAAAACTGTGCTGTCCATCGTCTATACTATACCCTCCAGTAAATTAACAAAGAACCCTGCCAAACAGGCGGTTGGAAGTTAGTTTCCACTAACAATTGGTTGTTGTCCGGGTCTATGTTAATTGGCGGGTAATTAGCTTAAACTATACTGCGTGTTCCTTGCTTTTAACCAGTAGGTTTGGTATGGTTTGGTGATGAAGGTGAGCTAAGCAGTACTCATACCTGGGAATGTTCACTAAGCTGGGCAAAGAGTTGAATTTGAAGCAACTGCCATGGACATATAATTACAAGTTACAAGGATGTGACCAGGATGTGACCACTGGTATGCTATGGTATGACCAAATGGATCCAAATGGCCATTTCTTATTTGGGACGGTGATGTGCACTGATTCAGAACCAACCAGAATCAGAACCATGGCTTCTCCAATTTTGAGGTTCCCAAAAATGCTGATTCGACCTCATTTAGATTTAAACATGTTAAACATGTCGACTGTCTGTTTTTCATGGGCGCTTTCGCCAATTCACGATTTCTTTCCGGCGCTTTCCGGCGCAGGAGCCTGCGAAGATCCATCCTATTGAACGTCATGAGGAGGCCTTATTCGGGTGCAAATCTTGGGGATCAACCCCCGTTGGACCCCGCGGACTTGTCACAACGGGACCCAACGGTACGGGTTTTTTTGGACCCGCGGGTTGCGGGTTGTGGTTGGCGATCCCAAGATATCCATAGATATCCCAAGTCGCAGATTATCCCATGCAATTGTGAAGGATTCAAACCGAAGTACTACCGTAGCATTACTGACAATCGAACGGGTGGATGTGGTTGCGACAATCCCGAAAAATTGGGAAAATCGTTGGTAAAAACATGTGAAAAATGGGTTTGTCTCGGAACATGGCATCCCCAAAAGCCCATCATCAGGATTTTCCCCTGTTGAATTGCCATAACTGGTGGTATACCATGGTATAGCCATTTTCACATGGCACATCCAATTGAATATATTTGGATATATTTGCTGATTCTTGGTGATGTATATCCAACTGCATTCCCGTTACTGCACTTTTCTAGAGCTTAAAATGCTTAAATCAGCAATTTCCATTTCCATGTTCCATTCGATTTTCCAAAAATCCATTTTCCATTTTCCATTAAAATCCATGTTCCATTTTCCATTTCCGGTAAATGCTTTGTTTCTGGGACCCATTCCTCTCCCACGACCTATCTCCCTGGACCCGCAGCCAGGTGCCTGAGTGCTCACTGCCAGAGCCTTGGAGAGGATGCACCAAATGATTAGCCTCTGGTCAACTAACATGGCTTGTAGATTTATAATAGGTAGATCAACTAATGATCAACTATCAATAATCATAAGCTATGTTAGTAGATAGTTGATCTACCGATTATTAGATATGGTTATCAACATAACTATATGGAAAATCACCATTTATAATAGGTAGATCAACTATCAATAGGCCATGTTCAAAAGCTATGCTAAATTACTAGACCCTGTAGCAACCCAAGATGCCGAGAAGTCGAAAACCTGGAGACTGACTTTTGGAAAACAGCATCGAAGTACCATGCTGGAAATACTTCTATATTCTATAGGTATTTTTGAGGGTTACTATACGCTGAGCTAACCAACAAACATTGGAATCTTATGGGGATTTGAGCAACCAAATATCGTTTTTTGAAGCAACACATCTTGGGTTTTTGGGTCACCAACAATTAAAGTATTAGATGATTTCCTAGGGAATCTGTGGGTTTTTGCGCATTTTTACTGGCTATGGATTCTTTTGGTGTCTCCTTTTGAGAGAAATCCATGGATTCTACGACCACAATGACAATAGGATGTGTTCTTATGAATCTATGGGTTTTCTCCAAATGGCTGTGTCTTTTTTTAAGGTGTGCAGATTTTCATAAAGGCATGATGTTCGAGTTCTGCGAATCATACCCCCGAATCATACCCCGAATCATACCCCCGAATCATACCTTAAAAAATCACGATTATGAATGTTTCTTTTGGGATCGTTTGGGATTACTAGTTTTAATGGACCTGACAAGCTAATTGACCAGTGTTGGCCAGATCCGATGATCCCTGGCTACCTTCACGACATGAGTGGTGAATCTTCTCCACGCGTCTCATCATTATCCCTAAGCTGGCTGGCTCTGGGTGGCTGGCTGGCTGGCTGGCTGGCTGGCTAGGTGGCTGGCTAGTGGCGGCTGGCTGGCTGCGTGGCTGGCTAGGTGTATATGGCACCACCAGCATCGCTCCAAACTGCTCACACCACTGACAGCAGCACGCACAGCGGCAACAGCATGCCAGCTCCAAAGCGCTCCACGTATGGTATAATTACCAACATTTGAAACATTTTGGGGGTAAGTGTGGGTATATAACCATACGTCGAGGATGCGGGGAAACACTAAATCAAGGTTTTGCGAATCATACCCACGAATCATACCCACGAATCATACCCCGAATCATACCCACGAATTATTCCCCCCAAGACAAACATCCCGGACTGCATGCGGTATTTCGAGACATACCCATATGAACTAAGTTGCTGCATAGGGAGTCTTGTAATTTTTGTGGCAACAAACATGTTCTTAGGTCCTTGGTTCGTCTTCTTCATGGTGCACGTTATGTCGGCACATAATGTAGCAGCAACAGCAGCAAATACAATCATTCATCCATCACTCATCCCTGATCATTCACCAATCATCATAATGATAATGATAATGGTAATGATCCTCATTCTCATCGTCATCACCATCATCATCATCATCACCATCATCATCATCACCATCACCATCATCATCAGTATCAATCATTGTCACCATTTGTCCATCTTCATTATTATTTTGATTCTCCAAGGAGGCAACAGTACAGTTCCTGACAGGTGCATTTCAAAATGTGTTGAAATGTCCTTATGTCACACTTTGAATTTACGTGCTCTGCTGCACTGCGAGACTTTCTTGATTTTGTATAGTCCTGGAATTGGATGAATGCACTATCCACAGGAGACCTTTAAATTTGATGGTACGAACAATGATTTCGTCAAACCAATCCTTCACATTAATCCATTGACTATGGGTTGAAGGAAAATGCCTCGTAGTTTTTGCCAACTTTTCCACAGTTGGGTGGTTGTTCCACCACTTAATAGTTTGTTGATACTGCAGCCCTGGTGATCGTAAGTCACCACTTGGGGTGAGGTCATCCAATGTATGAATTGGGTGGGTACCAGACATGAAGATCTTGTGGTTGAGGCTGGATTTCCCTTTTTTAGATGCCCTTTAATGAATTAACATGAATTGACTAAATACTAGATCATCATTTTCGTTCACGGTTTGTCATCATTTCCCATGGTTTCTGACATGATAAACTCCCCATGTTCGTCGGTAAATCCTCGGAAACAAAGGAAAACTCCAAGCCACCGAGGCCACCAGTCAGACCGAATCGGCAGCAGAATGCGCCATCGTATCGGAGAAGGAACGACAAGGCGCCTGTAGTGAACCCAGATGGCACTGGTGAAGTTTGGTGGTGGAGAACATCAGATTCTGGTTGCTGGTTTCAAGTTTTTTTATGACAATGTTCCGTGCATATGGGAGGATAATTCCAATGAAGTCTTGTGTTCTTGCACCAGCCAAAGATTCTACGAACTCCTGAACTCTCGTGGTTGCAGGGTGGAACGGGATGATGGGGTTGCTGATGACGGTTGTAACTATTCCATATGTGTTACATTGTGTTACTGTTTAATCGGAAACATGTTGTTTCTTTAGCAGTGTAGTTAACCATCATTAACCAGTATTAACCATCACTAACCATTATTAACCATTATTAACCATCATTAACCATCATGTAACCATCATTAACCATCATGTAACCATCATTAACCATCATTAACCACTATTAACCATCATGTAACCATCATGTAACCATCATTAACCATCATTAACCATCATTAACCATCATTAACCATCATTAACCATTTTTACCATTATTAACAATCATTAACCATTATTAACCATCATTAACCATCATTAACCATTATTAACCATCATTAACCATTATTAACCATCATTAACCATCATGTAACCATCATTAACCATCATTAACCATCATGTAACCATCATTAACCATCATTAACCATCATTAACCATCATGTAACCATCATTAACCATCATTAACCATCATTAACCATCATGTAACCATCATTAACCATCATGTAACCATCATTAACCACCATGTAACCATCATTAACCATCATTAACCATCATTAACCAGCATTAACCATCATTAACCATTATTAACCATTATCAACTATTATTGACCATCATTAACCATCATTAACCATCATTAACCATCATTAACCATCATGTAACCATTATTAACCATCATTAACCATCATTCACCATGATTAAGCATCATTAACCATCATTAACCATCATGTAACCATCATTAACCATCATTAACCATCATTAACCACCAGGTAACCATCATTAACCACCATGTAACCATCATTAACCATCATTAACCATCATTAACCATCATTAACCATCATTAACCATCATGTAACCATCATTAATCATCATTAACCATCATGTAACCATCATTAACCATCATTAACCATCATTAACCATCATTAACCATCATTAACCATCATGTAACCATCATTAACCATCATTAACCATCATTAACCATCATTAACCATCATTAACCATCATGTAACCATCATTAACCATCATTAACCATCATGTAACCATCATTAACCATCATGTACCATCATGTAACCATCATTAACCATCATTAACCATCAGGTAACCATCATTAACCATCATTAACCATCATGTAACCATCATTAACCATCATTAACCATCATTAACCATTTTTACCATCATTAACCATCATGTAACCATCATTAACCATCATTAACCATCATTAACCATTATTAACCATCATTAACCATCATGTAACCATTATTAACCATCATGTAACCATCATTAACCATCATTAACCATCATTAACCATCATGTAACCATCATTAACCATCATTAACCATCATGTAACCATCATTAACCATCATTAACCATCATGTAACCATCATTAACCATCATTATAGCAAAACAATAAAGCCACTTCGCTGTTGTGGGATCTCATAGGTCAGCCATAAACTTCGAAACGTAACCTGTCGACTGTTGCGAGGTGAATCGGCAACCCGAGGCCGCCCCGGGCCATGGGAATCGGTGGGGACCTGGGGTCCGAAGACGGTGAAATCCGCCAGCAAAAGAGTGGTTTAGCAGGCCGGGATGGCTTTGGAAGTCGATGTGTTTCATATTTTCTCCTGTGATTTTGGCTGCACAATCACTATTTTTCTATGGAGGGCCCAGAATCCCAAATCACTGTTATAGAGTCACTAGAGCATGATAATGGCCTAGCTGACTTGAACTGTGATGTTTACAGCCCATGTGCCGGAACGAACTCGAATTATACCAATCAAACTTGCCGAAAAATTCCACATTTTAGGGCAATCCATGGCAAACCCAAAATTTTCTATTTTTAGTCTATCCCATACTCACACTATCCTTGGTCTATCTACGTAACATGGTCGCAGACAACGTCTCCAAAATGTACTGTAGGCTTTGATCCATTTCCATTTCCACATTGGCCGTATGATTTCATCTCCCAATTCCCTACAACTACCCCCATTAAATCCCAGTATATCACAATAAAATATAAAGTGGTTTTATAATGTTTTATACACGTACCCAGCAATATTGTTTCTGTTGATCAATTTCCACCCCATTCCCTCTTTTTTTGGTTGTGGTATAAATTCCTGACGTGTTTGGCCGATAGAAATAGACATAGAAAACCATCGAAATCTATAGAAACCGATTGGTATGAATTGGAAATTCATAGAAACTCATACAAATTCATAGTCGGACATAGAAGTCCGTAGGAAAATTAGTCGAAATCAATAGAAACCCATAGAAAGATCCATAGAAATCCGTAGAAATCATCCCCCATATCCCAGGTCGCGTTGACAGCGCCGTGGCAGGTCACCCAGCTGCCCCGCTTGGTGCCGTCAGAGCACGTGGTGCCGCCGCCAGCGCAGCCTGCGCCGGTGAGGCGTGGCAAGGCGCAGCGGGGAAGATGGGGAAGTTGGTAAAGTCATGGAAGAAATGGCTGTTGAATCCACGATTTATCCATATTTGTTATATGTATCAGGGACTTGAACGGTGTTTTATAAGAGGTTTCAACCATCAAACATATGCGGATATAGTTATAACATGTTATATGTTTATCCTAGTAAATACAAAACCTAGGTAGCCTAGGAATTCTTACTGCAGTGCAATTGAAATAGCTAGTTATTCGGGTTCATTTCTCCTAACTTCAAGTATTAACGCTTAAAGTTAGGTCCGAACGCTTATTCTTATGGCAACTTAGAAAAAAGGCAACATTTTGTTGCAGTCGCGCCCGAGCCGCGAACTCATTCTGAACGGATTTTGAACTCAATTGAACGGGTACAGCGACGCTAAATTTTTGTCTGTCGAGGATTGGTTTGAACAGGTCTGAACGCATCTAAATGGGCTTCAACTCGGTCAATGGTTTTGAACGCAGATTCGTAGAGCACCCTAGGAATTTCTGTACGGCAAGGGCAAATAACAAAGTAGTATTCAATTTTGCTCAGGAATTCTTAGGTTTCTGGTTTTGCCGGTTTATTGTACCCACATTGTGGCTCTATAGGGGCTAGTCATGATCCATGAAATACGTTCTTACCCACCCGGATTAAATGGAATGCCAGAGGTTTTGACACTCTTATTATTTGATCCACAATGTCATACGATATCCGCTAGCGGAAGAGTTTGGGGGTTGTTATGCCCTTTGGTGATCAGGCCATTTTTCCCTCCACTTGTGGAGGATTTTCAGATTTTTCATTGCCAATTGCCACATTTGATTACCGGAGGGTACATCGTAGTAGATCAACCTAAGAAGTGTGTGTTGGTGATGGTGGATCCTCATAAGGACATGGTGAGCAAGGTGGTACACCATGGTAAATCCTAAACATTCCTAAACCATGTTCCCCACAATGCTGAGCATTGTTTACAAAACATCCCCAGATCTGGAAAAATGGGGCTTAAGTGGGTGGTGTTTACGTCCCACCTAACCGTGAATCTTCTGACCCCTGGGAGAGATTTAGGGGATGTTCTGACCCTTTCCAACATGGGATCTTTGAAGTCAGCTAGTGAACCATCTGTGATTTGTAGGTCTCATCGCCATCGTGGCTTTTTGTCAGTGTAGGACAGTCTGAGACAGGCCAACTGTTTTGTTCCCGTGAAAGGTGAGTTCTTTCGAGAGAAATCATCATCGATGTATTCACTTTTCCACGCCAGCCTGTGGGCTCTTGCCGATCTTGACAGGTGCCTGCCTACATCAAAAGGCGGCAGGCAGGGGCCCAACTTGGGCCAATAGATTTGGTAACCAAACGTGGCAAGGGAGAAATTCCCAGGTGAATGCCCATAAGTTGCCCATTGTTAGTAAGGGGATTTCCCAGCGGATGCCATGTCTGATTACCGGAATGTAACCCGACAGGCAGAATTGGCAGAGCAAAGGCAGGAAACCCACCGCATGGGCATGGTGAGTAAGTGAGGGGGGTTGGATGCAGAACAGGATAGAGTATAGACTCTATAGACTATCATAGACCAGTAGAGTAGTTTACCATATTTTTGGTAGGCTTTGTGTGCATCCGTCTGGGGGTTGCTACAGTTGTTTTGAATTGCGACTTTTCCATCGGCATACTGAAACGCGTTCCGTGACCCATATCTTTGGCATAGGCCTTGACCACCAGTAACCGGGTCATGGAACCGTAGCCTGACGCGTGAAATGAGATATTCACCTGTTTGTCCCTTTGATTTGTTTGCATTGGATTTGCTCTTTTGAGGAAAGATTGCAAAGAGCAAGTCTAATGCGCAAAAGGTCTGCAAAATCCAACTATAATTACCCGTATAGTATGCCTTATAGTAACAATAGTTCAGCAATATACTTATATAATCTTATATATAACTTATATCTATAGTTACACGATAGTTCATATACCTTAATATACCTACTATAGTTCAGTTTGGCTTTGACACAAGGAAGTGTTCTTGAAACAAGACCACGGTGAAACACGGTGAAACTGCAGAACCTCAGCCCATGGAAAATTATAGAGTGGTGCTTTGAAGACCCTTGGTGGTTGAAAACATGGTTTAGTTCCATGAAAAAATGGAATGATGATCCGCACTGACATTTCTTAGGGACGTTGAAACCACCAACCAGATGCTGTATATATATATATGTTTATAAGCTTGCAGAGTTTGAAGATGCGATCCGTGTAGTGAATAGCAAGACAAGAGACAAGGACACCTCGATTTTTGTTGGCCTTGATGGCAATGTAGTACAAATGGTAATACTTCATGCAAATGGTACATAATAGTACAAAGTAGTAATTGTTGATCACATGCTAATACTTCATTTCTGGGTTGAGTCTTTGATTTAAGCTCCAACTTTGCCCATGTTTCTGGCCACAGAAACCTAAAGTTTCGCAAGGGGTTTCCTGGTCTCACGCTACAGGGTGGAGAATTTTTATGACCCCTTCCCAATGTTGCAACCAGTTTCGTTGGCTGAATGAATCTCCAGCTTTCTTGCTTACGTATATTGTATATATATATGTATTTGTTTATATGTTTATATGTCAGTGTATGTGCACATGATACATATTATACATTGCACCTACATATATATATATAATAATATATATATATATACAATTGTATACAGATTTAGATACAGACACGGTATATAGACATACAGATTACCAATGATTATGATATATACATTGTTTTCCCAGCAGAAATTGCAGCTGTCAAGGCGCTTGGCCAGCATGCCGCAAAAACCGCAGGCACCAGCAGGCTACAGGCACGCCTTGATGCTGGCTGAAGGATCTTTGGAAAACCCATCAGCTTTTCCCGGGAAAAATGTCGTCCGGATGTACACAGTAAAGAAATGGTTGGTCGTCCTGTTAGTCTTCCACAGAAAAATGGTGCGTTGATGGGAAAAAAATGAATGGCATTGTCTTGAATTCCATGAATATGTTCAGGTAATTTATCATTAAATGGACTTATCACAATATCTTATCCACAAAAAACGAATGAATATTTTAAGTGTTTGTAGAATTACCCAGTCTGTGGACTGTCGAATGTCAAGCACATGATTTAATATAATCTCACTGCTCCGTCGCCAAGGGGCTAGCCGGCGCTTCGTGTGGCTCAAGCCATTAGGGGGCTGAAGGTAGCACTGTAAATACAAGAACTTGATGCAATTTACCCTCTGGTAATTTAACATAGCTATTGAAAATGACCATTTATGGTGGATTTTCCATAGTTATGTTAGTTTACCAGAGGGTAGGTTTCTCCCAAGAACATGAGCGGAAACAACATGATCATTGAAATTACTGGAAATCAAACGTTGAGGCAAACGAACTTAACACGCCCAGAGCAAGTCCAAAGACTCTGACCCGGTCCAAAACCTTCCGGCCACACCATCTCATGCACCAAGAGCTGCAAGTGCTACAATTCTGTGGTGATTGGGCGAAATCTCTGAATTATGCCAAAACTTACGGGGTTATTCACTGTATCCACATCCATAAGGCCCTGCTATTTTGGTGTGAAAACCAGGGTACCAGGGTTGCTGGACCCCGGTCGTCATATCCAGCTGCTGGGACCTCTGATGACACTGGACCGCTGCCATTGGGGGGTTCACATGGTGTTGGAAGTATCGTTGAATCACATGGGTGTGTTTGGAAATGGGAATCCTCCATTAATCCTCCAATTTTGCAATTTTATAGTTTTGATAGGGAGAATGCTGATTAACCGGATAGCCTATTTCTTGACAAACCTATGTGATTTTCTATCAGTTCTAACACCAGTTTTTACCAGTTAAGTCATTAGCTAGATCTTTCCAGTTGTGCATTGATGGCTTGCCCCAACCCCGCCTTTTTTTGTTCAGCCTTTTTTGTGTCGAGGGAACTGGCTAGCATTGGCTAGCGGTTATTTTGTTTTGCTATAGACTTTGATGTTTCATGATGATATTAAGATGGCTTACTTTCATGATGTTAAATGATGTGTTAAATGAATAGTTAAATTATGTTCAGATGATCCTTTACAGTAGGTGTACAGCAAGTCCGCTTTTTTTCCTGGACTTTACCTTTTCTCTGTCGACTAAAACATAGCTGATGCATTAAATTGACCAACCATGGCGTGTGAACCACAGTCAAAATGGACGTTTTTTTGACCGATTGATGGGCAAACACTTAAAGTATGTGATTCACATTAAGATTGTCATGTGTTTTTCTTGATTCAATGAGTATTCGGTATTTTTTTGCTGCGAGAATTCCTAGAAGCCTAGAAGTTGTTTTTCTAACATCCGCCTTCGTGCGAAGTTAACGTTTCGTTTTGTTTAGTTTATGTTGATTCATTGGTTGTTCGGTATTGGTGAAACTTTTTTCAGTATAGCGGACCCCTGGCAGCTCCGTCTCAGTCCAATTGGTCGGTTCTACTTTGGGTTCCAAGTGGCGTTTCGCCACAAATGCAGACAGACATAAGATGATCTAGCACTTGTTTTGTCGGCTATCTGAGGACATTCAGCATGTTTTTTTACATATCTCTTAGCACTCTTACACTATCTTACACTTATTATCTGAGGATATTCAGATTCGTTTTGATGATATAACACATATAACAGGTTTAATCTCCATGTAACTTGGAGATTTTCTGATTTTTTTTTTGCGATGTGGATGGATCACACAATTTGAAGACCGATATCGCAGATGGGGACCTGTAGCATTTTGTTTTTCGAAAAAGCAATTACTCTACGGTAATTATGTACATACATATCTGATATTTTTGATGTGATATATGATATGTAATATATATATGTATATCATATCATATATTATATGTAATATATATATATATTGATATAGCAATGATGGATAGATCTCCAGCATTTTGATCATCTTCCCCGTCAGGAGCTTCGAATCTCCAACTTGGCGGGCGTGGAGCTCTGTGCGCTGAGCGTAGCCAGTGACTGGCAGGGCCGCCAGCTGAAGGAAGCCATTGCTGGGAAGACGCAGATCCCCTTGAGTGTCTTGGGAGAATTTGATGGCATTTAAGCTGTGAAAAGATAGGGATTTCATGGATTTAAGATCATTCGACCACAAAATCATAGTTTTTTTTTTAAAATGGGATTTGATCATTTTCATAGGGAATTCATAGCATTTAACCATCAAACATATCCGGGTTTCGTGGGATTTTAATGGAATAGTATGTTGGAATATCTATATAATGGATTATAATGGAATATCACTGGAAAACATCATGGAAATGACAGTTAGGATTTGACTTTTCGACATAAGGGATATATGGGGATACACGCAATAGTGGGATATTTTAGCACCTTGAAATTATTTGGGTGTGTCATGGTGTGTCTGAAATTGGGATATATCATGATATATCTCCAATGATGGATTATTATTGGAATTGGGGATACCTATTTTTCAGACAAACCATTTGTGGATTAAGATCGGGTATAATGTATGGTATCTTCTCTTCTTCATTTTGCTGATCTCAAGGCATTGCAAAAAAGTCTGTTCTCTTCCAAGTTACTGTGCCACAAAGTAACTTTGGAATTGACCTAATCTGCTTGGTGGTTTGGAACATTTTTTATGTTTCCATATATTGGGAATAGTAACCCCAACTGACGAACTCATTGTTTGAACACCACACGGCTTGCCAGGCAAACAGAAGTTGATGTATGGCACCACTTTGATTCGACCCTTGGGACCGACTTGGGACCTGTCGAACTTCCCATGGGACCTGTGATGTTGATCCCATAGGGTGGTGAGTCCCACCGCGAGTTGATGTTGGTTGTATCCCCAGATGTTTTTGATTTACCCTCTGGTTATGACTAACATAGCCATGGTATAGATGGCCCATAGAAATAGATGGTTTACCTAGCTATAACATGGTGGATCTTTCCATGGCTATGTTAGTCATAACCACATGGTACTGTACATCACCAGGAAATTCGAACGGGTTTCGTCCCGTTCTTTGGTGCATATCATATACATTTTTCTGCATCTCCATGACATGGTCCTGGTTGGCTGTGCCCATTTCTGGAAACATCAACCATTGCAGCCCTTTGAAGGAAACACGTTTCAGGTGCGTTGCGATTTAACAGAGACTGGTAAATTCCCAGGCATAGATGATGAGACAACTTACAGGAAAACCCTGTAGTCGTGGGTAAAAATCAAGCAGTTTCCGGTGAAGATGTTCCCATTAAACCAATCCATTGATAAATGTCCCATGCTGCACTGGAAAAGAATTTCAACCCCTCAACCCTCCTCTTGCCGATCCATGTGTGGGAACATCTATGTTTTTTTCTTGGTAAATATCGCTGTACCTTCAATTTGTCAGGCAGTGCAGGTTTAAATCCTATGGTCTCAATGTGAGCGTTTCATTGCTCAAGTCACGATTGTTTATTGGTTGACTTCTCCAATAGATTTGGTTGAATCTCCATGTTCCCACCTTCCATGGACCCAGTCATTGGCCTTTTTTGTGGGAAGTCCCCATTTCTAAATGAGAAACATGTCATATTACCATGTTTCATGGGAAACGAGAACTATTCGAACTGATGGAGACTTGGCCCAAATCCCGGAACCTCCTGGAGCAAAAAATCACCGCCGGTGAGATCCCTGATGTTTGATGATACCTCGATCACTGAACCCCAGCAAGAATCGTTGGTCATAATTTGCCCCGGCAGTATCCATATCCCCATGATTGGTTGAAAAATGTTAAGTTACACCCAATCAATGCTGGGAAGATGGTCAGTTCACCCATGTAATATGATGTAATATGTATATATATATATTGAATATACATAAATGTACCATGTCAACTACATATCATCCATTAATATTGTATATATATATATATGTAGATCTATGATAGATCCATTCGGGTCCCGAGCCTTTGACCGAGGCAACACCGATGTGCTGAGCCAGATTCTGGGTGGGGGCGATGCCGAGAAGGAGCTGTTGCTGATCCGGCAGGCGCCATGGTGGGAAAGTCATGGGAAAGTCCTGGTGGATAGTGCAGTCTTGGTAGCTCAAAAGGTGAGGCCCCCTGGATTGCTAAGTTGGCTTGTGCCAAAAAAAACATGCTGCTTGGTGGTTTCAAACATGTTTTTTTGATTTTCCATTTCATATTAATGGGTTGTCATCCAAACCCCATTGACGAAGTCAGATTTTTTCAAGATGGGCACATTGCACCACCAACCAGATTGTAATAAGTCACCTGTAGATCCGGATGCCTTCGACAATGATCGGTCGAAGTGTGCCTCAGAATGGCCCAAGGGGCCCCAAAAGTGACCCGACTGATGCTCCGACCTTTGTGGAGAAATCAGGTCGGTGCGGCGGTCTCCCGAGGGGGAACCGTGGAGTGTAAAATGTGAAGTGTGAAGTGTGAAGTGTGGAGTGTGGAGTGTAAATTGGAAAGTGGAAAGTGGGAAGTGTAGAGTGTGGAGTGTAAAATGTGGAGTGTAAAGTGTAAAGTGTGGAGTGGAATGTGAACTGTTCAATGTAATAGTGGAAGTGTGGAGGGTAGAGTGGGGAGGCCGAGTCTCGAGTGGCAAGATAGAACATCACCAAGCCTGCCGCGCGCACAATGGCACCAAAGACGAAGACAACATCGTACCTCCCGTAGGCGTGCCAATGTGGAAAGCGGTAATTGCAATCACGAAACGGTCCCAAACACTGCACTTGCCACGCCAAATGACATTCCACACCCGACGGATCTTCACCAAATGCGGCATGCAGTTGCATGGACCCATTTGCAATGGCGGATCTCCGCCTAATAATAACCGAGAGCGCGTGCTACATCATAGATCCGTTCTTGCTTTTGATGCTGGCCAGGGTTGGGTTGGATGCTTGCATGTCACGTTGGCCTCAGTGTTTTCTTGTGTAGTGCCATGTCAATAAGCCCAGGATGGTTTTTCTTTGTTGGGGAATGCATGACACGCTCCTATGATTTGGGCGGCTTCACCAAGTACAGCGATCTCCCTCCTTGTTTCCATGTTGCCCTCGCGACCAAACACGCCAGCCCCACCATCGTGACGATTCTTTCCATCATGAAAATATGCTTCTGGTATCCTACATTCTCTTCAGATGCTGAATATTGCCGTATGATTTTTGTTTTGGAAATTTTCTAGTGGATATATCTGAGAGAGATATGCTGCTTCCTGTTGCCATATTGAGGCCTACCGATCGAACAACGCTTATGCAGAAGCGTGTCTTTGGAAAAAAAACATCCGCACAATGCCTTTTTAAGTTCCGGGCTGGGTTGGCAAAAACCACAGTGCTGGGTTTGGTTTGTTTGCCTGCTCGTCGTTTGAGAAACACTCTTGCTGGAAACGCTGGCCTGGTAGACTGGTAGAGTTTCTTTTTCAGGGGGCATGTGAGGTGGGGTCTAGGATGTTGTTTCGCTGAGTCTGAACTTCAATGGATGATTTTGTTTCGCTCGGTCCACTATTTTTTTCATTGCCCGAAGAGGTAATGCAATGCGCGTGCAATTATACCATGGCCATGGCCCATGTCCTGGATTTTTTTGATCTGTATGTGGTGCAGTGCATCCATATAAACTAAGTTTATTTTTTTTTACCCATCCTTACTTGCACGGCGCATGCAGAGAAGGATAAAAAATGCCGGTATGGAGTGGAAGGGTATAGTTACCAACAAAATCCATTAAATCGAGTAAACTTGAATTGAAAGATCGTTATTTTCCAAAAAATCTGAATGGCATTGGGCACAAACTGCGTCTCACATTGGTTCTAGGCTCCATTCACCTAGACAGTACTTGGGATCCACAGGGTATGTACCGCGCCAAATGAGATATATTATAGGATCATGTCAAGTTGAGTAAACCCAGGCAGTGGAAAACATGCAACCACTGCGGTCTCAAAGAACGAAGCTGAACGTGGACAACCCACCAAGCTGTGGATCAAGTTTTTGATCTCCATTCAGACGGCAGTTTGATGGCTACCTTTGCTGGGGTTCAGAATAATTTGCCAAACGTAAAAAAACAAGGGTTGAACATGATTGAACGCCCACGCAGAAGGATAAATAAATGCAACTATAGCTTTTATTTGTTTAATCATTGTTTATAGAATGGGCTAGCGCCCTGTGCCGCCGACCCCCCCTTTGTGGGGGTGGCAGGGCAGGATCAGTAAATAAAACCACAGGAGAAGTAAAGACTTTCAAGACCTACACGAAACAGACAGGTGGGAGCTCGAGTTGAGTCCAGTTTGTCTACCTGCGCATTTGGGAGGAGCTTCTAGGATTTTTCCAGAACAGGTCTTTGACGGGTGGGTTGCGCATCCTGGCACTACGTTCTGATGCTAAACCAACCTTCACTGTAGCAATTTCTGGCCGCAATGGTATCGGTTCGAAGTGTTACTTCCATTTGGGCAATGTTTTGTCGTTGGGATTATGTTTCAATTAGTGAAGAGGCAGCAAAGGATGTGAAAAGAAACCTGAACAATTGAACGTTTCTGCTATGTGCTGCATTTCAATTCAACAACGAAAGTTGGTCAGCCTGTGCTGCATTTTATATATATATATATATCCGAGCCGCGGAGGGTTTTAGGGGTTTTAAGGGTTTGAAGGCTGGCAAACGGCAGGCTCGAATGCCCTAACGAGAGAGGGCTATGTGCAGGCAAAGGAGGGTTTTAGGCATTTTAGGGGTTCAGAGGGCTTGGTGGAAGCTGCCGCGGAGCGTTTTAGGGGTTTTAAGGGTTTGAAGGCTGGCAAACGGCAGGCTCGAATGCCCTAACAAGAGAGGGCTATGTGCAGGCAAAGGGCAGGCTGCAACCCTGGAGCAGCAAAGGCTGACGGCCAGAGGCCTTGGTGGAAGCTGCCGCGGAGGGTTTTAGGGGTTTTAAGGGTTTGAAGGCTGGCAAACGGCAGGCTCGAATGCCCTCACAAGAGAGGGCTATGTGCAGGCAAAGGGCAGGCTGCAATGCTGGAGCGCTGACAGCAAAGGCTGACGGCCAGAGGGCTTGGTGGAAGCTGCCGCGGAGCGTTTTAGGGGTTTTAAGGGTTTGAAGGCTGGCAAACGGCAGGCTCGAATGCCCTAACAAGAGAGGGCTATGTGCAGGTAAAGGGCAAGCTGCAATGCTGGAGCGCTGACAGCCAGGAGCTTGGTGGAAGCAAAGGCTGACGGCCAGAGGCCTTGGTGGAAGCTGCCGCGGAGCGTTTTAGGGGTTTTAAGGGTTTGAAGGCTGGCAAACGGCAGGCTCGAATGCCCTAACAAGAGAGGGCTATGTGCAGGTAAAGGGCAGGCTGCAATGCTGGAGCGCTGACGGCCAGGAAGCAAAGGCTGACGGCCAGAGGCCTTTTGGTGGAAGCTGCCGCAGAGGGTTTTAGGGGTTTTAAGGGTTTGAAGGCTGGCAAACGGCAGGCTCGAATGTCCTAACGAGAGAGGGCTATGTGCAGGCAAAGGAGGGTTTTAGGCATTTTAGGGGTTCAGAGGGCTTGGTGGAAGCTGCCGCGGAGCGTTTTAGGGGTTTTAAGGGTTTGAAGGCTGGCAAACGGCAGGCTCGAATGCCCTCACAAGAGAGGGCTATGTGCAGGCAAAGGGCAGGCTGCAACCCTGGAGCAGCAAAGGCTGACGGCCAGAGGCCTTGGTGGGATGTGCAGGCAAAGGGCAGGCTGCAACCCTGGAGCAGCAAAGGCTGACGGCCAGAGGGCTTGGTGGAAGCTGCCGCGGAGCGTTTTAGGGGTTTTAAGGGTTTGAAGGCTGGCAAACGGCAGGCTCGAATGCCCTAACAAGAAAGGGCTATGTGCAGGTATAAAGGGCAGGCTGCAATGCTGGAGCGCTGACAGCCAGGAGCTTGGTGGAAGCAAAGGCTGACGGCCAGAGGCCTTGGTGGAAGCTGCCGCGGAGCTTTTTAAGGGTTTTAAGGGTTTGAAGGCTGGCAAACGGCAGGCTCGAATGCCCTAACAAGAGAGGGCTATGTGCAGGTAAAGGGCAGGCTGCAATGCTGGAGCGCTGACGGCCAGGAGCTTGGTGGAAGCAAAGGCTGACGGCCAGAGGCCTTGAAACTTGGTGGAAGCTGCCGCGGAGGGTTTTAGGGGTTTTAAGGGTTTGAAGGCTGGCAAACGGCAGGCTCGAATGCCCTAACAAGAGAGGGCTATGTGCAGGCAAAGGGCAGGCTGCAACCCTGGAGCAGCAAAGGCTGACGGCCAGAGGCCTTGGTGGAAGCTGCCGCAGAGGGCTTTAGGGGTTTTAAGGGTTTGAAGGCTGGCAAACGGCAGGCTCGAATGCCCTAACGAGAGAGGGCTATGTGCAGGCAAAGGAGGGTTTTAGGCATTTTAGGGGTTCAGAGGGCTTGGTGGAAGCTGCCGCGGAGCGTTTTAGGGGTTTTAAGGGTTTGAAGGCTGGCAAACGGCAGGCTCGAATGCCCTAACAAGAGAGGGCTATGTGCAGGCAAAGGGCAGGCTGCAATGTTGGAACGCTGACGGCCAGGAGCTTGGTGGAAGCTGCCGTAAGGGATGGACGGCCAGAGGGCTTGGTGGAAGCTGCCGCGAGGGATGCGCAGGCAAAGGGCAGGCTGCAACCCTGGAGCAGCAAAGGCTGACGGCCAGAGGGCTTGGTGGACGCTGCCGCAGAGGGTTTTAGGGGTTTTAAGGGTTTGAAGGCTGGCAAACGGCAGGCTCGAATGCCCTAACAAGAGACGGTTATGTGTGCAGGCAAAGGGCAGGCTGCAATGCTGGAACGCTGACGGCCAGGAGCTTGGTGGAAGCTGCCGCGAGGGATGTGCAGGCAGAGGGCAGGCTGCAACCCTGGAGCAGCAAAGGCTGACGGCCAGAGGCCTTGGTGGAAGCTGCCGCGGAGGGTTTTAGGGGTTTTAAGGGTTTGAAGGCTGGCAAGCGGCACGCTCGAATGTCCTAACGAGAGAGGGCTATGTGCAGGCAAAGGAGGGTTTTAGGCATTTTAGGGGTTCAGAGGGCTTGGTGGAAGCTGCCGCGGAGCGTTTTAGGGGTTTTAAGGGCTTGAAGGCTGGCAAACGGCAGGCTCGAATGCCCTAACAAGAGAGGGCTATGCGCAGGCAAAGGGCAGGCTGCAATGCTGGAGCGCTGACGGCCAGGAGCTTGGTGGAAGCTGCCGCGAGGGATGTGCAGGCAAAGGGCAGGCTGCAACCCTGGAGCAGCAAAGGCTGACGGCCAGGAGCTTGGTGGAAGCAAAGGCTGACGGCCAGAGGCCTTGGTGGAAGCTGCCGCGGAGAAAAGTTCCACACCTGCGGTGGTCCCAGGCGCCGCCCCGGCCTTGGCGAAGGCCGGGGTCGGCGGATAAATTATAGATCTTAACCTTTGTATATTGTTGTGTCATGGGGCTTAATTACCGGATTACCAGCCCACACTCAACGTTCTGTTGGGTGGCTCAAACGATCTTCCAAACGTGCCGTCAGACTGTTGACTTCGACTTTTGGTTGGATGAGATTAGTACTTCGGCTGGGAATTCTTCAGTTTGGTGACGTGGAAAAACACACACACAACTAATATGTATTTCAATGGGCACCCACCCTATTTTGCTTGGTGATTTCAATGATTATTTGATGTTCAACCATATTTTTGAGATGAGTTGGCCTTTATTCATTTTGGGTTTTTCCACCAGACAGCTGGGACATTTTTGGTCGGGGTAGGGACATGGTATTGTATCAGAAAATGGGATTCTGATGGACAGCTGGGCCAAACAAAAACGGAGCAAATCCCAAACCTTGGGATAGTTGACCAAAACGCCAAACGTCCGACAGCCAGTAATCTCCGGCACACGGGTTTCACCATGTTCAAAGATGTTCAAAGTACTTTCTGCGCGCGTGTGCAGAAATTTCATGCCTATTATTGTGGATATGAACATGTTTGAAGTGGTCTCCAGTGAAATCCAGTTTTTTTGGTGATCAAACTGATTAAACAATTTGGTTCCTGCATCTCCCCTGAAAAAATTGTGGTTGATCTCCTGCCAAGGCCGGGACTATCGACGACTTCGAAAAGCACCTGAGGCACCCCTGGCGGATCTGCATGCAGCCAAGCATAACACGATTCTTTGGTGGTTCACCATCCGCTTAATAGGGGGGCTCACGTGACTTAGCCAATAAATCATGAAACACACCATCAAAATATGGCCGGATGGCCGCATAGCCAACTTTTTTTTTTTCGCAATTCAGAAAGGGATTTAGCCTGAGGGCACTATTTATGGGGTTGGAATATGAGAGGTGATTATACAATAACCAACAGTATGACATGTGTGTTTGTCCCAATACGGAGTACAGGATAATTACCCCTCTGGTAATTTAACATAGCTATGGAAAATCACATTTTTTTAATGGGAAAATTGGGAAAATCCACTATAAATGGTCATTTTCAATAGCTATGTTAATTTACCAGAGGGTAAACCAAAACATTGCACTTTTATGCAAGTTGAAATAGGAACATTTGTGTTGAACCAATGGATTTCAGGTCGTGACAGGTCGGCCGTGAGTCTATGAGTTTTTTCGCGGCTAGCGCCCATTTGGGCCAACAAAAAACCACGGATTTCAGGATGGATATGGATGGATAAGCAAATGAGACCTTAGCCCCAGTGATAGTGGTGGAAGGTGATTTACGTGGTTATAGCCCAGCTCCCAAACCTCGCAGACCTTCTAGTATCAGTCAAAGCTTTAGGTCAAACCGAAGAATTCCAGGCACCTCTTCTCGCTGAATCCCATACCTCTCGAAGATATCCAAGTCCCTGGCATTCCCTGGCAATGTGTTGTGCAGTCCCAAAATATGTCGAATGCTGTGACGGTCTGACGGGTAGCCGTGGCTTGATGGTTTAGCCATTGGAAGACCATTCGAATCACCTGATTTCCTGTCAGATCTTGTCATCCATCTGGATATGATCTGTGGTGATATAGCAACCCCCCAAGTTGCCCAGAAGGTGGATTACAAAAATAGTGATAACTTACCAAATTCTATCTTTTCTGGGGGATACTATAAGAATCTATAGAATATACATTGAATATACCATGTTTTTTCAGGTTTGGATTTGGGACAGAGCATTTTCATATTTTCTCTACTCCAGGAGGGAACATGGCCCCGTGGCAATTCCATCGAATAGAAAAAACCATCTTACATGGGCCCCAAACATCAAAAGATCCAACGCTCCAACGCATGGTTTCAGGGTGGGTGTCTATTAGGGGAGTTCGAATGTCCCACCAACCAAAAAAAAGTAATCTTACATTCATATTACACTGGATCATGATCATCCATTGAGGCAGTTGGTCTCGTGGACACCGAGAAACTTCACTGTTTTCAGCAAGCACCATTTCTGGCATGAATATCGATTGCATCCCATTCTTCAAAAGGATTGAAATCCCCAGTGTGAATCTAGATAATCTAGTTGGTGGTTTCAAACACATGTTACTTTCAACTCTAAAGATGAGATGACCATCCCAATTTCAACTTCCATATTTTTGGGACAGATGGCTCCAAGTACTTGGCAATGGGGACGATCGTCAAAATTGGCCAAACTAAGATAGTGTAATTGATGATATAGTTACGAAATAGAGGGTTGATGATTCAAGGATCATCATCCAACTGTTGAATCCCAGCAAAAAACACCAGGATGACACCCCTTGCACTAACTGGGACGTTGCTTGGCGCAGGAATTGCGCGGTGACCCCCAAGTGGTGATGGAGGCCATAACTCAAAACCCCCAGGTGCCGTGGCACCGTGGGCGACTGGTGCGACTTTTGGAACGTTTGGAACCCACCGGGGAGACTTTGGGATTTCTGGCTGAAGACTTGGGATGAGTTGGGCAATATCAAGATCTGGGGTAAAGACTAAGAGGTGACGGGTTGCTGACGATTCTGTAGGCATTTGGCATTTGTTGCTGAAAATGAAGAGGGTGTATCTTTGGGAGGGCACGTTACAAAATCTGACATGAATCCATGGTCCTGCTGTTCAAAAGAAATGCTGTTAGTCTCACATATGTGGGTTCACTGTTTAAACCATCAGTACCAATCTTGGTGTCTCCTTTTTTCATTGGGTTGTCTTAAATTGGGAACCCCCAAATCCCTGGGAAAATCAGCATGTTCTTATTGACCACAACTTGGGATCATTCTCACCCATGCCATGATCAATTTCATCCAAGTTGACCACAACTTGGGGGTCATTGTCATGCCATCTTGATCAATTTTGAGGCACACCAATAGGACTCTGGTCCTTGCTAGGCGATCAAATTTGCCGCAGACAGTGTGAAAGCTGACAGCAACTCGGACATCGGACAGATCATGTGGCCAGTGGGAAGATGCGCGGTTGAGACAACCAGCGGATTATTTTTCTGGGATGTTTTAGCCATTGTGACAATCAGAATTCATAATTCATAGCTGGGATAATTCATCATGCTAGGTATATATTGGAGACACATCATGATTGGAGACACATCATAACATAATTCATACCTGGGAAAATTATCCTGGGAGCATTCCCGACCATCATGTTCAGAGGGCTCAACTAGCAGTATCCAGTATCCCCCATCTTTGTTTTCAATTTTTCGCAGGTCATTGCAGGGTTCTACCAAAATGCTGATCATGAAGCTGGATCGTATTAAACATGATGAAGGGAAACCCTCAAAGATCGAATTGTTGGTTGTATGTATATCTATATCCTTCATATATTGTCCCAATTATAAATATAGTCCCATTAAATGCCACATGCTATGATACCCCCTACAATCCCTATCTTTGACGGTTAGATCTCCTTCAAATTATTGGTCTGATATCTCACTCATGATCATATCACCACTATTACTGCTCATATCCCTCTCCTATCCCTATGATCATTCTTTACATCCCTAATTATTCTGGTTGGTGGTTTGGAACCATGGATTTTTATGACTTTCCATATATTGGGAATTTCATCATCCCAACTGACGAACTCATATTTTTCAGAGGGGTTGGTTGAAACCACCAAGCAGTATTTTTTTGTTGTCATATCCCATCATGGTATTTTTTTTGATCTCATTACAAAGGTTACCCTCCGAGAATCCGTGGCTATTCCCAGAGGCTCCCCTTTGACCAAAGTCACCCTAGCGTCCCATGGGGGTCATGGCTATATCGCCATAGACCCACCATCCCCCCAGTCACCCCTTGGTGCTATAAACCATTCCCAGTCATGGGTGGTTTATTATGGCCTTGATTTACCTCACATGATCCCGATATTTTTTTTTTCAAAGCGCTGTTTTGGGCGACTAGGGGTTCACCTCACTGAGGAGATTGTGCCTTGAAGGCCCTCCAGGCGGATTGGACTCTGCGCCTTGGAAAAACGGGCGATATCATGTGGATATGATGGGGGAAATGTTCCGTGGCGAAGTTTCATGGCTCGCAAGAATGACCAAGTGGCCAATGATTTTTTTGAATAGTGAGAATTTGACCATATTCATATGGCAGTGTGTCAAAACCTTGTACCCCTGATGAACATCAAACTAGCTGGTAAATGGATGTTCATCCCCCTAAAAATGTATCTATAGGTATTGACCCATACCCATATCATATCCACTTTATGTGGAGAGGGTTGCAAATTTCAACGTCCCTCAAATCCCAAACTTCGCCCTTGGGCCCTTGAGCCCAGGTACACTTCCATTGCTCTGGAGCTCTGGGACGACCGCACTTGGATTGCAGGGTGGGGTTCTGGGACTTTCGGTGACAACGACCGAAGGATTATCCCAGAATTGAATGATGGATATGATGGATATGATGGGAAATCTGCAGGAACACTTTCCATTTGATGGCAAGAACCTGCAGGTTTCCTCGAGATTTTCTCGCAAGAACCGATCCATTGTCTGTCCTCATTCACCAGCAGCGCTCAGGAGAAATCGCCCTGCTGTTCGTGCCAAAGTGCCCCCGCCTCTTCAGCAAGCTATCTCCACAGCTGAAACAAGACGGAGAGCTGCTCAGAGCGGAGAGGAGAGGAGGTAAGATGCCTGCAACTTGCTATTGTGAGAGCTATTTTCCCATCAGAATCATAATACCATATACATATATATGCAATATATATATATATACACTGTATAATATAAAAATATATCAAAGAACATATCATACATATTATAGGACCCCGGAAACAGATAGAAAAGCAACATCCTACCAAAGCAGTGGTAAAATTTCACCTTGTCTATTTTTTTGGGTGCTAGCACATGATGTATACAAGTTAGTTCTAACCATGTATGGTTAATCATGGGAATCCGGACACCACGGCCACCACGGGGTCGGGTGTCCGCTTTCGACAAATCCAACGGAAGGGTCTTGGGAGTTCCCCCAACTTTACGTCACCAATGGGTTTCTCAACTGCTTCCACCATGAATGAAGTCCTCAAAACAGTCGTTCTGCAGCCTGATCATGGCAGCCATGGCAGGGTCGTCGCCCTGCCCTTCAAAATGCGTGATTTGATATATCCGTACCAGTTCGATTTTCAAGAAGTCAGAGATTCCATTGACGTCTGAAACCAGGTGTGTCTGAAAGTGAAAAACATATATATATACAGTATATATACAGATCACATACCCCAATTTCAATTATCCCTAATTTATGGCCATCAAACATTTGGAAAATGGATGATGAAGCAGTAGAATCATTAGATTCATTGGCAGGTACCCACCATTTTCAGACAAGCCCAGACATTTTTTCGGGGCCCCACGGCCCCCAGGTTGGTCAAGGAAGTGCTATCGAAGAACAATGGTCCCACGGCCTGTAATCCTTGTGGATCCAGGGTTCCCTGATATGGTGAAAATGGCCATAGAAATAGTGGATTTATCCCATGAAAAATGGTGGATCTTTCCATAGCAAAATGTGAAAGTTTACCAGAGGGTCAATTTCCTCTGGTGATCAAACATGGCAAATTTGAACATACTTGAAGATTCCCCATTTAGTTTGATGATGTTTGATGCTTTTCATATCTAAATGCCGAGTTGGTTCCGGGATTTCCCAGCCATGTGGCTGACATTGGCTGAGGGTAACACGGTTTTTATCGAACACTTGTGGCTGATAGTGAATTCCTTGGCACCAGTTCTTTATTTTTCCGACTTGGCATTGGTAATCCAACAGACAGGTATCTTGGGGAAGGACTCGAGAATATCAAGGTTGGTCAGGTCCAATACTTGGTATATACTGTACTTCAAATTATTGCAATTTGAATGATGACAAACCCATGTAGCTATGGAGCCTTTGGAGGTTCTGAAGGTGATCTGCATCGGAGATGATTGGATGTCATATTATATGCATAGCTAGTTTTATTCAAACAGGACAAGTGGGGACCCGGCTGCCATCCCTCAATAGGAGGCTTTCTGAGAAAGTCTGTGAATATGTGTGGTATTCGAGACCAACTCATATCATATCCTTCTTTTTTTGTGTAGCAGGACTGTGAAGACACCCTGCAGTCCGTTCCTAACAATCAAACTCCTACAAGTACGGGCGCGAGCCCCTGCCTGTTGCAACTGACTTTATAAATCCAATGCAACTTCCACCTGGCCTATTTTGCCCTAAGTTCGGGCAGCATTGGGGGCACGGAAAAGGAGTTTGCTGTCTAAATGTAACATGTTTCCCAGAGGGATGGCTCGCTGCGGACTGAACTTCTGATCCATGCCGGCGTTATGTTGAATCCAAAAGTTGTGTCCCATGTTTTTCGCTTAGAACGTTGCTATTTCCTCGTAGTCATTTGGAAGATCCCGATCTTCATCCATTTATCTTCCCCTTTTGCTGGGGTCAACTCTGCATTTCTTCCATTTTCTTCCTGTGATAAATCTCAATTTACAATAATTTACATCATGCCAGAGTTTCCCCATGTTCATCGTCCTGGCTATTAAAACAAAAATAAACGATCAAATGATGAAAACATGATGGTGTTTTATTAGGATTTTATGATGGCGTTGTTTTCCGCATCATCCTTCAAAAAAACAAGGCTGGACTATCTGCGAGATGGGTCCAGAGATGTTGGCAGACCGAGAGCTGGTGTTGATGGCCGCCAGGCACCGTTCTTTTTCGGTCCAGGATTGAGGGTGCCTGGGAAGGTAAACACAATCCCTGGTTTTTCATGGGGTTTAACATTCAAAAATGGTGATGAATAAGATATTATATGATCATGGTATTAACAATAAGATTTGTTCAATGATATTGATGATATTGATGGGGATATGATGTTTTATAAGTCGCCAACTATGATTTTTATCCTTCCCCGTTCACACTAAACATCATTAAACACTCCCCAGGTTTGCCATGGTGACATTTTGGGACTATAGGTGTTTATTCTTGGGGGGATTGTTATTACCCTCTGGTTATGACTAACAGTTTGCCATGGTAAAACCATGGCCCTAATCGAAATAGATGGTTTACCGAGCTATAACATGGTGGATCTTTCCATGGCTATGTTAGTCATAACCAGATGGTACATCCTATGCGAATCATAATTGGAAGGAATGCCTATGAAACAACCATTATATAATAGTATATATAATATAATGTATATGAATAATGAGATGAGATGGGGGTATCATTCATGGCTGATCTGGTTCGGTTCAGTCTCGGAATGTTACAGTGACATGAAATGCCATTAATAGAATCTATCCCAAAATTATCGCATTGTGCACCATGTAAATCGGATAATCCTTTGGAATAGCAGGTACAACATGTTCCAAATCGTTTGGGAGTGCGACCTCACGTCTTTCGACCGTACTTTGAGTGATGATTAGCCAGAAACATGGTTGATGAGTGTCAAACGATGGTGTAGAATCGTAGACCTTTTTTCCAGCTGGGTATTGCAACAGGATGCAACAGGCATGTGATTTGGAGAAACCAAGTGCTTGGGTAGTTTGATAGTTTATCTGGTTGGTGGTTTGGAACATTCGGATTATTTTTCCCCATCATATTAGGAATGTCATCATCCAAACTGACTTTAACTCCATCATTTTTCAGAGGGGTAGGCTCAACCACCAACCAGTTATTCTTTTTTATTTGTTGTTCAGTCATCAATTTGGAATATGTACTACCAGCCATTCAAATTGGTGCCTATCGGCTCGGCGATATGTAAAAATCCCACCTCGGCGTGATCAATGTCAATATATGTCAAGATAAGATGTAAAGATGATAGATTCTTAGATGGCTTAATATGCATTTTCAAGATTCAAATATATGTATATATATATAATAATTAATTATAGTTAATTAATATATATATATACAGATATTTGGGGATGGTCATCAATATTCATCAATCGGTTGGTATTTAAATACAGCTGATATACCCATTGCATGGATTCCACTAGCGGACCATGGGGACCAAAAAACTTGGCCCGAAAATGACCTAAACACCAAGGCTGTGAAGGGGAAAACGCTACAACTTGGGGTTTGCAAAATACGTCATATCTCAACTGGGATCACATTTTTTATACACATATTTATATCTAAGTCTAAGACTATGTTGCCGAAGCCTTTGAATTTCTGATACACGTTCATGGCAAGACTCAGATCAATAGCACTTCCAACTTCCAACCAGAAGCATGCGAGCCAACGAATCTTGCGGGCTCCACTTGCTGGCTAGTGTGCACCAAACGATTGAGTAGGATTGTCGTGTGATTTCCAACCAGAAGCATGCGAGCCAACGAATCTTGCGGGCTCCACTTGCTGGCTAGTGTGCACCAAACGATTGAGTAGGATTGTCGTGTGACCGTGTATTTCACCAATCTCAAGGGAACTCAGCATAGAAGTAGGGCATGGGCAACTGGCAAGAGCTTGCTCGGGGCATCGCTATCGACGGACTGAAGGTGCTCGGATCGTGGGTTGCAGAGTCCAGTCGGGCCAGAGCATTTGGAGAGGACAGTGTCTGCAAGAGCTCGCATCTGTGGCTGCAAGATCAAGTTAGCAGTTGTCAGCAGCGACTTGGCATCGCACTGGGAAAGCGGGAGTGCACTTCAGAGTGGATCATTTTGCTCTCTGGTTTCATCAGTGGCATTGTTTTTTCTTTGATTTGCTTTGCAGCTTGGTTGTTATCCAGCGGCCGTAGTCTGAGTCTGAAAGGTGAGCCAGTTGCGGCTTGTTGGCCAAAAGAATTGCCGGTGTTACCCCGTAAATTGAGTCATGGGGGATCCAGCAGTGAAGAATTGGCTAACGCAAGATTGCGTGCTCGTACGCTTCATGGATGACCCTGCATTGCTTCACTGGAGACTGATCCTGCTGTGCCATCAAGGTGATGAAGTTACGGTGGCCACCCCTGATAGAGATGTTCAAGATACTACTCTCTTAGTTGGGACACCTATGCTGAAGTAAAACGGATGAGCATGGGAAGGTTGCCAGGTGGTGTTAGGGAAAGAGACACTTATCTCCCAAAGCATTCTCCCGATGGCGACTTCTCCGCGGATGAGATCAGAACTCTGGTGCGGCAAGCAGAGAGAGCACGGCAAGCCAGACATGACCGAAGACGAGCTTCACGTCTACCCGGAGGTGCACCAGCACGCGAAAAACCCCCTGAGGAGGCCGCAGTTGTGGATGATGACTCTCTGCATATTGTGGTCTATAGCTCGGGTGGCAGTCACATTGGCGATGAAGTTGATGTACCTAGTGCAGCATCTCAGGTGATTTTGGGGGGCAGAACTTTTCACATGTTTTCGCTTGGAGGTGAGGAAGTTTTGACC
This sequence comes from Cladocopium goreaui, assembly GCA_947184155.2. Lineage (NCBI taxonomy): Eukaryota > Dinophyceae > Suessiales > Symbiodiniaceae > Cladocopium > Cladocopium goreaui. Next base: position 45,504 of record CAMXCT020004802.1, on the reverse strand, counting down.
AGGGCTGTCAAGGGTGATGAAATCGCTGCTTTGCAGAGGAGCCTCAAGGGCGTGGTGGCCGAAAGCCAAAAAAGGGAGGACCAAGATGTCCGCATCCTCCCGGTGATGTTTGACTCTGCTGAGGAACGGTGGAGGACAATAGGTGAGGCGGTCCCGGACATGGAGGAGATTGAGTACGATGATTTCCCTTTAGCTGGGCCTAGGACCATCATGCACGACATGCGACAATTGAGGCGCTTGAGCATGGACTTCATCCAGCACCACGAGTCATGGCTCAAGAAGAGTGGTGTTCGTCACAGTGACAGGAGTGTCCATGAGCATGCGGCGATTTGCAGGAGCCTTAACTATTTGGTATGCTATGATCAACTGAATGCTGGAGGGTTGGCGTGTGCTGAAAGCATGAACAGGCGTCGGACCTTGATCGAACATGCACACCAAGGAAGGCCAGACACCCCATCATATGAAGGGGCAGAAGAGTTCCTTGGAGTGAGAGACGCAGCAGACGGCAGCCTGATCGACCCAGCCCTTCAACAGCATGCAGCACGGCGTCAAGCAGCAAAAGCCGAGATCTTGAAGCAGACCAGGTTGGCAGCGGAGGAGCGAAAGCATCTTCGAAGTGAGCCCAATCCCAAAGGAGGTGGAAAAGGTGGCAAAGGGGCGGCTGCTAAGGCCGCTCCCGAGCAACCCTAGCGCTGAGGGTGGTTGGTCTCCCCAGGACACCGGGGGGCTGATGACACAGTTTTAGGTGTTCAGCAGTTTTCCAATGCCGCAAAGGCCAGGTTTGGGGATCTCCTGCCTCTACCCCTTCCTGTGGATGAAAGTTTTCAAGGTGAGGTGAGCCATTTGAGATCCAGGAGGGCAAAGCAGCGTGTTTCAAAACGTCGCGTCCTCATGGATAGAGTGAGGGATTCGGTGTCAGCCATCAATCACCTCGCTGGTCTTGTGGATTCTACAAAGTGGCCCTCCGAGCCTTTGAACCTAGCACAGAGAGAGGCATTGCATAGGGTGCGGGGTGCGCATTTTCAGAGAGCTCCTCCCCCTTTTGCAGAAAGTGAGCAGGCAGCGTTGCGACAGCTGCTGTGTGGAAAGGCATCGGGAGTCTACGAGGCAACCGACAGTCCGGGGCTATTGGCGAGCTATGTGCGGGATCAACTCTCTTTGCCATTTGGGCAGGGAGAACCAGCCGACCTTGCTGAGATGCTACCTGAGAGAGAAAAGCGGTTTCTGGACGGGTTTGAGGAGCATATGTTGTTAAGCCCTGAGGAAATAGCTGGTGAACAGGAGAAAGGTTTTGACAAGGACATGTACATGGACCCACAAATTGCTAGCAACCCCAAGGCTTACCATGCTTTCATCGGTGATCTGGTGCGGTGCAATCTTTTATATTTTACAACTACACCTCGCTCACAGGTTGGCATTTTCATGGTTTCCAAAAAGTCTGGAAAGCAGCGTCTCATCATTGATGCGAGACGTACCAACCGACTGTTCAGGGAACCCCCAACAACTGTGTTAGGAAGCGTGGAAACATGGAGTCGCATTGAAGTGGCAAGAGGGTCCAGCAGTATGTCATCAGAGCTTTTCGTAGCCCAAGAAGACGTGAAAGACTTCTTCTACCGTTTAAAGATCACCCGTAAGCTTGGAGAGTATTTTTCCCTTCCGGTAGTGGATGGGAAGTTATTAGAGAAGGAGTTGGGCTATTTACCAGAAGAGTATGCACACCTTCAAGATGTTAGTGCAGCTCCTATCTATCCCTGCATGAAGGTGTTACCTATGGGTTTTGCTTGGTCTTTCCACTTAGCACATGAAGCCCCTTGCGAGCTTGCTAGGAGAGTTTTGCCTGAAGTACCTCAACTGCGAGATCGTTTCGCGACACCGGTACTTGGCAGTGACCCTATGCGGGGGCATAATCCTACAGCCATGTCAATCTATGCAGACAACAACAATCACATTGGTTTGGATAGAGCGGCCGTGTTGAAGGACCAGGAGCGGGTTATTGGCGTTTTGCATAGTTATGGTTTGGATACCCATGAAGAGACAGAGGGCGTGAGCCTTGCGGAAAGTTTGGGGGTGAGAATCAACGGCGTCTCAGGGGCCATTCAACCTACAGCAAAAAGAGATTGGCGTCTGGACAGATCGTTAGCTGCTTTGATCACTAGACCGTATATCACTGGTGAACAACTACAGGTTATAGTCGGACATATTACGGTTCGGTCGTTATTACATCGGGGGCTTATGGGCATATTGCGACATAGCTACACGTTCATTGAGCAATGCTACAAACAAAAGGTGAGACTTTGGAAGAGCGTGGCTAATGAGATTTGGTTGTTTAGAGCATTGATGCCTCTGGGTACAGCTGATGTTTTTGCGGAATGGGACCCTCAACCTTTATGCACTGATGCATGCCTGTCAGGTTATGCGGTGATGGAGGGAGATCATACCAGCGCGGAGCTGGCAGTGATTGGGCGGCAAGACGAGCGCTGGCGCTTCAAGCTGGATGGAGGACAGAGACGGGCACCGCGGGAGATAGCGCTAGAACATGCAGATCCCCTACATGATCCAAACACAGTACTTCCTTCAGTAGACGGTAGAGTAGAGCAGACGCTGGTTTCAGATCGCAATTTTCCTGAAGTACCACATTCTTTCATGGCATGTGAAAGTTGGAAGAAAGTTTGGAATTCACGTATTTGGCATCAGGAACCAGTGCATATCATAGAAGCTAGAAGTGTGTTGGGGGCAGTGAAGCATCGTTGTCGAGATAGACGGCGACATGGGAAGCGAATTCTAGTGCTAAATGACAATATGGGTGTCGTCCTTGCAATCCAGAAAGGAAGGTGTCACAATTTCAACCTCATGCACATTGTCCGCCGTATTTCGGCACATCTCCTCGCAACCGGTGTTCGTTTGGCAGTGAGATGGGTGCCTTCGGAGTTGAACGTGGCCGATGAAGACAGTCGGCGGTGGGAGCCGGCCAGACTCCCCAAAGCTGTTCACAGGGCAGCGCCAGAAGAGAGTGGTGGGCGAGTGAAAAGCCCGAACAGATCGGAGGCTCACACACGGAGGAGGAGGAGGAGCAGGAGCCCTTCAAGAATGAGGGAGGTCACAGGCAAGAAGCCAGTGGGCTCAGGGCTCAGGGCGGTCATCAAGTCGGTGGCCGAGAAGAGGAGGAAAGCTCAGGAGAGACAGAGAAAATACGAGAAGAGGCTGAGAGCCACCCATGGAGAGATAAGTTTGTTGGAAATGGGCAGTGTGAAGAAAGCACAGAGGCTGGATTATGCGAAGAGGCTAGAGCAATTCTATCTTTTCGTCGCTCACTACCAGCTCCCCGTCTCGGACGAGAAGGAGTTGGACGAAGCCTTGTGCGACTATGCAGACTTCCTCTATCTGGACGGCAATGGTCACGATGCAGGAGAGAAGTTGAAGGCGGCATTGGAGTTCGAGAGACCAGAGGCTTCCCGGCACGGCGACCTGAAGCTCCCACGTTTTCGCCGAGCCATGAAAGGATGGCGGAAGATGGCTCCATCGCAGACACGTCTTCCCATGATAGAGTTCATCAAGGGGGCAATCAGTGCGGTGATGCTGGATCGAGGCTGGAAGGACATGGCCCTATACAACGAGGTGTCGTTTTCAACTTATGCACGACCAGGAGAACTGATCAGAGTTCAGGTGGCAGATGTTGTGAGCAGGAACAAGGATTACGATCACGATGTGATCATCCTGAGCCCCTTCGAAAGACAGGAGGGCAGCAAAACGGGCATCTACGACGAGGTGTTGATTCTGGACGATCTGAGAATGACATGTCTGGGGCCGCTAGTTGTAGAGCTCGCCAAAGAGAAAGAAAGGAAATACGGGGCAGATTGCCCGTTGTGGGGCTTCAACTCAAGCCAATACCTCAAGGTGTGGAGGGCGTGTGTCCGGAGCTTGGATGTAGAAAACCTGGCACAATCACCTTATCAAAATCGACACGGCGGAGCCTCTCGCGACCACCTGTTGAGATTGAGGAGTGTGCCAGCGATACTAAGGAGGGGGCGTTGGGCAGCAGACGCCAGCGCCAGAATTTACGACAAGCCAGGCAGACTGCAGCAGGCGATCAACTCGGTGAGCGACAAGTACATGAAGTTGGGCGAGGAGATGCGTGCGCATTTCGCAACTTACTTCCGAGGTGGGAAAGTCCAACTACCAGTGGCACTTCGGAGAGCGTTCTGCAGAATTTCAAGGACCGAAGTTTCTGAGTCTTTTTGGGGGAATTGGGAACCCAGCAAAAGCTTTTTGCTCGTTTGGTGGTCAGAGTTGTGTCATAGACCTTAAGCGATTCTCCACTGAATGATCTATCCAAGCCATCTCGCTGGGCTGACATCTTTGGCAATCTTTCTCTATTCAGCTGCGTTGGCATTGACTTGCCCTGCAACACGTGGAGCAGGGCTAGGCGTGCGCCGTGGTGGTCGAGAATGCCGAAGCCTTTGAGAAAACCTGGCAGCGATTTGTTTGGTCTTCCCGATTTAGTCCCCAAAGATGCTCAGAAAGTTTTCCGTGCAAATCGTATGTTTTTTCTGGCCATTAGGCTCCTCAAGAAATGTTTGAAACGGGGAATTAGTGCGTATTTGGAAAACCCAGCTTCTTCCCTGGTTTGGCTGACGCCGCAGATTTTGCGATTGCTGCAAGATCCCCGGGTGCAGTTGGTCACTACAGACTTCTGCCAGTTTGGGACACAGTGGAAGAAACCGACTTCCTTGCTGCTGATCAATTGCCATCCTGCCAATTTTGCAAGATGTTCAGGCCGAAAGGTTTGCTCTCTCACTGGACGTCCTCATTTGCAACTGACTGGAATCTCTGGAAAGGCTTTTATCACACAGCAAGCACAAATTTACCCGAAACTTTTTTCCAGGCAATTAGTGCTGACTTTTAAACACCCTGTCCCCCCCTAATCCCTGAGCCATTCTGATCGTGGGCATGGGGTAATTTTGAATAGGGTGGAAATTTCTGCTGGGGCCTCACAATTCGCTTCAGCGTTTCTTTTTGATGCCACAAAGACGTGGCGAATCCAGAGCTCGGCGCCCAGCTACACAGAATGCAGTGCACAGCACGCTCATGTTCTAGAGAAAAGGCGCAGGCATCTAAGTCTAAGACTATGTTGCCGAAGCCTTTGAATTTCTGATACACGTTCATGGCAAGACTCAGATCAATAGCACTTCCAACTTCCAACCAGAAGCATGCGAGCCAACGAATCTTGCGGGCTCCACTTGCTGGCTAGTGTGCACCAAACGATTGAGTAGGATTGTCGTGTGATTTCCAACCAGAAGCATGCGAGCCAACGAATCTTGCGGGCTCCACTTGCTGGCTAGTGTGCACCAAACGATTGAGTAGGATTGTCGTGTGACCGTGTATTTCACCAATCTCAAGGGAACTCAGCATCCACACCCCCCCACCCGGGGTAATTTTGAATAGGGTGGAAATTTCTGCTGGGGCCTCACAATTCGCTTCAGCGTTTCTTTTTGATGCCACAAAGACGTGGCGAATCCAGAGCTCGGCGCCCAGCTACACAGAATGCAGTGCACAGCACGCTCATGTTCTAGAGAAAAGGCGCAGGCATAATTATATATAATATTATATTTACTCTAATCTGAAAGTACATGGCTCAAATTCTTGACTGTATGTTCCTAAAAAGGAGCTTTTTTTTGCAATCTTCTGCGCTGGTTTGCACCCATTTTTTTTCCTCAACATCAAGCTGCCTTTCGGGGACATAGATGGCGCAAATTCCATTCATTCGCTCAAATCAAACTGGAAATGCCCACATAGATGGCGCAACTTGTTTATGTTCCAGCCAAAATAGGCCGTTTTCTTCCTATGGGTATTTTGTTTTTTGAGTTGAGCCATCTACTTTCAGGTGAGTGCAATACAGAATACATATTCCAGCAGTGTACCTGGTTTGCAATTTGCTCCTATACATACTACACCGAAACTGGGATCATAGAACGATTGTACTGCTGACCTTGATAAAATTGGCGAGACCAACGAAAAATTGGCCGAAAAAAAACAAAAAAACATGTGCACCACACATCTGCTCCGATACTGTAAAATACCGGCCCCCCCATAGGACCAAATATGTTGATGTATAACTGGTTTACTAGGTTTCATGATTGATGTAAGTGAATTGGATTGATTTGCCAGTTGTGTCGATTTCTGGCTTATTGGATTGATATGTCTATAGTTTGGGTTGGATTGATATGTCTATAGTTTGGGTTTGTTCACCACCAAGGATACCTTTGGTTAGTGAAACTTATAGGGACTCCCTGGCTGAAGGGACCCCCACTCCCCCAAAATTCCCATACTACCCATGCTCGAAGCCCCTGTTCCGTATGGGAAGCGACCATGGGAATGGGGGTTTCCATCCAGGGTGTCCCTGCAGCTGAGTACGGCACAGGAATGCTGGTGAGCCCTCGTACAATCGTCTCGGAAGGTCTTGGCTCAGAATCTTGGTTTTGGGCTGGAAAATCCGCATAAAAAACCAAAAACAATACCGTGGAATGTATATGAATGTATAGCATCCTTCCTGAAAGATAGAATTTGGTGAAATTAAATTCTAAAGTAATCCTCTCCCCCTCATGCGTCCCCCCTGATAATAAACACCTGAGGAGTTTTTAGTATGAGGGGGGAACATTTAGTATTAGGGTGCCAAGTCCCCCCTATTACCAATTTTAACATCTTTAATAACAACTTGTTTTTCTATTTCAAAAATCACAGTCAACTATGGCCAAGAATTGGATTTCAAAGGTTCCCATACTAAAAGAAAAACCGTCAACAACAATCGCCCTTTGTGTTGACCTTGGTAGAGGTCCTAAGGGATGATGGATGGAAGACCCCTCATCTGGGGGGATGTCATCCTCATTTGGGGGGATGAACTTACCATATTTACCAGGAATTTACCATTGATTTTTGATGTGAAAACCATGGGGAAAAGCTAGTTTTTTTTGACCCACTTAGCTTTGAACTAAGTAGTATGTGTCGGATACACCAGGTTTACAGGTCAGCTACAGTTCAGGCATGCACAACACAATATACGGAGACGGAGGAGTATGTTTGCATGTTTGGTTCATGGTTTAGTTTTGCTGACCACATGTAAGTGCATACATCAGTCTGCATGCCATTCAATATGTCAATGTATGTACCTGTCAATACTTATACTTGTAACATGAAAAGTATGCATGTGTACAATTGTCAGCCCATATGTGAGTCTACATAAATGTCAGTCTATGTGTGCCTATATGTCACTCCATATGTGTCAGCCTAAGAATCTGTGCCAGCCCTTATCTCATAAATCGTTGCAGTACCACGCATGTCAAATTAAATGTCAGTCCATACTTCATATGTCTTGTATAAGTGATGTATGTCAATGCATATGTCATATTCTGTCATTATATACAGTTGCTGTGTTAGCTAGTTCCTGCTAAGGGCATAGCATATTTGGCCTGGAAATTTGGCCAATGTTTGGCCATACATAGCCCGTGGTTACTGAAGGTTCACCCAGCGTTGCCGGGTCATATCTCCCCCTATCTCCCTTTGTGAAATGCTAATATTTGCCCGGGTGCAACCTCATTTTTTTTGTGGGAGAACCTCCCATGAAATTTAATCATTGTTGGCTAAATCCCATGTTTCTTGGTGGAAATCATAATTTTGCTGGTTGAATACACATGTTTCTTCGTTCAATGTCCAATTCATGTCCGTCTTGTTGCATAGCGGCATAGCATACCGTACCCATGGTGCCCTGAACGACGGAAGGCTACATTAATCGCCAGCTGTTGACGGACAAAGAGGTGGTCGTCGCTGGTGCCTTGCGCTGGCTTTCGCGCGAATTACCAGCAAAGAGTTTGACAGGGAGACTGGAACCATCCATATCATAATGGGGATATTCCAAACAATAACATCATATTATCATAAGCCGAGCACGTAAACTGAACCAGAAAACATCTTAACGAATGGGGGAGTTTGACAGGGATATAACCCTCCATTTTCTTCGGATTTGATGGAATGGGATATATATACCAATGAGCGTTTGAAAATGGATTAATGCAATACCCAGACAATAATGTGAATAGAATGGGATTCTATGATAATATGGCCAACAATACTGTATGTGATTTTTTTTTTTGTGTGTGAATATTGGAATTCGCTTGCAATTCTCATCAGGAAACTGATCATATAAATCACAAGCTACATTGGATTTTAGGCAAACCTATGTTCAGACCCTTTCATGTAGCTGGCAGGGATGTTCGCCAAGAAACAGAAGGATATAGATGGATTTATGCTACAAACTGCACCAAACATGATGAACACTAGGGGGACATTCCAAGCAATGAACATCGCTGATTTCCACTGAATGATTTGGATTTGCCCAGTTTCATGGAACACTAACACCAACGTACTTGAAAGCGATGAATCTCTAGGTACAATGTCAAGTTGGTTTCACCAATCTGGAAGTGGATTCTTTCCCATGTACACTTAAATGTAAATCACTTCCCCCCCATCGATATTCCCCGAGATACCCTGGTGTAATTTACTGGTTTTGGTTATGTAGAGGGGCTTATGGGGAACGGCTGTTTTGAGAACGGTCTCAAAAATCTGGCTTTTGAAGCCTATTCTGGGTAAACCGGTAAACCATAGTTGGGTAGTTTAGTTTGTTTTCGTCATGAATGGGGTTGAACATGTGACCCAGCTAACGATTTTAGATTTTGCAGTTAGTATCTAAGACGGCACTATAAATTTTGGTTGCTTAATGTTGGTTATTACATCCTTTGATAATCAAACATGGCAATGGACAGTTCCCCGTTTATAGATCAGTGATCAGTCTCCCATTTTCAAACCCAGGGTTTCATTGCTGGTGGATACCTTTTTTTGTGTCCCCATTTAGGTGCCAAGGTTGGCTACTGCACCATTGCGGAGCTTCCTGAGGCCCCTTTCAAGCCCGCAAGGATCATTGAATTGAGGAAAATCCCGGGAAGACCGGGAAGATTGGACATCAATCCAGTTTGGGGTTGAAGATTGGATGAATCAAACTTGGGGTTTTCCAATTGGATGATTTGGGGTTTTCCAATTGGAAACCACTACTGTATGAATTGAGCTTGAAGAGTATTAGACACAAAACTCTTCCACGGAAAAAATCAGTGGAGAACTTTCAGTGCTCTTCACCAGAAGTGGGATTAGGCATTCGGTGGTTAATGGGGTTTGCTGGCTTTTTGTTTTTTGAAACACCCAGTCTTAGAAGCAACGGATGGATACAGGGATTCAAGTTAAGAAACACATTGATCTTCACCAATAAACTCGCTGAAGCATATCAACGAACTGCCACCGAAACACGTTTGATTGTCCGCAGATGGTTTTAGGATAAGGCGCCGAATCGAACAGGCAAACGCGGCATCGAGGAACAGATACAGAAATCAGATGAAAGTTGAAGCCAAAGCTAAACATAGCACACATGCACGTATCCGCAATAGAGTAGCAATGGCTTGCGAGCCGGCAACTTGAGACTATCACATGTTTTCACATGTTTGCATCTTCTTAAAGCATCATGGCAATAATCATTATGTCATTATGGGTTTATTATGTCTATCTTTTCTGCACAGCCCAAACAGAGACTCCGAGGAACATTGGTCTTGACTTGAGCTCTGAGTTGGATTCTCAATGCGATTTAAAGGCAATCGATCCCATAGGATCCATGTATGCTATATATGGTAACATTTACCATCAATATACCCCCTTTATGTTAGCATATATACCATACATGGATCCTATGGGGATACTGTGGCCCAGCATTATTTCAAGATGGTATCCGGTATCCAACAATACGCACGTTACATTCACCCCAGTCAGAGTTGGAGAAAACTGAAAGTTCTACATGTACCCATAGGATCCATGGTGCTGGTATATTAATGCTAACATAAAGGGGGTATATTGATGGGATCCACGTTACCATATATTCGAAGGTCTGCGCCAAGGTACTTTCTCGTTTGTGGTCTTGTTCAGGTCAAGTGTCTGTCTCAAGGATCCCCATTAAAATACGACGGACGACGAAAGACGACGAAGAGAAAAAAACGAGCAAAAGGGTTTCAAGGGTTCCTCTACGGGACCTCCAGGGGAAGAAATTCCAAGGGTTCCTCTCCGGGACCTCCGGGGAGAAAAAATAAACATATTTTTTTTAAAAAATTAAGACGGGCACATACCATTGAGAAAAACACATAGCATGTTTTATGCATATTTGCAATGTTCGGTCGCAAGTGTTCTTCCCCGGGGTATGGGTTTGTCTCCGGGATTTTATTTTATTTTTTATTTTTTGGGCAGCCTTGAGCGCGAACCTTCACTGTGGGAAAACACTTGGCCTTGAGAAATCCTTCGAACATGGGAAAGTTTTCCAGGAATACGGTTGGGAAACCAGGACCTTTGAGGAGGGGAAAAAGAAATCACCTTTGATACAGGGAGGAGGGTTGAGACAGGCACATACCATTGAGAAGGTAGAAAACCCTTCATCCAGACTTTTGATATATAGCAGCACCATGGATCCTATGGGGTATAAAGTTATTATTTTCTCGTCTCCTCGTTTTGAGGATGTGGTCGAATACGTTGGACATGCGTTCTGGTTCTGGTGCACAGTTTGGGATCCAAATTACCTCGATGGAAAAAGACACACTCAACCGTTTTTGATTCCGCCTAAACCAGCCCATGCCTGTCCGATTTGCTGCCGGGTGAAGTAGTTTCACTTGGAGTATTAATGCTTCACGGACATTTATTAAACCGCGGCATGTTTGGGCTATAAACTACCCAATCTTTGTTGCCCCATGTCCCCATTTTGGTGGTTTGTTGCCAGCTATACCAGCTATGACATTTGGGATGTGCATCCAAAAAGGTCTTCAAAGAAGACAAGGAAGTGCTTCGCGCCGTGCTGGAGGGCAACCCTTCGGAAATTGACGCATGGCATGTAGAAAGTGTTGGCGCTGGTCAGGGGGCCATATGATGCCTTATATAAATATATTTCCTCTCGTGGGGGAGACGAAAACATATCACTATTTTGGTTGTGAACAGGTATTTGTTTGATTCCCAGCCTTGCTTTTCACACTGAGCTACTTGAGTCACAACTTCGCTAAACAAGCCCTATCTTTGTAACGGTTTGCAAGGGGCACTCTTCCCTGGTTGCGGGTAGTTTGACAAGTTTGACAACAGTATCTTGTTATGAACCCATTAAATAATGGATCGTGGATTTTCACATTCTTCCTTGCTTCCCGTACCACCCCCACGTGATCCTAGAATGATTGGAAGCCAGTGGAAGCCCTTGGACATGGGAATTAAACAGTAAGACATGCAATCAGCAAGATGGGAACGCAGTATCCCAAACAGCAAATCTCTGAGACTGATTGATATAACTGGAGTCCACAGGACTACTACTCCTACTCCTACTTCTACTTCTACTGCTGCTACTGCTGCTATTGCTGCTACTGCTGCTACTGCTGCTACTAATGCTACCAGTGCTACTAATGCTACTGCTATTACTGCTACTATTACTTCTACTTCTTCTTCTACTTCTATTGTTGCTTCATGTTACTTCATGTTACTTCTACTTGTAATAGTACAACGAGCAGCATGTTCTACTGGATGTTATCAAAGAGCGAAAATCTTCACAACCGATAGGGGACGACCCAGTTTTGCATGTGGCAATTCCGGGGAGCAAATCATTTTGTCCGCCACTCATATAATTATTAGATATGAGTATACACACTATATTATATCATATTATATCATTAGTAGTTAGTAGTATATAATAATTTATTATATCCCATAGGATCCATGGTGCTGCTATATATGGTAACATGGATCCCATCAATGTATCCCCTTTATGTTAGTATATATACCAGCACCATGGATCCGTCATGGGTATATAATGATAAATAACCAGAGGGTATTTTTCTATTTTCACCCATAAGATGATCTCCCAGTGACCATCAAAAAAGAATGATATATATTATAATCACTATTATAGTAGGATTACTCATAATTTTCAATGAATCCTGTCCTGGATCCCCCAGAGGTCAACGCCACGTTGGAGCTGCCGCGCGACTGGGCGCTGGCCATGTGTCTTGACTCAACGTCGGAAAACCGGGACTCAATGACTCCTTGGGGATACGAAGGACGCAGCCGGACCGGTCATAGCGGTAAACCATGGTAAAATCCGGTACCCTCTGGTAATGGCTGACATAGCTATGGAAAATTGCCATTTATAGTGGATTTTCCCATTAAAAATGGTGATTTTCCATAGCTATGTTAAATTACCAGAGGGTAAACATACAAAAAGATGTGGAAAACCCATGAAAAGCCCTAGGGAAATGATCTACAAACAATGTTTTTTCGACATCTGAGTGTTACTTTACCATGGTGTTTTTGATGAAAAATATGGGGAGAAACCCCAATAATAATATCCAATACTGATGGGATTTGTTGATGGGATATGCCGGGTTCGCTACTGTATCTGGATAGATAATAACTAGTACCAACTACCCACCAATACTTTGCAAAGAAGCACCGACACACATTTATTTTCAAAAAAGTATAATACGCACATACACATGTCATACTATAATGTAGTTGTATAAGATAATAATAATATATATATATACTGGTTTGTGGCTTGGAACATTTTTTATTTTCCATAATATACATGGGATAATCCTTCCCATTGACTTTCACATACTGTATTTCAAGATGATTAAAACCACCAACCAGAATATGTATGTGTCCCTAAGGTTGGCCATGGATATCAACGAATGGCAAGATGTCCAGGAAGAAAACTCAGGTATTTTTTAGCAGCCTCCTAGTGGGGACATGTGTTGAATTTCTCAATTTTGTTGATCCAAAGAGAGGGATGTTTTCTTGTTGATGTTTTGCAGGGGAATTGAAGTCGAATCCACCAACTCGTGAATTTCTACGCGTCATTATCTTCATTACCCTCTGGTAAACTAACGTAACTATGGAGAATCACCATTTTCAATGGGAAATCCACTATAAATGGCAATTTTCAATAGCTATGTTAGTTTACCAGAGGGTACTATACTTCCGTAGATGATGGAGGATGTCATACCCAGCAACAAAAAACACCTCTTTTCTGCAAGGTGAGATTCGACACGGATACATCCCTGTGATGAGCCAAGTTACAGGAGCGGTTTTAAATCATTGCAAGTTGGAAGAAGATGGTACCCCTTTAAATAATGTATTCTTCTGTGTACCCTTTTTGTTTTCCGATAATTTTACCATTTTACCATCACCATATTTCACATATATTTCACCAATATTCACCAAGAATGTTTGTTGGTTAAACCACCATGATCATGTTTGAAGAGTTCAGGGTGTTTCTCACTAATCGTGTTGGAAATTGCGCCGTTTTTGCGCCTCCCGGGCCAGGCTGCGAAAGGATGGGATGGCCTTGAAGTTGCTGCCACAGTTCTGCAACGACCGGGAGTGTGTCGAGGCCCCTTGAGACTCAGTCCTCTGGAGATTTCTGGAGATCTTGGAGATGGAGCCCAGAAAAATAGGTACCCTCTGGTAATGGCTGACATAGCTATAGGAAATCACCATTTTCAATGGGAAAATCAACTATAAATCACCATGTTCAATAGCTATGTTAGTTTACCAGAGGGTAGCCATCCATTTCAGGTTCTTGTAGGGATTTTTTGTAGGATGTAGCATTAACAATAGGGACTCCACTGACCTAGGCGGAAATCCAAGGTGCCTAGCTGGAAGGGCTCCCATTTGGTTGAATTTCCCATCTAGAAAGCTCCTTATGTGTAGGAAATGTCCACTTGCCATGTTTGATTACCAGGTAATGTGGAAATGGGATATAACGGCACATAGTGGGATTCAGTGAGTGATATGATGTGATAAGAACATCACCCAGTAGGATCGAATAGGATATATCACCAACAATCTGATTATCATTCCATGAGGAGAACGATGATGAACCGATTACCTCACCCATAGGATCCATGGTGCTGGTATATTTACCTACAAAACTGGGTGAATTTTAGGGCAAATGTTGGTATATATACCATACATGGAGCATATGGGTCATGATAATTTCACAGTTTGCTATGGAATCTATAGTTCCATGACTTGCCCACTATTTTAATGGTGATTGTCCATGGTTATGTTGGCCAAAGTACTACCAGTGGAGTTGGGGATACCTTGGTATACCCAGCTTTTGGACAAATCTGATGGTAACCAGGATCTAATTTTGCCAAAGGTTTTTTTCTCCCACGGCCTATATCACATGGTAACCGAAGATTAGTATTTCCAAGAAGAAATGCAGCTATAAACAAGGGATTCTCCATGGCCAAGGTTTAAGGTTTACTGTATTATTACAAAAGAGTGTATATAGATCTTCAAAAAGAGTGTAGATCTTCAAAATATCTGGATTTGGCCCAAAAAGGCTCTGATACTCGTTTGCTCATCACATATCAAGAATCTGGAACAAAACCACAGGTACCCGCAAAGGAACCCCACATCCATTTTTTCAGGGGTTGGGAAATGCCCTAATTCTTTGGATCACCCAACAATTTGGGATATCTCCAACATATACTTTTTCAAGTGGTGTGAAGCATATCCCAAAATAGTACATTTTCCCTCTGGTAATTTGTTACATAGCCATGGAAATCCCGATAAAAATCAGTGTAAATCATCACTTTTATCATTAACATAGCTATGAAAATCACCATGTTTAACAGGGTAAATGAACTATGTCTATGTGCAATGTCAGCTACGTAACAAATTACCGATGAATCATGGGTTACTCATCAACTCCTGGCCGAACCCAAAGTTTGGGGTCCTTCATCCCGAACGCCACGTAAAAAATCACGTGAGGCCGCGGTGAGACAGACCTGTTTCGCCATCAGCTTTGCGTCCATTGAACTTCGTGCGGACAAGGAATTGGTTTCTCGGCCTTAGATCGGATCATGTGGGTGAAACTATGCCATTTTTACCCTCTGGTAATGGCTGACATAGCTATTGAAAATGGCCATAGGAATAGTGGATTTACCCATTGAACATGGTGATTTTCCATAGCTACGTTAGTTTACCAGAGGGTACCACCCATTTGAGAATGGTACTCATACCACCATCGAGTCGCCCAAACGGGCTTTTATAGATATGTTTATAGGGATAATGTGGGTAAAACATGGTAAAACAATGCCATAATAAACCACCCATGACTGGGAATGGTTTGTATAATTTTATATATCCCACCTATAAATTTATGGTGATGACTGGGAGATGGTGGGTTTATGGCATTGGGAATTTCCCACATGAGCTATTATTCAAATTATTCAATGGGAATTCCAGGATCCCAAAATGGAATAACAGATTCATAAAGGATGAAATTCACATACTGAAAGCCATGATTTCTTGGATGTCAAAAATATTTTCGGGGGATGGGATGCATGAACCATCCCCAATTTTACCATGGGTGGCAGAAACCATCAGCATGTTGGTGGTTAAACCAGCAGTACTATTTTTGGGAAATCATGTCAAAAAAAAACTCCAAGTTTTTGGTGCCGAGAGGCTCGCGACTGTTGTCACATTTTGAATCTTACTATCAACATAACATTGGATTTGGGGGGTGGAGGGGTGGGGGGGTAGTGTAATAACGTTTATTTGCACTTCCACATACGCCAACCTAGTGTTTGTTGGGAAATTTGAAATATCATTTACACATATTGGGGATTAAGGGTAATTACCCAAAAGAACTGACGACTAACATATGACAATTATTGACTGACTGTATACTAATTTTCCTTTTTTATACACATTGTTACATTGAACATTTTCACAGATCCACGTTTGTGTTTTGAATGTGAACAAAAGTCGTTGCTATATAAAGGCTATCTGTGATAATGTTTGTTAATGTTTTCTTGAGGCGTCAAAACTCACCTTACCCGATTCAAAACCCGGCAGCCTCCAACTTTCCCATGAATCCAAGGCACGTTCGGCGATTCAAGACTTTGTGGACAACTTTTCCCGTCATTCGCTGAGGCCTTGGTATGGCCTTAGGTGCATGGTTTTTCACCCGAACACACAACTTTATGATTATTGAGTCTTGGAGGTCATGGTGAATTTCAACTATATAAAGTGGAGAACCAAGAATGGATAACAAACTATCAAGGAACATAAGTGATCCAGTTTTGATGCTTCGTCTCAGAACATTTTGTGGTTCTGTGGGTCAACACCTCCAAATTTTTGGTCCCAACTCAGTTCAAGGATATCTATCATGATTAATGATTACAAAGCACACATACATCCTGCTAAGATCGTGGATGTACCCTGTATGTCATAATAGTAAACCTAGTCCAAACTGATTGTGCTTTTTTGAGCTCACTGAGGGTTGGGTGAGAAGATTTCAGCTGAAACATATGTGATTTTGACACAGCAGAACTGGTGATTTATGCAGCCTTGGGATTTGGCCTGGACTGATGCTTAGTCACTTAGTCTATGACATGTTGATAATACATGATAAAACTTTTAATCACCAACCATTTTCTGTGGGACTTCTACCCTGACATGGTGATCCCAATGCCTCGTCCACCTGGGAGAATGCATAGTTTTTGATTTGCACTGGTTGGTAGAAATATGGTAGGAAAAAAAATGTTTTAAAACATATGGTAGCCCCTATGGTTGAAATGATTTCCTGTGAAGATGGTGTATGTTCCATCATTTCATGAAATTCCATCCCACCAAAAAGTACTGCTTAGGGAGGAAATGAAAAAGGGCCGGGTTTACCCGGAAGATATGGGTTTGTCTCAAAATGGACCGTGTGGAATACACATGTCTTGCCCATTTTACTGTAATTGTGTAGGATTTGGGGGGTTCATATTTCGAGATAACATCAGATCGACATGTGCCTATAGCTATATGTGTTTTCTGGTCGGCAGATGATGAACCATGCCCGAAGTCAACTGCTCAATGGTCTACCAAGTCTACCCCGAATTGTTTCAAAACTTGGCAGAGCAGCAAAAATGTCACTAGCTGTACTGTATCATATAAATCCTCGAGACTAAGGACTAAGGTTGCTGGGGAATAGATGCTGGACCTGAGCTTGAAATGATGTTCAAGTGGCCTTGTGATTTGTATTTCGCATCCCCCTGCGAGGCCGGAAATGTTAAGTTCCACTGATACTTTGCCATTTTTGTCCACTCTGTCGAAGGAAATCCGCAGCCTGGTGCGATGAGATCAACCGATGGCTCAACAATGGGGTACCAATGGAGCCACAAGGATTGTTGATGATTGTTGTTTGTCATTTTTCTCATTTCAGAAAGAACTGAAAAAACAATGTTTGTCAATTGTTTGGGACTAACTTTGACACGTCCACCTCAGATCACCTCAGTATAATTGACGTTCTATATCTACGGAGAGGCCAACTTGGTTGGTCAACTTGGTCACTCCAGTTCTCCAGTTCTCGATTCGAGGAAGTGACAAGGAGTTGATGTTGAAAGTGGTGCAGCGGGATGGTCGACAACTGTGTGTTGTTGAGCCTGCTCTATTGAAGGATCCAGAGGCGGAACCATACGGATTTTCGCGATATCGATATGAAATGATATGAAGATGCACCCAGGAACTTTTTACCAGCTACTAAGGACCTAACATTACACCACTGGGGATGAGCAATGAACTTCTGGATGTGTTCATGTTGGACATGCTGTCTTTACATATCTCATGATGGCTGGAAGCTATAATTTTACATTGTTATAGCTTTTTGAGTCTAGCCATCAGCTTCTAGTCTTCACTGCTTTCCACCTGCGATGTGAACCAACAACAACCAATTTTTATCGGACCGTTTCGAGGTTGTAAACCAACTAGTTGCTACCCTCTAGTAATTGAAAGTAAACAACGGAACATGACCAGTTGAGTTTGAAGATATACCGTTTGTTTAACCGTTGTGATTTCCATTGCTATGTTAGTTTACTGGAGGGTAACTAGTCACGGCTGGGAAGCAGGCTATTGCATGGCCTTTTGTTAATGCTATTGATATTATTGTATGTGTAGTCAAGACCCTTGCGGGAAAACATGTGAGTGACATTCTTTCTTCGTATTATGACAACGGGTGTTTCGAGGTTGGGTTTAACCTGAACGTCATGATATAGTCATCCTGTGCTTCCTTTCGGGGCCCGGATTGGAACCAATCGTGAGCGATTTGATCACTGTAAAGCAGAAGGCAGACCAAGTGGATCCCACTTAGTATCGAACAGCATGTAGTAGCTGTAGGCTGGAGACGGCTATATCCTCTTCCAATGTCACCTAGCTAGAACGGATATTTTATGATAGATTTTCGCCAGTGCATATTCCCTTATCGCTGGCTGGATAATCTCCACTCAACTTATGAATAGTTGTCCCACCAAAACCTCCATTTTGTGCTGATATTTCCCAGTCATGTTTGGTGATACAGAAGGTACCCCTTCTATTAATTTAAATGCCAGGCCAACAACCCTGGTTTAGTAGTTCTATTCGTTTCCATACCAGGGGGTATTCAAGAAATGAGGGGGATTGTATTATTCCCAGTAACAAGTACCCTCTAGTAATCAAACGTGTCAATCTAGGTTCATGGCTACTTATACCCTCCCCCCTACACCCCCCTCCCCCCTCATAAGACCTAGAGACCTAGTAAGCACTCAGCCCCGGTAAGCACTCAAAACAGCCCTATTCACTCAGTAAGCCTTACTGAGTTTTTGATGTGTTCACAAAAAATCAGGGTCAAGCCCAACGATAATCATAAATATGGTGCATTGGAATCCATCGGGGCTTCCAGTGATGATTGGAATGATAAAGAAGATTCCATCAATAAACTATCAATTGCACATATCTTTCTGGAGTGATTCTAATGATAATAAAACATCATAAAATCAGATCTTATTGCATGGTTCGCCAGATTCAAGGCCCTAACATCTTCGACTGACGGTCTACAAAATGATGAGTTTTGGGAACAAAATTAATGATTTGACTTCAAATCACCAAGGAACGCAATGTTTCTGACTGTTTCCATTGTCTTCAGGCTTCCCAGCCCTACCGAGCGATTACTCAGTGCCTTCTAAAGCCTTAATAAAGCCTCAAAAGGGGAGGAACCAAGAAACCCCACCAAAATCCAGCAAATGTTGAAGGCTTACTGAATGCTTCGGATGTCAAATTGGAATTATCCAACCACACGAAAAAATAGTGAAGTGTGAAACATTTTGCCTCGAACCTTGTATATAGGGGTCATGACCTGAAATGCTTGTTGAGATGCGGAAGTCACAAATTCAACATTATCGTGGCAAAACACATCATGCAAATCACTGCTCTCAGTGGGCTAAACTTGCCTTCTCCCAATAGGATTGCTGAGAATGGCTAAGAGGGGTTGTAGCGAGGGGGTTGCAGGATGTTGCAGGACCGATAGGTTGATTTCTAGGACAATCATCGAACTTTTTCTGGGTTGTCCAGATTTAGAAACCCGCATGCCACGGGTTTGAAACTATTAACCATCATTAACCATCACTATGAAAACCATCATTAACCACTATGAAAACCACATCATTAAGCCACTATGAAAACCACTTAAATGCATTAAGCCACATCATTAACCATCATTAACCATTATTAACCATCATTAAGTGGGAAAATGGAGTTTCCCACTTCGTTCAGCCCTCCATTGCAGGTGGTCTATGCTGCCGTGTCCAGACATCCCATGGCTCTACGATATGTCGGAGCCCCAACTCGTCGTTGGCCACGTCGAGTGGCTTTTGTGCGTGTTGAAGAACCACGGGCCATGGGAAAACATGGATCTATATATTAATATATATATATATCTGGGATTATCTGGGTAAATTATAACGACCTCACTGCGACCTCACTGGAATCATGGTTAATAAGAGGAATCATCCCAAAATGGCTTTATTTCAGGTTAGCGAATTAGTATAATTTACCCATATATATATATACATATATGATATGTGTATACATAATATATATATGATCGAATATGATTTATTGACAAGGATCAATAAATACAATAAATAGTGGATGCCCCGATTAATGCAGATTTAGCCAATATTGAACATTCAATTAATTACTGGGGATATGGGAAAGCCCTTTTGGAGAAACCATCGCCGGAAGATTGGAATTGT
Organism: Cladocopium goreaui; assembly: GCA_947184155.2. NCBI lineage: Eukaryota > Dinophyceae > Suessiales > Symbiodiniaceae > Cladocopium > Cladocopium goreaui. The sequence goes on along the minus strand of CAMXCT020004802.1, from coordinate 25,330 downwards.
GATAGAGCCTTGTTTACACATTAGCAAGACCATGTAGAATTCTCTTAGGATGCCTTCTCCCAACAGGACTGATTTTACCGCACAAGATTCGAAGTGCACTCTGAATTTAAACACAATAGTTTTTTGTTTGAGGTTGATAGAGCTTAACTACTCTATCTCATTCTCATACAAGGCAATATTGATTAGAAGAAATGTCAGGGACCTGTTTGGCTCAATAGATAAGCATGATCTTGGCTAAGCTGCAAATGTTAGTGGAATCTTGTGGATGAATATGATTCCTGAACCCTACGGCTGGGCAGTAAAAGTGCGTGGAAATAGATGGATATAATGATATAATATCAGTGTGTGTATAGCTAGGATTAAACATGTGCCATTTTATCCAAGATCATGTTAGAAAGCGTGATCAATTTTCCATTTAATCCCTTTATCGATGACTAATCTTCCAGAGGACATGTATCACTGATCTCATTGAGTCACACCCGACAAAAAACACAACATTCTCAGATATGTATGGTTCAAGGGAAAATGAAACTGAAACCCCATATTTCTATGGTAAAACAGGTTTTCCAGTCTATGTTCCCTCAATTCTGGCTGCATTTTGGCTGCTTGACATTCTGTATTTTCGTTGGTTAAATCACCATTTTCCGAGCATATTTCCCAGTTGTCTTCAGGTCGCTGAAAGGGAGTCAGAAGATCACGGCTACGCCAAAAGTAAGTCTTCAGGTGCCTCGAGACGGAGCGGACACGTGGAGTTTCGCGGGAGGATCAGCAGTGATACCTCTATGATCCTACACGTGTATATATATAGGATATATATATATATGTATTTTTTTAACTGACTGCACATGGAAGTGAGATTCACTGCGGCAGCTGGCGATGTTGAATATATATATATATAGAATATATTATAATATATATATATCATATATACATATGGAATAATATATATATAATAATTCAATATCATATAGATAGAAACCCAGTAATTATGTATATGTAAGATGTAAGTAATTCATAGTACATTGATTATCAAGTAGAGAGATGTACAATATATATATATAATATTCCTATATATGATTATTGACAGGAAAGTATAGACTAACCTTTTCCTTTCAGACTGCTGCAAGTTGTCCTTGCTTGGTTCCAGCATAGTATAGACTAACCAGCAAAAAACATGTTTTTGCGACAATATCTGAGATGAGCCATGACTTTGGCGGCAACAGGATCGAACAAGTCTTGTGGACCCGCTGTCCGACTGGTTGGGATCAGTCCGTATGGGGTGAACCCCATTTTACACAGGTCGTATCTAGAAGTGGAATGGGATGATTCCAATCGACGAGCTTGTTTCTCAGGGGAATTGAAACCACCTACCAGATCGAAATATGCTTTGTTTATCTTTGTTTCATACGCTTCGCCACATGTTTGGAAGACACACAAGGGCCATCAATCATTGATATTTGCAAGCCCATCACATGTTGGCGATGCTTGGCTTTCCAAAGACACATTTGAACTTAGAGCACAAAATCATTGGCTCAAGTTCGAGAATATACCGGTATACCCACTGCATAATATTCAATCCCCAATACCACCAGAAATTGGTAGTATAAATCCTCCATAATTGGAGGCTTTGGGCCCATCGGCACCGGCACCCGGTCGATGGCACCGGTCGATGTTTCGATGTTCGACATCCACATGTTCGAGAAAGGTTCCCAATGAGTTTTGACGTGCTGATGCTGATTGGTTGTTTCAATGAGTTTGACATTCATCTGTGTTCATCTATTCTTATCATAATTTGTTTAAATCTATGTTCATTTATTTTCATCTAGGTCCTAGGTTCTATTGGTTTCATTGATTCAACATTCATTATTGAAACTAATCTATGTCAAAATGAACATATAGATTAATCTATGTTGCTTCTTATCATATGATTTTGGATGATCCCGAAAATGACCATATCGAATTCTACTCGCCGTCAAGGTAAAGCTCGCAACTCCAAGGGCGACTCGTCTTCGAGTAGCAAGGCCAGTCTGTTGGAGGACGTGCAGCTCTTGTTCAATGTTTCTTGGTGAAGGTCTGATTTCATCCCCATAGGATCCCGAGTCGGGCTGTTTGATGGGGGGGATGGGACGACTTGGGATGTGACAAATTGGTTTGTTCATGAAGATGGTATATGGGTTTACCGTGCTTTGCCTTGTTGTATAAGGACAGTCTCATTTATATGTTGTATAATACATATGTGTACATGTTTGTAGGTTAATGACTATGCATGGCGTTGTGTACATTCTTTAATGAATTAGGTTGCATATTGATGCAGTTTTGTTCGAGGTATACCCTCCGGTAATTTAACATAGCTATGGAAAATCACTATTTTTAATGGGAAAACTCACTATAAATGGCCATTTTCAATAGCTATGTCAGCCATTACCAGAGGGTATTTCCCAAAAAACAACACTACAGTACATTGTATACGTTTCTTCGCTATGATTGAGTCAAAAAACATCTCCCTGAGATGCACATTTACCAAGTCGGCTTTGCTGAGACATCCAGGCTACAGGCTGATGGATGGATGAAACACAACACACTCACATGAAAAATGTATGTATTTATCGAAAAACAAATAATGACCTCACTGCGACCTCACTGATGCTTAGTAGGGGAAACTATACCAATGTGGCCTTATTTCAGATTGGTGAATTGTTATAATGTATCCAAATATGAATATAATAGTAATAATAATAATAAAACAAATAATAATAATAATTATTATTATATATATATCATATGCATTGTAGAATTGCGGAGCAATGAATTATTTGTGATGCACAACAATTGTGACAGGCAACGCTTGGTTTAGGCTTGGTTTAGGCTTGACAGGGGCATTCCAGGATTCTGCTTCAAACAGAAAGCGGGGATTAGCAAGGTTGCAAACCACTAGGTGCCAAGCCACTTTGTGGCTACATGGTTCGCAGTAGACTGGTTACTGGTTGGTGATGGTTGATGGTTTGGTTTAAGTGTTTCATACCTGATTCTGATTTCCATTTTGAGAAACAGGTAAATAGGAAGCTTGTTCCAGCAGCTTGGACTATCTGGGCCTGACCAGTCGATTCAATGTTTTTGAAGCCTCCAAAGCCCACATGTGCCTCACTAACTTCGGCCCATCAGGTACCTTCACGGGGTGGGTTTTAGGCCTTGTTTTGTGGCGAAATGACGCCCAGCCAAAGCAAAAAACCCATCGGTTTTAGCTTGGGAATTGCATCTATCAATCGGGATTTTCTTCGGATCGATCAATCGGTGAAATTGCCAGAAATCCATCCCATATTCAACCACCAGTGGGTTGAGATGGGTGAAATCAGGTGAAATCAGCAATTTCCATACACTTCTAGATGGCAGTGTGTCAAAACCTTGTACCCCTGGTGAACATCAAAATAGCTGGTAAATGGATGTTCATCCCCCTAAAAATGGTATTAATAGGTATTGATCCATACCCAGATGATTTTCCTCATGAAATCCTCATCTTTTTGCCTCCCAAGCGTTGTTTCAACGGCGCCGAGGCGATCTCTCGTGACAGGTACGCCGAGCGTTGCGAGCGTTTGGATTGTTTTAGCAATGATGCTGAGAGTAGGGGGTACCCTCTGGTAAACATACAAAAAACTATGGAAAATCACCATTTTCAATGGGTAAATCCACTATTCCTATGGCCATTTTCAATAGCGTCAGCCATTACCAGAGGGTATTCTCTTCCAAAATGACCTGTGAGGTTGGTGGGTTTTTTGTCAAAGGGTCTAGGAATGCCTCTAAGATTCGAACATAGTTCAGGGAGAATCAAAGACTAGCAATTTTTGTTGGGCACCATGACGACCATGCGGCTACAGCCACCTTTGTGGCTGTCAGGAATGCTTGGGTGTTCTGCCCAAAACATCTTCGCGAGAAGGTGAAGGACATGCTGCTGGAAAAGGAAAAGAAGGTCCCTGGTTCACCTGATCAAAGGTATGGACGCAGACTGGTGGGGCCCCCTTGATAGCTATCTTGATTTACAACCGGCTTAAGCATGGTCTGTGGTAGATATATCAGTACTTAATGGTGCTACAAACCAGCTTATATAGAACTGTTGGGCCCCGGTGTAAGGAATACTGTACAACTTAGCTGGAGGAAGTGGATGAATAAAGCTGTTTGGGTCAAGTCCAGTGTGGAGAAATCAAATGACTGTGGGAAAACCCTTAAATATCCATTAATGTCATTAATGTCATAAGAAGAACTCCAATTGTTTACTCCAATTGTTTAGGTTTGCCGAAACCCATGGTGAACTTGATGACTATTCCATTGTGAGGCGAAGAAATGAGGGCCGCCCCCCGGCCGTTTCACGTTTTGTGTCCAGGTGGCTGTACAGATTACACCTGGGATCTCGTTGTACAGCAACAGCATGGAAAATGGTCGGTGGTTAGCTTGGCTTAACACGGTTGGGTGGTGTCTCAATGGCATTGGCCAGATCTTATGGGAAGAGTGATGATAAACTGATAAACTCACCAAGATCTGGGTGAAGTCCGCCTGTCATGGAAAGTTAGGGCCATGGGGTTGTGAATCTCCAAATCATTCAGCTTCTCTATCAGTGAAATGGATGTTTAGGGAGGGATCAAAGTCATCGCATCGAGTTCAGAATCCATGTTGATGGCATATCAATCTCTTAACCAGATCATAACATGCCTATTTTCAGAGATATACCGCGCTGATTTAGATGTGTGGGGTCAAAAAAACACATATGTTGTTCAGTTCTTAAGCTTTTCAATATCACCTGATATCCATTGATATCCATTGATATCCATTGACATCACTTGATATCCCATGTAAAATTTCCGAAGGTCAGAAATCGATTGACAAATCGCACGTCGCTGTTGGCTGTTTGGTACTTGTAGGTTGGTCGAGGACGAGGAGAGGCGGATGACTGTGGACGCACTTCAGCAACGAAAAGTGGAGGTCCCAGCCATTCCCAGGGGATCCCAGGGGGGGAAGATGGCGAAGTGGATGGAAATAAGCCTGGCAAGTGGGTGAATACCAAGCAGCCTTCTGGTAATCAAACATAGTTTATCAATGTTTATCATAGTTTGCTGGAAAATGCCCCACTGAGTTCGAGTATTTTCTCATTCAAAGCTCCGATTTTTTTTTCTCGGTGATTTCCCAGCTTGGCATGTTTGATGCCACCGGAGGGTAGTTGCGGTGGCAGTTAGGATCCAAAACGTACTGTACCACATGGTCAAGTCAAGGCACTGGGGTTCATGATGGCCCAGCCATGCCCAGCCATCATATTTGAGGCTTCGTTGTTGGTGCCCAAGCCAATTCCTAATTCTTGAGGGGTCAAGGTTGGTTCACTTGTTTGTGGATAGATATTTAATAGATTTAATAGATACTTCGAGGTTGATGTACATTTCCCAAAAATCTATCCATCATTATCCATAGCAAAAACCATCAAAAACCTTGGCTGGGACCTCTCCTTGTCCAGGTGGAACGAGCATTGAATGCGCTACCCTTCAAAATCGAGACTCCAGGGCAGCATCGACGTGAGAAAGATCTCTTGAACTCCCTGGCCCTTCGGATCGGATTGAAGAGGGGCGGCTTAATAAGGTGCCCCCAGTGCCCAACGATGATGTTGATCAACCCATCTAGTATCATCTAGTATCATCTAGTACCATTTAGTTGGATACTGTTAGATATATCTACAATCCAGTTGGCTGAAACTTCGCCAAAGACTGGGGCTCGCACCATTGTAGGTCAGGAGAGAGATGACTAGGAAGTCATGCTGGATTTGCTGATTTGCCCATTTTTATGCTGGATTTGGACACCAACTGCGCAGTGTCCAACGGAGTGGTGGACAACCATGTTTGCGAACTTTTTGCCCAAAATCCCCATGATTAAAATATATGAAAATCCCAATTGTTTATCATGTTTTAATGTCTTAAAATCCCCAAAATCTCATTTTCTGTGAGAACCATCCCATTTTGGCAGAAATCATCCATGACTTGACCTGCCAGGAATCCCGGCATCACGTGGGCGACATGAAATTCATGGAATTCTCCTAGGATACCCCAAAATTCAAAAAAAATAAATATGTTCAATGGCAAGTTCGGGCCGAGGCGCAGGTGGAAAAGCTGCAAAAGATGTTCACAAATCCTACCGTCTTCGTGCCGGAAGGCGACTTTTCTCGGGGGAAAGTTGTGGGGTTTTCTATGGCCATACATTTTCATGGGAAAATGATGGTTCGAACCTTGAAACCAAGGGATTTTGAGGATCCAAATGATGTTTGAAAGCCCGCAGACAAAAGTCACTAATTACTAAGCATGGCCAAGCCAACCCAGAAGTGAGGAACTTTATGGCTGAGATGATGAATTTCATGGCCCAATGGGCCCAATGTCAATGAAAACGCAAAACCCTTGTTGCTGATTCTATCCTTAGTTTCTGTTGGTTAAATGTGCTAAATCCTCAAACGTTTGGTGACGCCAGCAGAGCCATGCTGTATAGATCACTGATGTTTGTATGTGGTATACCGTATACCGAAGTTATTGGCACTATTGGAAGAATTTGAATGACGATTTTAAGGCTGATACTGGTTCCATCTGGTTGGTGTTTTCCGCCTCGAAGGAGATTGTCAAGGATCCTTCCTATAGACTTGTTGAAAGATATTAAAAGGCTTCATACAGATTGATCTACCCATAGAACAATCCCAAAGAACATGGGACTTACTATGGGAAATTTCCCGATGGCTGTCTGCAGAATCTTAACAGAAAGGGATCTCTGCCAGTTCTCCATGGTCTTTTGGGAAATCTTACATCTGATTTTAAAGAATCATATCAAATCGCAGGAACTAGAGATTTTTTTCAAGAAGTCAAAATTTAAGATTGGGAATGCTGAAAAAAAAAACATACCGTTTTTAACTAAATCTCTAAATTCTCGGTTTGGGGGTGAACATGTTCCCAGCTGTGAAAGCTGCCAGATGCTGGTCCCATCTTCGGGAATTTGCCGCCGGTGGCCCAACCAAAGGCTCCTGGCAACAGAGGAATGGGATGGAAGGGGATATCATTGATATAATGCACAGTAATGCACATTTATATACTATACGTACATATATATATATAATATACATAATATGTACATGTTCTATTCTATGAAGTGATGGGTTGTTTCACCTGTTCTTTTGGAATTAAGTGTAAAGTGATGTGAAGTGAAAGATGGTCAGTACCTGACGAACATGGTTGCAGCATGTTGCAGCAATATTGGGATGGCGTGTTCTATGACAGTCTTTTGAGTTCCATAGTGAGAGATGCCATTCTTGAGGGTGCCCTGATGACAGACATGACCAGCCCTATCTCTTCCAACTTCTGCGCGTTGATGCGCAGGCGCATAGGTAATGGCAGAAAGTGACCGGAGATGCGTTTGATGCTAATGCCAATCATCAGGAAGCAGAAGCAGCTTTAAAAACAATTGTGGCTGATTCCTACTTCAAAAGAAACCAGATATCCCGAGCCCTCAACAATATAAAATGGAAGATCTCCACTGTTTCTATAGTCTATAGTCCTCGAAGGGCAGTGCAAGCATAGCTGCTTCGGAATGACTGCCCCTTGTGTGTCTTAAAGAGACGGCATGGCAAGCGGTCCGGGGTTTGTCAAATCCATTAAAAGTGCTCTTGGGTTCTGACCCACACACCATTGGATGCCAATAGATGACAGTGGACCAGATGGCAAGGGACGCTGATGGATAGTAAAAAATCAACTCAACTCCTCCAAACTTGAACGTCGTGGACGCTGGAATCCCCAACGCCCCAGTATATATGTATATATATTTATATTATATATACAATTACACATAATATATATATAATATGTGTATGTATATACAGATATAGATATGTGTAAAGTTCTGTGGGAGTTTGTTTTGCATAGTTGTTGGTGCATAAACATAAACATTGTTAAAATACACGACTTTTCGTCACCACTTGATCTCAAGGCATCCCGAAGAGGTCTCCTCAAAGGAGCTTCACCCGTCCACCCGTCCCTTCGCTCCGTGTTAAAAGCGGCCCCAGGAAGCAGGGGGGAATTGATGTATTATTATTATTTTTTGAATGCTTCCATTGACTACCCTCTGGTAATTTAACATAGCTATGGTATAGATGGACCATAGAAACAGATGATTTTCCCAACTAGAAACCTCCATTTAGAATGGATTTTCCATAGCTATATGTTAAATTACCAGAGGGTAAAGGAAATCACTTTTATTTGTTTGAATCTACTAAAAGGCTGGCTCTTTGTGCGCCAAGTTTGAAACGTTCCCATGGACTGGGAAATGCTGAAATTTGTGCAGCTATGTTTGCATCAGCGGTGCCTTGCGCCCTTATTGTACATAGATAGTATATTGATAGTATGCTTTAATACAAGAATATATACACATGTACATACAATATATATATATATATATGTATTATCTACATAATATATATAATATATATATAATATAATATAATATAATATACGTACATATACATTATACAGAATGATATGCTCACAAATGATTCAATTATTCGATATCTCCGGCTGGTCCTGCTCTGCTGAGCTCCCACCACCACCTTTTTTTGGGTCACTCACATCTCTGTGGCAACAGATTTTCCAGCCAAGCTTGCAGTAGAACCAGCTACCCTACTGCAATGAGTATTGTTTACGATATTTAGAAAGTTCATGGGGCTCATACACCAATTTAGAACTAATTAAAGGGCCCCACATTGGGTCTGAATTCCGGATTCACACAGCGACCAAGCCATACAACATGTGTTGTGGTGTGTTGTGTCATATCCAGCCAGAGATTGAGAAATATATAGAGAACCAGTGTTTTTTTTGACCACTGCGACTATATTTGTTGCTATTGTGTTGGATTTGATATGGATTCCCCGGTCAATCCAGGTGATGGATGAATATTGAGGATTTAGCATGGCTAGAGCCTAAGTACATAGGGGATACATGGCAAAACAAGACTTCCCAGACAAACTACCATACCGAATTAGTCCGCTTAAATTGCTAGTAGCCTAGCTTCAAAACACCTTGCTAGAGGCAGACTAGGTGCTATAGACCAGATATGGGTCTGCCGGAAAATTGTGTGCCAAATATAATCATCCATTTCCCCTCTCTTACTGTAAATGACCATAATTTGGGTACAAAAACCATGACTTCCCAAAAAAAATCAGACCATTTACACATATATCATATATGTATATAACTTCCCCAAAAAAAAATCAAACCCTATGTATGTATATATATATATATTATGTATTATATACATACATACATAACATTACATAACATTACATAACATTACATAACATTACATAACATTACATAACATTACATTACATTACATTAGATACATACGTACATACATTCATATCCCATAGGATCCATGTATGGTATATATGCTAACATTTGGGGTATATTGATGGGATCTATGTTACCATATATAGCAGCACCATGGATCCTATGGGTATTATATCCTCATAAAAATCCCACTGAATCACCATTTTTGATGGTGAGATTCGAGAAAAACCAATCGGGGGATGGGATTCGTTCAAGCCGTGATGGAGCGCCATGGCACCCAGCGACGTGGAGGTCGTGAAGGCACCGATGTTTTCACAGAGCAATGATCATTTTTTGTCATTGATATGATCATATTATATATAACATATTCTTATATGATATATGTGATATATGATATATTTGTTGGTGTTTGATGTTTTGGCAGGCATAACCAGATGGTAAATGTTACCAGAATATACCAGAATATTGGAAACATAAAGTCAACTTAAAGTCTAGAAATATCTAGGAAAGTAGAACTTAACTGTGACCAGAATGTTGAAAACCTAAAGGACCTAAAGGACCTAATTAAAGTCTAGGAATGTCTAGGAGACCTATATCTCCTAGAACAGAAACAGTTCTGTCCATCACGTACAGATGCATGCATATTTGGGAGTTACTGTTGAATCTGGAATAGAGTCAGTTGCTGTAGGCTGTCCCGAGGTTCAGCCGCCCGAGAGCATCAAAATCTTGCCCGAAGAAGAGAGAACTCTGTTGGGAGTTACTTGGCGTTTAGAGATGAACATTTTTTTAATTTTAGTACCATCTGGTTATTTAACATAGCCATGGTATAGATGGCCCATAGAAATAGATGGTTTACCTATTAAAAATGGGATCTTTCCATGGCTATGTTAGTCATAACCAGACGGTATTTTTTTTGTAACCTCCAAAGAAAACAGAAAAGTAATGTACCAGGATGTTGATCCATTTTGTAGGATGTGACTTTTCTATTTTTCTTGGGTGCTATATCTCGAACAGAGATTGAACATCTTGGGCATTCATGGGCAAGTTACCCAATTTATGATGTTTATGGCCAATATTTATGGCCACCAACTACAATGGGGGGAGTGATTATGAACTGCGAGATTTTGGGGGGTATTGTATGTACCCAATTTTGCGCAAATCCATATCTCCAAAAAACGTTGGTTGCAACACACATTTACCCTCTGGTGAACTAACATAGCTATGGAAAATCACTAGTTTTAATGGGTAAATCCACTATTTCTATGGCCATTTTCAATAGCTATGTAAACGTTTACCAGGTAACATGATTTTTTATCCAGGAAATGTGAGGATATGATCCAACAATGTGAGGATCTGTGTGTCCAATTGAGGTGACCAAAAAGGGTATTTGGGCCTCAACAGACACTTATTCATAGCCTCCAGTGAATTAACATATAAATAATATGACAGATATGATGGAACACCTACCATTGGTAGATCGTTTCTATGGGTTTCTCCATATCTTTGCTGAAGTTTGCTGGAGGGTATGTCCAAGAAAATGGGGGAATCCACTAAAACAATGCTGACAGACAAACACACCATTTACACGATTCTGATTGATTCTGCATATTCCTGACTGATCATTGTTCTGCCTTTTGGGGCTGCAAATATGTCTGTGGTCAAAGGGAAGGCCCTTTCGCAGACATAGGCGTTTGACCAATCACGGTGATTTTTACCAACCTTGGTTTCATGGGTGCACAAGCTGTTGCGCTGAAGATGTTGCGGGATGTTGCGGGACTTCGGCTGGTGATCCGTTGAACCGTGGCCTCAGGAGCTGCTCTTTTTGAAGGTTTGGCATCTTTTGAAAAGAAATGCCGAGCCAAAAATCACCAGCGCGAAGGTTCGGCGGGTTGCTTGGGACAAGCATTCACAAACGGACAAAGATGCAGAAGCCTACTTTATATAGTGATTTGAAAGGACATGTTCTTTTTGGAACATTATTTAATTTGTTAGGATATGATGATATGGACGAACACACCAATTTTTGTTAGGTATGTAAGTTTCAACGCAGATATCCCCCTTTGGGCTACGAGTTTTTCTCCCGATTTGGGATGATCCCAGACCATCCCAGACCCAGCAGATGTTTCGGAGACGCCGGAGGTGGTTGGCATCTTGCTACAGCTTCCATTGACTGAGCTCCAGCAACTGGTGGCTGTTCCCAAGAAGTTTCAGGAACGATTCCATGAAGCTCTGGCTGTGGTAGGCTGGGCAGGGAAGCGATTGTTGGATGGCATTGGATGGCTTGCCATTCGGGTCATCTTTTTGAAGTCGGGTTCAGGATGGGTTGGTTGCGCAAGAGTTTGATAAATTCTGGAGGTACTTATAAGATATGATCGATATTGATCAACAATCCCCAATCAAATATGATCAACACATATGATCAACAATCCCCAATCAAATCAACAAATACTCGTATGATCAACAATCCCCAATCAAGATATAAAATATATTAAAATATGGTTTATTGGGGATGGTACAATGTGGTAAACCCAACAAATAAACCATCCCCAATTGGTGTTTAAGATTCGGGATCTGCCTCGATCTATTTGGGATGATCTATAGATGGACCCCCATAAACCTGGATGGTTTCTGGAATGGTTTATTATTGGGTTCAGCGCATTATAAATATGTGATCTATAGTCTATATTACATACCTGGACGTCCATTTGTACTAGAAAAAAGTATCACGAATTGAAAAGTTGACGTTTCAACAATTTCGATGACGTTTCACAAAAAAGTGGTCGCCTTCCAAAAAAGTAAACGATCTTGCTAGTGTATTTTTGCAAAGTGTACTACTTTTTCAAATTGCGCTCGAGTTGCGCAAAATTGCGCTCGAGTTGCGCAAAATTGCGCTCGAGTTGCGCAAAATTGCGCTCGAGTTGCGTTCTGTTTTTCTGACCGTTTTTGCTTGGTGCCCCTAAAAAGTAATACGTCTCAAAAAACGATACGAAGATCACTATTTTAACAAAATTTGAACGATTTTCCATATTTCACGCGTTTTCATGAAAACTAGTACGAAACCATGGGGGGGTACTTTTTTCTAGTACGATTGGATGTCTAGGTACATATATATATATATATGTTATATATATATATAACATATATATATGGGAGCCGTCCAAAAACCCCAGAAAGGTTTTTAGTAAAGGACCTATTCTCGCATTTTTCCCATGGTCTAAAACCTGCATCGCGCAAGTTTCGCGCAAGGGCGGCCCAAGGTACGCGCAAGTACTATTGTTATCATTATTACAAGTACTATTTTTAATTAACATTTTGATTACTACTACTACTACGACGACGACGACTACTACTACCACTACCACTACCACTACTACCACTACCACTACTACTACTACTACTCCTCCTCCTACTACTACTACTACATTACCACCACTACTACTACTACTACTACTACATTACCACTACTACTACTACTACATTACCACTACTACTACTACATTACCACTACTATTACTACTACTACATTACCACTACTACTACTACTACTACTACTACTACTACTCCTGCTATTACTACTACTATTACTACTACTACCACTACTACCACTACTACTACTACTACAACAACTACAACTACATTACCACTACTATTACTACTATTACTACTACTACTACTACTACTAGTACAACTACAACAACAACAACAACAACAACAACTACTACTACTACTACTACCGTATCTGATTTAGATCTGAAATATTAATATCTCGAGTTGATAAACATAGATAACCAGTGTGGTAAATAGGCCATCCAAAGAAAAAGGAGCAGATAGATAGATAGATAAATAGATAGATAGATAGATAGATAGAGATAAAGCAGCCAACGCCATGCAGCAGCAGTCCGGAGATGGTGAGCAGGAAGGTGTTCCAGAGTGGTTTCAGACCTCTTTTGGGCTTGTTTTTTGGGTACCCCCAGCTTTGGGAGATGAAAAAAGAAAGAGAAAAGGTAGAGAAAGAGAGAGAGAGAGAGAGACAGAGAGAGGAAGAGGGAAAGAGAGAGAGAGAGAGAGATAGAGAGAGAGAGAGAGGAAGATGGAAGATGGAGACGAACAGAAGGCGAGAGAGAGAGAGAGACAGAGAGAGGAAGAGGGAGAGGAGAGAGAGAGCGTTGTAAATGGTGAGCAGCGGGGTGTTTCGGAGTGGTTTCAGACCTCTTTTTGTCCGTAGGCTACCTCAGCTTTGGAGAAAAAACAGGAAAGAACGGGAAAAGAAAGAAGAGAAGGGAGAAAGAGACAGAGAGAAAGAAAAAGTCTTGAGACGGTGAGCAGGAAGATGTGTCGAACTGGTTTCAGACCTCTTTTGGGGCCGGTTATGGGGCTACCTAGTTCTTAAGACATCCAAAAGAAGGGACTCAAAACAGATTGTGCTTGAAACACATGCGGTCCGGAAAGAGGTGCAACGGTCCGGAAAAGCAAGCACCCAAAACGTAATCTAATCGTAGCGATTGCGGTCCGGAAAGGCATGCAGCGGTCCGGAAAAGCGAGCACCCAAAACGCACTCTAATTGTAGACATTGCGGTCCGGAAAGATGAGCAGCGGTCCGGAAAAGCAAGCACGCAAAACGTAATCTAATTGTAGCCATTGCGGCCCGGAAAGACATGCAGCCGTCCGGAAAAGCAAGCACCCAAAACGTAGTCTAATTGTAGACATTACGGTCCGGAAAGACATGCAGCGGTCCGGAACAGCAAGCACCCAAAACGTACTCTAATTTTAAGCAGTGCGGTCCGGAAAGACATGCAGCGATCCGGAAAAGCAAGCACCCAAAACGTACTCTAATTGTAGCCATTGTGGTCCGGAAAGACATGCAGCGGTCCGGAAAAGCAAGCATCCAAAACGTACTCTAATTTTGTAGACATTACGGTCCGAAAGACATGCAGCGGTCAGGAAAAGCAAGCACCCAAAACGTACTCTAATTGTAGCCATTGTGGTCCGGAAAGACTTGCAGCGGTCCGGAAAAGCAAGCACCAAAAAAGTACTCTAATTGTAGATATCGCGGTCCAGCGGTCCGGAAAAGCAAGCACCCAAAACGTACTCTAATTGTAGCCATTGTGGTCGGGAAAGACCTGCAGCGGTCCGGAAAAGCAAGCACCCAAAAAAAATTCTAATTGTAGCCATTGTGGTCCGGAAAGACCTGCAGCGGTCCGGAAAAGCAAGCACCCAAAAAGTACTCTAATTGTAGATTTCGCGGTCCGGAAAGATCGGTCCGGAACAGCAAGCACCCAAAACGTACTCTAATGTAGATATTGCGGTCCGGAAAGACCTGCAGCGGTCCGGAAAAGCAAGCACCCAAAACGTACTCTAATTGTAGCCATTGTGGTCCGGTGCAGCGGTCCGGAAAAGCAAGCACCCAAAACGTACTCTTATTGTAGACATTACGGTCCGGAAAGACATGCAGCGGTCCGGAAAAGCAAGCACCCAAAAAGTATTCTAATTGTAGCCATTGTGGTCCGGAAAGACCTGCAGCGGTCCGGAAAAGCAAGCACCCAAAAAGTGGTCTAATTGCAGATTTCGCGGTCCGGAAAGACATGCAGCGGTCCGGAACAGCGAGCACCCAAAACGTACTCTAATGTAGATATTGCGGTCCGGAAAGACCTGCAGCGGTCCGGAAAAGCAAGCACCCAAAACGTACTCTAATTGTAGCCATTGTGGTCCGGAAAGACCTGCAGCGGTCCGGAAAAGCAAGCACCCAAAAAGTATTCTAATTGTAGATATCGCGGTCCGGAAAGACCTGCAGCGGTCCGGAAAGCAAGCACCCAAAACGTACTCTAATTGTAGATATCGCGGTCCGGAAAGACGTGCAGCGGTCCGGAAAAGCAAGCACCCAAAACGTACTCTTATTGTAGACATTACGGTCCGAAAGACATGCAGCGGTCGGGAAAAGAGGATAGCACGAGACAGAGATGGAGACAAACAGAAGGCGAGAGAGAGAGAGAGAGAGACAGAGAGACAGAGAGACAGAGAGACAGAGAGACAAAGAGAGGAAGAGGGAGAGGAGAGAGAGAGCGTTGTAAATGGTGAGCAGCGGGTGTTTCAGAGTGGTTTCAGACCTCTTTTTGTCCTTAGGCTACCTCAGCTTGGGAGAAAAAACAGGAAAGAACGGGAAAAGAAAGAAGAGAAGGGAGAAAGAGAGGAGAGACAAAGCAAGCACCCAAAACGTACTCTAATTGTAGCCATTGTGGTCCGGAAAGACCTGCAGCGGTCCTAATGTCTACAATTAGAATTCTTTTTGGGTGCTTGCTTTTCAGGACCGCTGCAGGTCTTTCCGGACCACAATGGCTACAATGAGTACGTTTTGGGTGCTTGCTTTTCCGGACAGCTGCATGTCTTTCCGGGCCGCAATGTCTACTAGAGTACTTTTTGAGTGCTTGCTTTTCCGGACCGCTGCTCATCTTTCCGGACCGCAATGTCTACAATTAGAGTGCGTTTTGGGTGCTCGCTTTTCCGGACCGCTGCATGCCTTTCCGGACCGCAATCGCTACGATTAGAGTATGTTTTGGGTGCTTGCTTTTCCGGACCGTTGCACGTCTTTCCGGACCGCATGTGTTTCAAGTACAATCTGTTTTGAGCCCCTTCTTTTGGATGTCTTAAGAACTAGGTAGCCCCATAACCGGCCCCAAAAGAGGTCTGAAACCAGTTCGACACATCTTCCTGCTCACCGTCTCAAGACTTCTTCTTTCTCTCTGTCTCTTTCCCCCTTCTCTTCTTTCTTTTCCCGTTCTTTCCTGTTTTTTCTCCAAAGCTGAGGTAGCCTACGGACAAAAAGAGGTCTGAAACCACTCTGAAACACCCCGCTGCTCACCATTTACAACGCTCTCTCTCTCTCTCTCTCTCCTCTCCCTCTTCCTCTCTCTGTCTCTCTCTCTCTCTCTCTCGCCTTCTGTTTGTCTCCATCTTCCATCTTCCTCTCTCCCTCTCTCTCTCTCTCTATCTCTCTCTCTCTTTCCCTCTTCCTCTCTCTGTCTCTCTCTCTCTCTCTCTCTCTTTCTCTACCTTTTCTCTTTCTTTTTCATCTCCCAAAGCTGGGGGTACCCAAAAAACAAGCCCAAAAGAGGTCTGAAACCACTCTGAAACACCTTCCTGCTCACCATCTCCGGGCTGCTGCTGCATGTCTTCCGGACCGCGTTGGCTGCTTTATCTCTATCTATCTATCTATCTATCTATTTATCCATCTATCTATCTATCTATCTATTTATCTATCTATCTATCTATCTGCTCTTTAAATGTATTTCCTTGTATGTTGTGTTCAAGTCTTTTCTGTCTGTAAATTGTTCTTTTCATCAAGGTCAGCTAGACACCCCGAAGGGGTCTGAAACCACTCTGAAACCGCTCTGAAACCACAGAAGTTCAACACGTGCAGAGCTACTTCCCAGTACTACTTCCCAGTACTACTGTGTACTACAAAACTTGCACAAACCACTTCCCAGTACTACTGTGTACTACAAAGCTTGCACGAAGCACTTCCCAGTACTACTGTGTACTACAAAGCTTGCACAAACCACTTCCCAGTACTACTGTGTACTACAAAGCTTGCACAAAGCACTTCCCAGTACTACTTTGTACTACAAAGCTTGCACAAACTACTTCCCAGTACTACTGTGTACTACAAAGCTTGCACAAACTACTTACAAAGCTTGCACAAACTACTTCCCAGTACTACTTTGTACTGCATGGCTTGCACAAACTACTTCCCAGTACTACTGTGTACTACAAAGCTTGCACAAACTACTTCCCAGTACGAAATACTAAGTGAATGCTAAATATTTAACATTCGAAAACAAGTACGAGAATAATGATGAAAAACAACTGAAATGATGAAAGTGATCCGGGAGTGTGGTCGCGCAAGAAACGCGCAAGGTTGGCGCAAGCTCGGCCCAAGAGGCCTTTGTGGGAACAGTAATTTAGGACAACCCCCATATATATATATATACATATGTGTGTATATGATTGTATATGTATTTACCATCATGGATCACCGGCCTTTTCAACCACACAAGTACCTAATGTGCGACACGCAGCGTTGCCAGCATCGTTCGTATTACATGCACCGCGTTTGATCATTTGTGCTAGGACGCTCCTGAGTTATGTTAGGAAATGGCAATAGGAATGGATTGCCAACAGCTTTAATCGGGAAGTGGAATAGATTGGCTATAGCTGCATACATTCCATCTTACCTGTTAGCCTTGTACAGTATATACATATCTCTCTATCATAGGTTATCTATGGTTATCTAAACATTGACTTCCTCAAGAGATCATCCCAGCGTCTCCATTTGTTTCAGGGTCACACTGTGCAGCAAAAGTCTGATGGAAACTCAACAGTTCTTTGTGTTCAACTGTTTCTTGGACAGTAATATACAGTAAGATCCTACCCCCATGTGGTTTTGGCTCAGAAACATTCAATGGCTTGGAAACATGTCCAACTTATTACCAGCTGTTGGTCCACAAACCGGGAGCAGCCAGGTGTGCAGATCGTCACCGATGGGCCAGAGGGCAAGGCTCTTCCAGCCCCTCCTTTGGAACGTCAAGGTCAACTAATGTACCTGGCTCTGAGACTTGGCTCCCCGATCTTTCAGCTGGGGCCCACAAAAAAAGGGGGAATGGGAATGGATCAAGAGCCTGAAACCTATGGGATGTGATCTACGAATGACATGTTTTTTGTGTTGGCTCGGTCCCGAGGAAGGGCTTGGTCGCTGGAGATCATTCGCTCTGTTCCTTCCTATCTGCGAAGCTCATGCGTCAACTGGGCGCAGAAGTGATGCCCTGCCTGGTCGACGAGTGTCTTGCTGCGTGACCCGGGGGATTGTTGTGATTGGGTGCATCTGAATGGCTGTGGTTCAAACTGAACTTGCCAGAAAAAAAAATGATGAGTTTGGATACCATTGTTATTTTTCCAGGAATTCTTCGAACCCATTCGGACTCGTTCGAACCTTACCAACATATACTCTATGCATCACAAAGCCGTACCCCTTTCAAGACCGCTTGGAAGGTCTTCACAAAACACATTCAAAAACCATGCGCCACCTCTTCAAGAAGAGAACAGGTTGTTGCGTGCTTCTCTTTGATCTTGACAAGGTAAAAAAGAAACATGCGTGACGTGAAAACCGGTTTTGAACGACAACACCTTCAGAAAGCCAAGGACCACCATGTCAGGTAGGTGAAACTGTGAGTACTCAAACTGCACCGCAGAGACATAGACAGTGGCTCAACGTGAATGCATTGGAATTACGGTTGAATTTTTGCCAGGCAGGTCTGTTTTTTTTTATTCAATGCCTTGAATCAACTTCAGCCCAACTCAGCCTTCCCATTTCTGACTTTTGGACATACAAATGGCCATATCCAGTAGAAGAATCGACTCTGATTAGCCATATGTTCACCATCTTCTCGATGCCGAGGAAGAAACTGCGCGCAGCCATGAAATCGATGACCAGGAGCTGGGAAAGAGATCTGAAAGAGCAGGAAGCAGCTCAGAGCCCTGGTGGACATTGGGAGACCCAAGATGGGAGGATCCAGAGGGATTGGGGAGGACACAGATCGACAGTTTCCCCCCATGGGAAGCCTCAAATCTGATGATGTTTGGGAACCCCAGCTTTGGATCTCTGGGAGCCAAAAAAAGGACCTTGCTGAAAGAATTTGAAGCCCTGGAGCCGCAAGCTCGCGCACAAGAGTTGATGAAAGCAGGTGCAGAATTCACTCCTGGTGGACCAGGTTGCGGCCAAAATGTTTGTTGCTGACTACCCCATTTAGGCCCCAAACAAACCTACAGCATATCTACGGTGTCTTTCGTGCATCTTCTGATTTTTCTCACCATGTGCTGTTGCTGAAATCCCATAAGACGGTCAGTGTTCACCAGCCATTGTGCTGGTCTGTGCAGGCCAAGAAAGTGGTCAAAGTACCAAAGCCAAGGCTGGCCTGTCAATGTTGAGCTTCAGTGCACTGAGAAGGTGCATGGCATAGTCTTATAATCTTCAAGCCCAAAGAAAAAAGTAAAACATATTTTTAAAAACATAGTAAAACATAGTAAAAAACCTACCAATGTTTCTATCTTTGGGGGCTATATAGCGGCATATGGCGATCTCACAACGACCCGTGAATGCTTCTGATTGCTGGGGTGATACACAAAAAGGTGGACGGAGGTGGATGGACGGATAGGCCCCAATGTGAGAGCCCATGGTATCGGTCAGGACTGTGACTTCTACGAAAACACAACTATTGATATCAACATAGTCAATATATGTTGTTCATTTTTGTCAAAATCGATGTGTATAATATGTGTATATACACATATGATATGAAATATTAATATATGTAACATATGTGTATGATCTTTGGCTTCCATTAATATGACTTTGTGTCTCTGGCATTGCGTGCACTGCCCAGACTGCCCAGCTGCTGAAAGCTGCCAGAAAGGTGGCAGCTGAACCGCAGGCCCTCGGCCCGGCGGGCCGGGGGCGTTTTTTTTTCATCAGACTGTTGCTGGACAAGCACCATTTGTTATAGGTAAATATGGGTAAATCATTGGAAAATCATCATGTTGATGATCTATAAATGGTTTTCCAATCTAGCAAATTGTTCAATCACCAGACTGTTCAATCACCAGAAGGTAACTATCTAGAAATTGGGAGATTTCAACAATAGGCATAGAGTACAACCAAAGATTCGCTGGTGGTTTCAACTGTTGAAATAGGATGGTGGTCCTCAGTGATTATGTCTGGAATATCTGGAATCGTTTGAAGCCACCAATCAGGGAAGCTCAACCAATCAATGGAGTGGTTGAAGGAAAAAAGTGCAGGAAAGCCTCATATCGAATCGGAAAATCTATGGTTTGCTGTAGATTTTCCCTCAAACCAATCCATTGAACCAAAGAAATGTAGAAGGGAAAATTTTGATCCAGGGCAAGAACAATCAGGGCAGAACCAGCAGACTTTGGGGAGATTATAAGCAGTAAAGAATGGTGTTTTTTCAACAAAAATGGGGGCTGAACCGGAAAACATAGGGAGATGTTTATCAAGTATAAGTAAAGCAACCAACATACGGATTGGACAAAGGCGGCATGGGATTTGACTTCGACAAGGCATGCATTGAACTAACCAGAATATAGAATGGGGAGGGGACACGTTGTTTCTTCTTTTTGAGGTGAATTGTTTTGTTTTTTGTTATTCTTATGTGGAATCCAATGTGCTTCTTTGTTTTCTTCCTATTTGCTTTTCGGTTTCTTTGCTTCTCAACGTTCAGCTTTTCTGCTTGTCGGTTTTTCCTTCGCTTCTCTTTGATTGTTATTCAGTGTTTCTGTTATTGTTCTGTTTATGTTTGTTCTTGCGATTCCTATCTGGGTGCTTCTTTGCTTCTTTTGCTTCTCAGCTTTGCGAGTTTTTGCGTTTCCACTGCATCTGCTTCTCTTTTCCCATATGTCGTCTCCTTCTTGCTTTCCTTTGCTTGTGCTTCTTCTGCTTTAAGCTGCTTGGCTGCTTTCCGCACAGTTTTTTTAACTGTTGTTTTTATGTGTGCCTCTGTGAGTTACATTGCAGCCGGAAACCTAAACATACTCTGCCTTGAAGAGCCCCCAAAGACCCCGCAAAGACACCCACAGAAACCTTAAACAAAGTCTAAGCAATTTCTCAACGAACCCCTAAACAAACCCTGAACACATCATAAACATGCCCTAAACAAACTTTCAACAAATTATATAACCACTTAAAACATATTAAACAAACCTTAAAGAAAACCTAAACACAACCTAAACCAACGCAAAGAAATCCCCAAAGAAAGTCCAAAGAAGCCCTAAAACAGGGGCCCCAAACAGAGCCCAGACATATTCTGAACAACAAGGAAAGATGGGGAAACGGGATTTTTTTTTGACGAAGCAGAATGAGTCTTGCTTCAGTTCCAACATGGTCAGGTGGTTGGCAAAATGATTGCACAAGCTTTTCTGGCGAGTGGCCAGTCGTCGGCTGCCTCAGTGATCGCCATTTCCAATGGGAGATGGGTCAACGAAGTCAACAAAGTGCTGCGCCACACCGTTGTTTTGCCCCCCCAAAACATAGTGGTTCCTTGTAGAAGTCTACCGAAAAAGGACAACATAAATTGTGATGGGGATGTAAAATTTGTGATTCCCAATCCCCCAACAGCTATAGATGTCTCCCAGTGAGGTCATAAATTTGTTGTCTACCCCTGGTGCTTGGGCCAGGTTGACGCTGCCCTTGGTGCTTCTGTGGCCCAGCGGGAAGGTCGTGGCTACTCCAAAAACATCATCCATTTATATTATGGGGATGGACGAACACCTATATCATTGTACCATTTATTATTGGAGGGCAGGAACATGGATGAACATCAATGTTCCGTCCTTTTTTTCGAGTGTAGCCCCCCCGTCAAACGAATGCTGTACTTTCTTTAAAGTTGAGTTTTAAAAAAGCTGTTCCCCAAATAAAATACGATCATACATTTAAGTACGGATTTTAATTGGCGACGATGAACATCTAATTATTTTTTTACCGGTAAACTTGTGGTACTGGTAGTACTTGTAGTGATTGGGGTTCAGAATGTTGTTTGCGTTCCCTTTTGCACCTCAAGGTTTTATGAAAGGTGTAACAAGGAAAGAGAGAGAGGACGAGAAAGAGAAATAGGAAGAGATAGAGAAAGAGAACGAGAAAGAAAAAGGAAAAAAAACAGAACGAGAGAGAGAGAGAGAGATAGGGGAAGAGGAAGAGGAAAAGGAAGAGGAAAAGGAAGAGAAAGCAAAAGAGAAAGAGAAAGAAAAAAACATAAAGATAACGAGAAAGAAAAAGAGAAAGAGATACTATTGTTTTGAGAAAAAAACATGGCCTGCCATTTTTTTAAGCCAAAATAGCGAACCTAGCTGATAATCAGGATCCAACATGACTAGCTATTTTGGTGTTCACCAGGGTACTGGGATTTGGATTCATAGCCATATATAAATCACCGGAAGCAAACAAAATACTGCCACACCGACTAGATAAGGTTCACAAAAGAAGTAGCAAGTTCAAGCCATATTGCAACGGTTCTTTCTGATTTCTGAGGTTCGGGCCTGCAAGATACTAGACCCACACTTCACCCATGTTTACTGAACATTAGATGGCACCCGTTGTCGATTTCCATTGCTACAGCTCCTACCTGTGGTTTTCACAGCGTTTCACAAAAACCGATGGTACCTTTGCGCAAAGGTTGGAGGAGTGTAGCGTTTCAAGAGAAGAGTTGGCAGCATTTGGTGCGCGTTTGCCCAAACCTCCTCAAGAGAAAGGTGGGGCCCACAGGATGAAGATGTATGATTTGTACTGATTTGTTTTCCCTCAACATATTTTTTTTGAACGTACATTTTAGGTGACTATAGCACATGTTGGAGAACTTGACTGTTTGATATTTGGATGACTTTTGAGGTAGATTCCAAGTAGCATAACTGTCACTATATCTGGATGATTTGCGTGATAGTGCTATGATCATGGGATATTCAGAAGCATACCTTAAGACTTCCAAGAGTCAACCACCACTTACTTGGCGGTACGTTGCCCACAGAAGAGCGGTGTTCTCACCCACCGCAGGTGAAAAGCAGCAAACGAGGCAGGGAATGTCAACCGGGGATGAGGCTGGCTGGCTTTTTAGCCACGAAAAGGCTGTTGAATTGGGCGCCTACCATGTTTCGCCCACAAATTCTCGCTATTTCGGAGGAGGCTTCTGAAGGCTTCAAGGCTTCAGTTTTTTTTGAGATCAACCAACCATGGCTTGCTATTCGGGTGGACATCAATAGCAGGAAATTGGAAATTGGTAGTCCTTCGTCACGAAGTGTGAGATCATAGCAATCCACAAAAACATACCCTCTGAGCCTCTGGTAAACTGTTACATAACTATGGAAAATCACCATTTTTAATGGGAAAATCCACTATAAATGGTCATTTTCAATAGCTATGTTAAATTACCAGAGGGTAAGACAAAGCATAAAGTCATATGGAGGTTTCCTAAAATAGGGCTACCCAAATGGATGATTTACAATGGAAAGTCCTACTAAAATGGATCATAGAAAGTCCTGTTGATATGAAGTAGAGGTAAATTCCACCGTTCCTTGTTTTGTTGGCTTACCATCCCTAGCGGCAATTAATCGTTTTTTACAGGTCAAAACCCACCAGTGGATCAGCTGGCCTTGCGCACTCCGATCTCTTGGTAGGTCTGCTTCACGGGCTCCGAAGAGAGGCCTTGACATAAAGAGAGGGGGAGATTTGACGGAGGAACATGAGGATTTACCATCCCCATAGGATCCATGTATGGTATATATGGTAACATTTACCATCACTATACCCCCAATGTTAGTATATATACCATACATGGATCCTATGGGTTATGACTAACATAGCCATGGAAAATTGTTAAAATCCCTGAAATACCATGGAGGTTAAGAGGCTGGGAAAAAAAAATCTATTTCGATTAGGGCATACCATGGCTATGTTAGTCATAACCAGAGGGTACAGCGAAAATCACTGGATTCAAGGTTTGAGATCTTAGCAGGAGAAAGAGGTCACTGATTGGCATCCACCCATCAGCAATGGGGGACTTAGGCATTACAAGAACCACCCGGGTGCATTTGGATATCCACAGCTAAGCTGTGACTGGCAGATAGCCCCCTTTCTAACTGGTAACTGGTATAGTCAGCTGGTTGATCTCAGACCCACGCAAGTAGTTGGGAACCAAGTAGGTACATATGTTTGGATTTCCATACGTAGGTGATGCGTAGGTATTTTCACATGTTCGGGATGGGTAATTATTCAACTTGCAAATGGCCAGTTCATTTCTGGGTCCAAACAGGTCTCGTTTTCTGCGAAGTTTCCATGGTTTTGGGTTGAACAGGATTGCTGAACATCTATGCTTCGGTGATTCCGCATGTGCCGGCAGAATGTTCTAGGTTTTGAAGCGCATAGGTTAACAACACGTTGTAGTGTCGTGGATCCCAAATCCAAACCAAACCTTCCTGGACCGGTCTTTTTTTGCGCAGAACGATGTGAAATCGATCAACATCCTTATTTGACTGAATTTCCTTGAAGTTCATCCAAAACCAATGAGTTGTGGATGTCGCTGGCTGCAAGGTTTCTGCATGACATGTAGTTTTATCTTTAGTTTTTGATGTTCAAAAACATCAAAAATTACCCGCAAAACTCACAGAACAAAAGTGTCAAATTCCCGCAAAAAAAACGTCAAACTCCGCAAGTCCCAAAAAGTCATGCAATCGAATCTGCTAGAACCCACCTGACTGATCACGTCATCGACTGGTCACTGAAAAGTTCATTGAAACTCCTGAAATTCTGAACTTTAAAGCAAGACATGCTAGAAATTTCTCGGAAAAGGATGCTCCAGGTTGAAATACCCCCCAACTCTCCAAAAATGCGATGCGGCTACGGGGAGGCCGCGACGCAGAGAAGCGCGCGGCCGAAAAACGGAGGGCCAGTGCTGATGGACGAGGTCCAGGTTGGAGGTCCTAGAGGAACCTGAGTTTTGGTTCTCCGTCCACAGTGTTCCAGAGTGACGTGTCATCAATGTGGAGCAGTCGACGACGAGTTTTTGTTGGAGCTTCGTTAGTTTTTCACCGCAGTGCATTTCTCGGATGTGGGTCAGAAATTCCAGGGACCCGCACATTTTGCCGCTTCGTTTGCCAAAATTGTGACCCATAGCCATAGCATGTAGATCCATGGTGTGCCTGCAGGGATCGGCCAATCGGAAAGTGGTCCATCCGCGCACCGCAAGGTCAACGTCCCATGGAGCGAGTTGCTACACCAAGCATTTCAGCATCTCGCGTGGCGAGCACGGGCCTTGGAAGTGGCAGATTTCGATGAAACTCCAGAGTCAATCTGCTGATTCTTCAAGAGTTTTGGAGATCATTCACTCTTCACATCATACTAGTAGTTCATGAATGACCCCTTTACACAAGCA
>CAMXCT020004801.1:20000-29020 GCA_947184155.2 Cladocopium goreaui | reverse complement strand
CAGTACGTTGGGGAACTCACTGAACTCTTCCGGCAATTTGGCCAAGAGTGGACAAAGAGGTGGGACCGCCACCTGGAAGTAGATGCCCACAAATGGGACCCGGTAATTGCCTTTGCCGAACAAGTACTCCCGATGCCTAGCCCAATGGAATACAAACCGTTGACAGTTGCAGACTGGGACAATGCCCTGCGCAAGAAATCCAAGAAAGCAGCCACAGGCCCAGATGGCCTTAGCAGAGCCGACATGTTGCATTGGCCCCTCCCCGCCAAGCAAGCTTTGGTTGACTTGCTCAACCGAATCGAGCAAGGGTTGCCTTGGCCTCAGCAAATGGTCACAGGTTTTGTAGTTGCACTGGAAAAAACCCCAGGGGCTGAAACTGTAAACCAGTATAGGCCAATTACAGTTTTTAGTCTGTGCTACCGTACGTGGAGTTCCATAAGAGCCCGACAGGTTTTGCAACACCTTCAGCCTTTGGCACCATCCACCTGCACAGGCAATTTGCCTGGGAAACATGCAGCACATGTGTGGTATGGCATCATGCAGGAGATAGAACTAGCACAGTTGAACAAAGGTAGCTTGTCAGGATGGGTTGTTGACCTGGTGAAAGCTTTCAACATGTTGCCCCGGACTCCCATCCTCCACTTCATGTACATCCTGCGTGTTGCGCCACAAATCATGTTAGCATGGGGTAGTGCCCTCACCACCATGGAGAGGCGTTTCAAGTTGCATAACTGTGTAGGACCAAGCTTGCGTTCAAGCACAGGTTTTCCGGAGGGATGTGCATTGTCAGTCACAGCAATGTTAGCCCATAACCTGGTAGCTCACCTTTTCCTCAGGCTCCGTCACCCCAGTGTGACTTTGTGGAGTTTTGTAGACAATATAGAGTCAACAGCGCCAGATGCCCAAGCAGCCGTCCAAGCATTGGAGACGTTCCATAGCTTTAGTGACGTGATGGATGTCGCCATCGACAAGGAAAAGTCCTACAGTTGGTCAGTTGATGCCTCCCAACGAAAAACCTTGCGTGACCAGCACCAGGTCACCAAACTCAGTGCCAGAGACCTTGGAGGACACGTACAATACAGTAAGGTTGTTACTAACAGCACTGTAACCAATAGGTGTGAAGAGATCAAACCACTTTGGGGTAGACTTGCCAGGTCCCTTGCACCTTATGCCCAAAAGGTAAGAGCTTTGGTAGCAAAAGCATGGCCCTCATGCCTTCATGGCGTTGCCTCCGCGCACATGGCAGATGACCACTTTGACAAGCTCCGTACTGGAGCCCTGCAAGGCCTGTGGGAGCATAGCAGTGGCACATCTCCAGCCATACACCTCAGCCTGGTAGAAGGACCATTGGCCGACCCGCAGTTCCAAGCCTTGTGGCAAACAGTGCAGATGTACAGGGAACACAACCAAACAGACGACTGTACATCGTTCTGCATGAAAGAGCTCCACTATACCAGAAAGACCTATGTGCCGAGGCCAGGCCCAATGTCTGTCCTCCTTAACAGATTGCACCAGATTGCGTGGTCATGGACTCAAGGAACCGAATTCCTAGACCATGCCATGCAAGTCATTGACTTGCGCAACTGTCCAGTCCAAGAGCTTAAAGGAAGACTGACCGAAGCATGTCAAGTGCGCATCCAAGGCATTGCGTCTAGCCGGAAAACTTTCCAAGGAATGCAATGGATGAATGCACCACTTACCATGGCAGGAACACGTCACCTCCCGGCAGAGGACAAAGCTCTGCTGCGGGTATGTTTAAATGGCACCTTCTTCACAGCAGACAGAAAGAAACACCAGAAGGGGCAAGGAGATACGTCATGTAAGCATTGCGGCCTCCCTGACTCCCAAGTTCACAGACACTGGCTGTGTGCAGCCTTTACCCCATGCCGGACTGTGTCCGAAACACAGGCCAATGAAGTGGCACAGATGATGCCGTGCATTTCAGCACATGGATGGATGCCCGAGCCACCCAGTTTGCAGCCTTTCAGACGAGAGTTAGCAAAGATCCCGGATGAAACCAAAAGCTTCCTTGCGCCACCTGCCACCACGGAAGTTGTGTATGCCTTTACTGATGGCAGTTGCCTCGCCCCGACATGTTCCCTCAGCAAGCTTGCAACCTGGGGAGCGGTGATAGCAATGCCAGACATGGCCACCTTCTGGCCCCTTGCTTCCGGTGTGGTCAAGGGGTGGGTCCAAACTGCCTTGAGAGGAGAGATCATCGCAGCAACAAGTGCATGTTGGTATGCAGTGCAGGTAGGTAAGCCAATCATACTTTGGACTGACAATGACTTGGTTTTCACAAGAATGCAAAGATTCCAGCAGAGACATGCCTTTTTCAAGCCCAACCAAAAAGATGCCGACCTGTGGTCAGCCTTGCATGCAGTGGTTCGCCGTTTGGGACCAAACTTGTTAGGCATCAAGAAAATTTGCAGCCACCAGGACGTTGCCAGTGCCGAAAATGAATATGAGGAATGGGCCTGCCGAGGTAATGCAGCAGCTGACCATGTAGCAGAGAAAGTCATCCATAGCTTCCCAGCAATGATGAGAATGTGGTTACAACTCCAACAAGACATTTCACACATACATATCCTGCGAAACCATGTACATAAAGCCCTCATTCAGGTTGGGCGACAAGCTGTTCGTGCACCTACTGCCACCACCGTTGACAAACAACATGTTGAGCGCATCACCCAAGAAGAAGTTGCCGAAGCCAATCTCGCTATCCCGAAAGTTGAAGATCTCCCAGCTAAATATAGTTTTCCTCATGCTGCTGAGTTGTTGAACTGGATCGCCCAGCTCACTGACCCTTCCGAACCAGTCAAATGCATTTCATGGTTTCAGATGAATATTTTGTATGAACACCAGACAGGACATACTGGTGTGCGACATGTGACAAAGCGTAAGGTTTGGGTCGACGGCATGCATGACACTAAGGCCGTGGACTTCGTTCGAAGAACAAAATATCTGTCATCTTGGATCCAAGGAGTGTGGAGCCATTTTGGCCCACCGCTCAAGCTGCTTCACCTAAGACCACATAGCTGTGTGGTACAGTTTTGGACTCAATGCATAGCACTGAAACTGCGCAGCGGCTTGGTTCAAATGGCAGATGACATACTTCAAGAAGCTCAGGGCAAAATCAACAGTGTTCAATCACTCAGGAATTTGTGAGATACCTTTTGATGTGAGCTGGAGGTGAAACCTCGACGACTCCGCAACGCTGAGTCGCTGAGACAATCAGAAAAGGTGAGAAAAGGTGATGGTTGGTGCGGGGAACCATCCCAAAATCTCCTGGTTTCAGGTTCGGTGAATTTCATTCAAATTCAAAGAAAAGTTTGCCTCTTATTAAGGACTGGGATTGATGATTTCTTTTCCCGATAAAGTAAGTTTAACTAAGTAGAGAAGCACGAGGCAGCCAACTAACTCCGTGACCCAACTCCTCTGCGGTTCTCCCAGGGCAACTACACCCTGACCTTGGAAGACGCGGACGGGCCAGGACTTCCGAGACTTCCGAGTTGATATGGCGAGAACGTGGGTCTTTGAGAACTGGTGAAGGGTACTATAACACAACTTGTTCACTTTTTCCTATGAATATTTGTAAAATACATACATACATACATACATACATACATTCATACATACATACATACATACATCCATGCATGCATACATACATACATCCATCCTTGCATGCATGCATGCATACATACATACATACATACATAAATACATAAATACTTAAATACAGAAATACAGAAATACATACGTCATACATACGTCATACATACGTCATACATACTATGCGTATGTTTTTATATGTATTTAACCAGCAACTTAATGCAATTTAGTACAAATGGATCTGTTGCTCTTTTGATGCGTCACAATTTACAGGATGTTTTATTGCTGCGAATGAGATTCCACAGTTTTAAGGCAATCATATTTGAGTTTACCCACCAGGCCCTCAGGTAGTGATCCCAAAATGGCACTTTTAGGTAATTGTATGGTCATCAACATTTAACTATATTTTGGGGGACCCAATGGCTTATGTCTCATGTTTTTTTCGCATTTACATTGCGAAATTGTGCATGGCGATTTTTGAGGCACGTATTGTCGAACTTTGTCTTGAAATGTTGGTTGTTGCGGGATTTTGCTGATTTCACCCCAGATGGCAAGTTGAACTTTGCTGAATGGGATTTGACACCGCAAATCACCGAGGTTTTGAAGCATCGTGGATCAGCTCTAGTGACTCTAGTGTGCCATGAAACAAACCTTCGCCGAAAGCTTTTTGAAGGCTGTTTCTGGAACTGGTTGGTGGTTCGCAACATTTGGATTATTTTTCCATTTTATATATGCGATAATTAATCCTTCCCATTGACGAAGTCCATCATTTTTCAGAGGGGTAGGGTTGAAACCACCAACCAGATATGTTTCTATCATTAATAACCATTGATAACCATTAACCATTAAAGTAACCATTAACCATTAATGGGGAAAGATGTTTTTCCTAAATTCAGTGGTTCATTTTTTCCCCATTCGAGACGGCTCATCCCACAGAAGTAGCGCCATTTTTTGAAAAATGGCTGTGGCTCTGGCTGAACTCCCAAAAAATGAAGAGTTTCATAGCATTTAAAAGGTGAGCAACGTTCTAGCTCCATAGTCATTATCCCGTGATTGAGCCATGCCCATTTTGTTGGGGCATAGCTACTCGCATAGATATCTTTAAAGCGACCCCACAAGGATTTTTCGCATTAGAACATCATTTGAACACCTTTTCTATTGAGTTTGAATTCCAGAGTTCTCTTCCCAGCGGCTTTCAAGAAATTACAACCTGGCGTGCCATAGTTTATAGCGGTTCCTTTGGACCTCGGTCGCAGGAGTTGCAGGTGGTTTACACCCTGCTACAGCTCTATTGAATTAACTGGGTAACTGGGGTGAACTAACCCACAAACACAATTCCTGGGGGTTCACCACGAATTAATTGACCCAAAAACCTAAATTACCTAGTCTGCACACCCAAAACTAAATTAGATTGGCTATCCCAACTATACCCCCATAAGATATCATAAAACTTCAGTATATCCCCATATCACCTGCAAGCTGGTGCCCCCCAAGAAAAGTTGGTATATAAATCCCATTGACTATAATAGATATGCATATGCAATTATATGCATATGTATGTATATATATATATATATATATGAACCATAATTAGTTGGACTACTTATACACCAACCTCAGTGCAAGTTACAGCTTCTCGCGGAGAACCGAACTCTAAAGTCAGCCGCGGTGGTGCAATCTGAGATGGACAAGATGGCAGCGGGAATGGTCACACCAGTCGAACGACCATGACATAGTTCTGGACTAGCTTTGGCCTGCTTTGAAATTGGCCAATTTCTGGCGCGCGAGCAATTTTCTTGGTAGCTCCCCTTCAAATTGGCTTTCCCCAGATGTGAGAGGTGAGGCTGACACGGATCAGCCACCCCAGCAGGATTTCAGCTGTCGCCTGTGCCGGAGATCGCTGTGCTGGAAGTTGCCAGGCTGGCTTTGTGAAAGCTAACCTGGGCATGGTCAAGGTAGCATTAATCACATGAGATTTGCTTGGAAGCACCTCATTGCCATGGGCCCTTTTCCAATCCTCTGCCAGGGCTGGATGGGCTGAAAAGAATGGCGTGCTGCAAGGCGATGCGTTGCTGGAAATCGGCAACCAGACAGTTTCTAGGCGATATTTCGATCGATGCTGGCGGAGTACCCCCATCCAGCTCAAGAGAGATACCCCATTAGATGGACCCCGAAACTGAACAGATCGAACGCTAACCAGGGTCGGAAGGCTGCACTTGGGAAAAGAGTAAGATTTCAACTTGTTGCTGCATATCTTGTTTTTAAGTGTATGGCTCATTACCCTTGGTTTTGGTGACTGCAGGTGGGCGGTTGCAACTCAACGCTTGGGGCAATTTCCTCGCTAACAGGTGGTTTGTAACCCTGCTTTGAAGTCCTATAGTTCGGGTTTTGGATGGAAGGGTAAGGATGCCAAACAAAATATCCAGCAATGAACCAAGTTCGATCAAAATTGAACTCGGGTGGCTGGGTTGATTCTTCGTCCTGGTTCAGTCGCTGCTTTCAATCCCTATCCCAAAACGTTGTCCGGGATCTCTCCCGACAAATGGTGTTGCCATTTGGTTGGGAGAGTGTAACCAGTGCTGATGAAACATGTGGCCGTGAAGGGGCGCTGTTTCTTGTCATGGGGTCACGCGCATGGCACATGTTCAAAAGCAGCCACCGGCGACAAATCGGCGGCAGTTGGTCTCATGAGCGCCATGAAAACTCCATGCCGTTGCTTGTTCAATTTTCCCAGGGTCCCGGGTGGAAATGGTTCAGCCACGTCGTTGAGGTGATTTGGTTTGGCCACCCAAACAAAGTTGCTGAGAACTACTGTTTGGCGGTTTCCGACATATTTCCATCCATACCTGGGAGGGTGATCCCCAATGATCCATATTTTTCGATATGGTTGGGACGTTGTGCGACCATCCAAAAAAACAAACGCGTTTATCATGTTTATCAGTCCTTGTTAATGGCGAACGGTTTCTAGCCAACCTTTCGATCGCCAAAGTTGACTTGATAGTTTGAATTTTGTTGGGTATAGATAGTTTAGACACATTTTTTGGGTTTTCAATGCCTTTCTGGGATGATCCCAACTGACGTGTTTATCAAGGATGGCTGAAACCACCTTTCAAAAACTGCGATTTTTCATGAATCGTTTTTTTTAATTTCCCACTATTTCTTTGTGGTATCCTTTTGTAGTGCATTTCGCAATGGAGAATCCCTATTTATAGATGATGTTAGAAAAAAATACACTGTGATTTTTCCTTTGCCATGTTTGAAAACCACAGGACAGGGTATCTCCATTTTTGGTCGGTCGTACCTCCCATGTTGTGTTCGCAACAGCCTTCCTGGACTTCCAAAAACCAAGTGAGCCTGAGGTTGCAAAGCTACAGCCACTTGGTTTCATGGTGTTTGATGGCACAAGTCGGCGTTGTTGGTAACAAGCAAGTGGGTAGTACCGTAGCGGTAGAAATGGTTCTTCAAACAGACCGGACATAGAAATTCACCACATAAAACTGAACAAAATGTGTAGATAAATAGATTTGCGCAAACATACATATATATATATATATATTATATAATTATATCCTTTATGAATGTGTGTGTGTGGTTTTTTTGACGTTATCAACAGGTAAAAACTGGTGAAACAAACCAGGACATGGATACAGAATGCCTCGCAGAAGCCATGGCAAAACCTGTTGCTAAGAGGTTGGAAACAGATCGAGGTGGCGATTCAACCACGAAGAATTGGAAATTGACCAACATTACCAACAACATTTTGATGGAAACCTTGATGTACCTCATGGCAACATGATGACAGATGATTTTGTGAACAAGACCTTGCAATCATTGCAACATGTAGTGCGTGGGCTGCACACGGTTCCGAGTTTGATCTTGCATTCATATATATATATATATATTTCATGGCCATGTCATTTTTGACTCAAGTTTCGTGAAGCAGATTGGCAAGTGCCAATCAAATCAAAGTCATGTTGTGTCATGCGCATTCATCTGCAACATTTCATGGCATGTCAACATGACTACAACATATCACATTTTTCGTCCCAACCCCCTTCAGGGTTCCCACCAATGACATTTTCAAATTTCCAGGTTCATTCATCAGTCCTTTGCTGGAGCTGCATGCGTTGATCACTAGAGTGCAAGGACAGCTTTACATCCTGACCCAGTTACACCAGAATATTCCTGAATTCTTACCGGAGTGTAAGGATTCCATCGCCCGTGCAGTTCAAGCCCACCAACGTACTCTCCAACATTTGACATCGCACCAGGGGTAAGTGCGCGGCCGGATCTGCACAGATGTCCACATTTTGCGAAAAGAGAAACCAGCAGCATTGGCGGGCGAGAAGTTTGAGCTGGTCAAGGCATGAGGTCACACACAGGTTCACATTGACATTTGCAGTTGTGGGTTCAAGTGAGTAGGCCATGACGTTCGAATGGAAGGTGGGCAGCTAAAGGTTTTGAAAGAAAATAAACAAGTGATACCTAACCAGCAAGCAATGGGATATAAGGGTACAAAACCAACAAGTGTGCAAAAGTTGTAAGATCTCAGTCAAAGGTACCCGAAAACGCCTCTAAGATCCAAGAGAATTTCTGGAAAAGGACACAGTTTCCTACAGTTTCCCAAAAAACGATGTACCCACAGAAGCACGATTTAATTCCCGGAAAAAGGTCGTTTGGTGGGTGCAGTTCCACCACCAAGTGGGCTAAATCATATAGGGGCTCCCAACTTTTGGCGCTTAGAATCCCAGTCCCACAACCCTAAGTATTCCATTCATCGTTTTCCCATAACAGATCAATTTCCTATAAAAAATCACTGAGATCTCCAAGTATTCCATTGAAATCAGGGATGAAAATCTCCAGTTCGGGGATACTCTCTGGTAATTTAACACTTAGCTACTGAAAATGGCACATAGAAATATTTGATATACCGAACTTAAAGATTGTGATTTTCCAGTTCGCAAACTGTGTGTGTAGCAGAGGGTATCATCATTTTTAAGAGGTATATTAACTATAAATGGCCACTTACCCCAAATCCCGAAAACTAACATCCATATCAACACCTATTAATGGAAACTAATAGTGGATTCGATGTTAGTTTGCATTAGTAGATTTTTGTAAAAATAGATGGATCTTAGTTTTGGGATACCCTTAACAATAATGGAAACTAATAACTGTTTGGTGGTTTGGAACATTTTTGTCCATATATTGGCAATGTCATCATCCCAACTGACGAATTCATATTTTTCAGAGGGGTGGCTCAACCACCAACCAGTTATGGTGATAACCCATGGATTATAGATTTTATACTCCAAGTAACCAATTTTTAGATCCATTTTTAGATCCATTTGTGTTTGAGAACTAATAATAATGTAGGGTATAACCCGACTCAGGTCTTTGGAGGA
>CAMXCT020004801.1:12500-15000 GCA_947184155.2 Cladocopium goreaui | reverse complement strand
TGAATGGCAACTGGGAGAATGAATGGGGAATGGAGGGATATGAATCCATAATTTTCATGGTATATATGTTGTTTTTACAGATGTATATACATATGCATACATATATATATATATATAAGTACATCTGCTGGTTTTATGATACACCAAGCGACCTGCCGCTCATGGTTGCTTTCGTTAAACTTATTGCGGTGATTTCTTCTGGGTTTTGGGGTTATCTATGAGCAACTCATTTTTCTTTGCGGATTATATATCTCATATCTTTGGAACATATTTTGAAAAAAAGAATAGGAACTAAAGATTTCAATTCTAGGAAGGGGGCTTGAACAGTGGATGAGAAGCTGAGTCTGCCGGACGCATGGCCATCAGGGGTTTTTGGCTGGGGGTATAGCTATGGGACCCCATGATGCCATAGATGTCCTTTTCCCTGGGCTTGGTGCGATCAGTTTGCCGTGGAAGTGATGACCAGACGCCGAAAATTACCGGCCATCATGTTAGTTATGGGATGGCCGTGCAACTATGAATACTGTATCATGAATGATTGTGGTATATATATATGATTGTATATGTGTCTATCCAAACTGATGGAGGTAGAAATCCCATAGCTATACTGATAGTTCGATCTACCCATTTTGTCCCAGCCATTGCGGCCTTGAGGCAAGCGGTAACGAAGATGGGCATTCGACCCAATCGCGAACCTCCGCAGGAGAGCGTGCAGGTGCGCGATGGCGCGAGGGCACAGCAAAAATGGGGGAAATCCGGCCATCATGGTGCTCTAATCAGATAAAAGATGATATTAAAATACAGGATGGCGTCCCTTCCGGTTATAAGTCGGTTCATAAACCCCATGAATACTAGTTCGTTATATCTACCATAAACCAGAGATTTTAGCCACTTATGTTCGGCCACCGAACGCGTTTCCGTTCACGGGGGCCCCATCCTGTAATAATTGTGAGGATTCAGCAGCCAAAAACGGGAATTTTATGGGTTGATTAATAGATGTCCTTTTCCCATTGGTTGGTTGATTAATAGAGGGGTTTGTCTGCCCCTTTAACAACAGGTAAATGATGATAGATGGTATACCAAACCGGCCCCTCTAGTTTTACCAAAAGGACATTATTGTTGAGTTTACTTATGGTGTTAACCCGTGGATTATAGATTTTATGCTCCAACTAGCAAATTTTTAGATCCATTTGTGGTTTGAAAACAAAAAATGTTTTGCTTCAAATGGGCATGATAATTGGGATGTTTCACCAATGGGGATGTACAAATGGTGATATAATGACGCAATAAGTCGTGGGATGGAATAATGGTGTGACTTTGTAAGAAAAGAGTACATACATATACATATCTCCATGTACACGGCCATGTTTCATGGATAATGTGATACCAGTGGATTTTGGATGATTTTGGGGTATCCCCTATCAGACAAATCCAAATGGGTTCCTCAAAAACAATGTACAGTATGGATGGTCAAGTTTTCGAAGGGTTGCCTCATTGATGAGGATGATGGGCAAGGTATGGTGGGTTATAGGTGTGAGACTGTTAGATTTCCATTATTGTCCATCTAGCCGCTAGCCCGCCGAAATCATAGTCTTGTTTCAGGAGAATTGGAAAAGGGATCCAGCCAAGCATTCCAAACTATCGAACGTGGCAATGAAATTTGCGCCATTTCGTTTCGATGTGTTCCCATTCATAGGCGATCCAGACAGTCATTAGCAACCCATGGTTTCCTGCTGCCAGATTCTTTCGGTGACGCCGAAGGGGTGGGCCGAAGAGCAGGCCGATTCCATCTGCGAGGATGCAGAGGATGTTTAGGGTGGTCAAAGTCCCAATTTTGGGGCTCTTGTAATATTACAACGTTCTACAAGTTACTACCGTATAAGTATCCATGCATATGTATACGTATGTGTATATATGTATATACACATATGTAATATGTATATACATATGTACGTACATCCATACATATGTACCATGATTTTTCCAGAAAAATAAAATGAATGGTCATGACAATTGTGAGAAATCCTATGAAATATGATATAAATACATAGGGGTAAATCCATGTAATTTTTACTGTAAATCTAACAAATGTACAATATGTCACATATTTACCCTAGGTTTGCTTGATTTACCATTTCTATTCATGGTTTACCATGTTTACCATATTTACAATTAGTATAAATCCCATTAGTTCCCATCAAATATTGTTTTTCAAGATCTAATGCTTACTGGTGCTTAGTAGGGAATGAGGGAATGATCTCTAATAACCACTAGTAATCATCCCATTCCCCCGTTCCCATCCATTCCCTACTAAGCACCAGTAAGATTTATAGGGATATCCCGATATCCCATTTATTCCCATGATCAAAACCATTACACCCCGCGGGTTTTTCAACCCTGCTTCGTAAGTCCCCATCAGTGGCTCATCCCAACCTACTAAGCACCAGTAAAAATGTAAATCAAGTACCCTCTGGTTTTTTAACATAGCCATGGAAGATGG
>CAMXCT020004801.1:0-7500 GCA_947184155.2 Cladocopium goreaui | reverse complement strand
AGCGAAATCCGATAAACCACCAAAAGGATGGTTGAAACATGTTGATATATAGATATAGGATCAAGCATCAACTGGTGCAGGATTTCGCAACCATCCCGCAGTAGCAGGAAGTACTTTCAGGCGAGACTGTGCTGAAGTTGGCACTAAAAAGATGTTTTCCCTCGAAGAATTGCTTGCAAACGGTGCAGTTCCAGCCTTTCTGATTACGGCAAGGTATGGCTTTATGGGTGGAATTGAACAAGAAATTCATGGCTGAAGGTGAACACTCCAAGCTAGTTTTCTTGATGTCATGAGCTGAGGGTTCCAAATAACTGATACTTTTGACATCTGACCATGTGAAGAACACTCGCAACAAAAATGCTGAGTCGATACAACCAAAAAGATGTCATCCAGTCTGATCCAGTCGGGGGATGGGATGGATGACCATCAACCAGTGGAAGAAAGCCTCGAAAAGGTGCTGGTTTACCCATGTCCCATTTATCCAAAATGATTTTGTTGGGCTTGAAGAACCATCCAAAATTGGTTTATCGGATTTCGCAACCATCCACGGTGTCCTCCAGAGCTTTCACCGGTACTTCAGGTAGCGAGGCCCAAAAACGGGAGGTGGCGGCCACACGAATGCAGCTGCTCTACCGCATGAGGCACGGTAGAGGGCACGGGCAGTGCTCTACTGGGATGGGTGTGTCTAAAAATGTGGTATACCTACAAAACATCTCCATTTGTATGTTGGGATGATATGGGAGAATGGTGATTCATCTGAATTTTGGAGGTGTTTCGCGTTTTCCCCTACTTTTTTTGCAGACAAAGCTATGGTTTCCGAGATGAGGCCTCCAAACGGTAGCTAAGTTTACGCACATAACTTGGTCAATTCTAAGGTTAGCTATTGTTTATGGGGAGATATAGCCATAGTTCATGGGGGTTATAAGCCAACTTAAAACTTGGGGGGCCTCACCTTCTGCAAATCTTGCCATTCTGGGATGTGGATGGAATATATTTTGTGCCTCCCAGATATGTGAGATTGGACCCCAACTGAAACTTTGAAACCACCAACCAGCGATAAAATTGCATATACTGTAGGAAGCTGCTTGAAGGATGGCAATATTTTGATCTTTTGCCATAAATGGCTGGAACGCCCAGCTATGAAAGAAATTGATTTTAGCAGGGTATCTAAGATAGGCCGTGTATGTTGGATGGCATCGGAGTGGGCGACGTAAGGAAAAAACGGTAACAAGGGACTGCGAAATCTCGTTGCTGGACCTTAGCATTGACCAAATCCAATGTGTCAATACAATGTACAGAAGACTGTGATCCCACAAAACTGAATCATGGATTTCGATTTGATAAATCGATATCACAACAGCGACCAACAAGTGGAGTGGTAAGTGGCCCCCATTCCCATGGTCATCGTGGCTGCACATCGACTGCAGATTAGTCAGACTTCTTCGGAGTGCCTCCTGCAGGAAAGCGCGACAAGCCATGAAAGAGAAGAAGGCCGAAAGAGATGCTGGAGGCCTCAAGGATGGGCCTTGGTGTGACACAAAAATTGAGGAATCTGACCAACAAAAATTGGACGTATACACAATTATGTATATATATGATATATATATATATGTGGTATTTTTTTTATATATATATGTATAATTAAAATGATTACATGTATGTATATATATATTATATAAGCCCAAGTATTTTAGGGGCATATAAGGGTGGGATATCATTGTATATACTCGGATACCTAGCCAATACCATGAGATCATCAAATCTTCTGGCCGGATTACCAAGACCGACCTCTGGCCACCGGATGGGATTGGCGTAGCAAAAAATAAAATGACCGAACTTCTCAGCTTGGTTTCTTCAAATTCGGCCCAAATCACCATATATTCTCCTTATTCTCCTTGCCAGGCAACCCCTGCCTTTGCTTTCCCTTCTCTCACACTTGTTTACTGCTCGGTTCAATGGGGTGCTGCTGTGATGTAATTTGTGATGATCGCTGTGATGCGGGTTGGATGGTACACATTGCGGCATGGAGTGGTTTGTGATCCTCCCGGCTGAGCCTGAAATTCCAACGGAACAGTTCACTTTTATGATGGTTCCAGTATACCTTCAGCAAAAAAAACTTTGCTCATGACAAGTATGATATATGTTTATGGTGACACGTATTTCTACAAACGTGTAGGCGTTGCGATTTTCGTGGTGACCGCACATGGACATTTTTGATTGGGGGGTGGGGTGGGGGTGCGGGGGTGTAGTAACGTCCTGACGACCACGTCCTTGATATTACGTAGACAACACATGTCGAGGTAACTTGGAAGACGCTCTTGATGCTACGTTGATGACGTGGGGCGGGGTGGGGTCGGGTGAAAAAAATAACATAATAAATGTTTACACAGATGGATGTCAAAGTTTGGAAGACGGTCGTGGAGTCCGTGGTCCACATGCGTAGCGAATGGACTCGGAAGGTGCGAGTGCGTGGAAGAACGAAAGTTGCAGGAACCCAACAAATTGATCGTTGTTGGCAACATCTCAATTTTTTCCCCACCTGCCAGGTGAGGGTTGTTAGATTTTATGTCAGTTGCTTCCTCCTCGTCCTCCTCGTCCTCCTCGTCCTCGTCCTCCTCCTTCTCCTCCCTCTTCTCGTCCTCCTTCTCCTCCTCCTCCTCTCCTCTCTTCTCCTCTCCTCTCCTCGTCTCCTCTCCTCGTCTCCTCTCCTCGTCTCCTCTCCTCCTGCTCCCTGCCGGACTTCAACCACGACCATCCACGCCCAGTGTTCCCTGCCGGACCTCAACCACGACCATCCACGCCAGTGTGCCCTGCCGGACCTCAACCACGACCATCCACGCCAGTGTGCCCTGCCGGACCTCAACCACGACCATCACCGCCCAGTGTTCCCTGCCGGACCTCAACCGCGAGTATCCACGCCCAGTGTTCCCTGCCGGACCTCAACCACGACCATCCCCGCCCAGTGTTCCCTGCCGGACCTCAACCACGACCATCCACGCCCAGTGTTCCCTGCCGGACCTCAACCACGACCATCCACGCCAAGTGTTCCCTGCCGGACCTCATGTAGGAAGATAAAATGTCAGATAGAGTGCCAGAAGATTTGCCAGGTAGAATGCCAGAAAATATGCCAGAAGATATGCCAGATAGATATGCCAGAAGATATTCCAGAAGATATTCCAGATAGAATGCCAGATAGAATGCCAGATAGAATGCCAGAAGATATGTCAGAATATATGCCAGAAGATATGCCAGATAGAATGCCAGAAGATATGTCAGATAGAATGCCAGAAGATATGCCAGGTAGAATGCCAGAAGATATGCCAGATAGAATGCCAAATAGAATGTCAGAAGATATGTCAGATAGAATGCCGGAAGATGTGCCAGTAAGAACATGTATAAATGTCATGGTGGGGATCACACGAAGTAAAGTAATTTTGCCCCAGTCAAATGAAGAACCGCACTGGCCCAACAATCAATGCTAGATTCTGGGATAGAAGCTATCAATGGATATATCGCCACAACATGTCCAAGTGTGACATAGCGAGCAGATGCGAGATGACAAAAAGCCTCTGCAAACTTTTCGTCGTCTCTTGACGAAATTGCTGATTTGAAAAATGACAAAACGTGAGGCGTTTTGACACGTTCATGTCAAAAACACACGGTTGTGTAAATCCGTGCTACCATGTTTATACATATGTATGCATCTACATGTGTATACATTTATATACATAGATAGATGGATATGTATGTGTTTGCATTGGGCATGTAATAGATACATATACTGGGCATGTAATTCGCGTTTGCATTCGAATGCTGCGATGGGATAAAAACGTTTACTTTCCAGAAAGGCAGGTTGCAACGAACGGATCGTGTGCATTACATTCTGAGCCCTGTCCGCAATGCCTTGCGTTCAATGGATCTGATCATGGGCACTGTCCCTCGCATTGATGGCTACGAACAATGCGTCAGCAGATTCGCGGCAGAGTTGGCTTGGCTCACCCGCTCTCTTCATCACCGTGAACCCAGCTGACACCAAGCATCCGTTCACTTCCGCTTCAGTGCTGGCTCGTCCCAGAATGCGATCGAAGGAAAGATGTGCAGGGAACCCCCCCCAGTTTGACAGAACGCCCGGGGTTCTTGCAAAGCTTCCCTTGGACCAAGATAATGTGGTAAACTGGTAAATTCTGGTAAACCTGAACAGGGCATATGACAAATTCTACCATTTGGAGGCTTCGGTGACCATTGCAAAGTAATGATGATGACCTTCTGGTAATTTAACATCGCTATGGAAAATCCTTATTTTTAATAGGTTTATCGGTATATCATTTCTGAGTGGGCAATTTTCCATAGCTCTATACATGTGTATAAATATATATATATATATATACACACATACATACATGCATGCATGCATACATATACATACATATACATAATTAAACATATATATATACATTTATATACATATACATACATATACATATACATACATATACATATACGTATCTCTACATACATATAAATATACATATATATATATATATGTCTATATTATATACATATATATATGTATGTATAGCTATGCTAAATGACCAGAGGCTAAAAGGCAAAACGGAGATCCTCAAGGCAGTTCATCTGCAAAAGTCATCCCATTCGGATCCCATTCGAAGAAATCCGAATCACCAGTTGATAGGTGGGATGACCATCCCAGAAAATAGTCTTTCAACCATAAATCACTACTGGTTGGTGGTTTCCAATAACATCATGTAAATGCCTCCATTTTTTAGGCACCCTTAAATGAATATATCCAACACACCAGGGCTTCAGTTGGTATCTGTGATGATCTATGAGATTTTCGA
The DNA here is from genome assembly GCA_947184155.2 of Cladocopium goreaui. NCBI lineage: Eukaryota > Dinophyceae > Suessiales > Symbiodiniaceae > Cladocopium > Cladocopium goreaui. Next base: position 2,641 of record CAMXCT020004801.1, on the reverse strand, counting down.
TGCAAGCAACTGGTTGGTGGTTTGAACCAACCCCCCTGAAAAATGATGGAGTTCGTCAGTTGGGATTATGACATTCCCAATATATGGAAAGTCATAAAATTCCATGGTTCCAGTCACCACCAACCAGATTATAGGGATGGAAGAAAGCCTCGAAAAGCTGAGAAAGGTGGAGAAAATCATGGATAAACTCTGGATGGAAGACCTGCACCAGTTGATAGACATCAGATGGTCAACATCCCATTATTTACCCTCTGGTAAACATACAAACATAGCTATTGAAAATGGCCATAGAAATACTGTAGTGGATTTACCGATATTAAAAATGGTGGATCTTTCCATAGCAAGCCGTTAGTTAATCAGAGGGTATAGGCTTTGTTTATCCCAGTGGCTTTCAACCATCATTTCGCAACCATCCACAGCAGGGCCAGTGATGATCCTAGTTTCGGATAAACGCTAGGTACCCCTTTATCGCTGGGTGGTTTATTTTATGTACAATCCCTATCTAAAATTCATGATTTAGGGGTAGCCCCATTTTAGGAAACCCCATATCACAATACACTGGATGAATGGAATGCCCCGCCAGCAATCCAGCCTGAAAAGCCGCCAGGCAATGCGATGAGGCAGGTTAGGGTGTGCAGACGATTACCAAAACGCGAAATGGTGCGTGTTTATTCATCTTTATGGGGTTCAACTATATGGTTGCTGATTGATCTTTATGGGTGTTTACTTGCTATGTGTTGATCTTTATGTGGTTTTAATACTATCAGGTTCAATGTGAAGAAAAACTCTGAACCATACCTCAGTTTGTTGTCTTGGGCGGAGTAAACATGAGGGAATTCAGGTTCAGTCTTTGCGCCACATCAAGCAAGCAGAATATAAGGGGATTTCAATCACAACTTGGCAATGACTGGTCAATATTCCCTAATATGTTTAACAAAAAACCAGTGTTGTTGGATGTTTGTACCATATGGTGACTTCTTAAAATGGGGGATCCCCAAGTCACCATGGTTGTTCAATACTAAAAATGTCATCCATGACTTGGATGATTTGCAAGTACCCCCATGACTTAGGAAACCTCCATGTAGTTCTTTATAGTATGGATATATGGTTTATCATGATATATCAAGTGAACATATCAATGAGGATTTGCAAGATCGTCATGGACTATATATAGTTTCAATAGTTTATCAATAAGCTATTATTTAAGCCATATATCAACCAATAGTTTATATCAACTAATGGTCAGCAGTTTATATGAACCAATAAGCCATGACTTTGCGCCGACCATCCAGGCCGGAAGGATCCCCAGTGACTGCCGCGGGGCTGAAGCAGGCGATGTTGATGTTGGATGTTTTTTCTGGGTATACCGGGGGACGTTGTCCCCCATAGATTTGGATTTTAAAATATGTTAAAATATGTTAACAACTATAATATGTTTTTCCCAAAAGCATCTTCGATGCTTGGGTTCTCGTTTAGTTGTTTAACCGCGTGGGGGAGCGACCTGGCTCGAACGGTGGTGTGCGGACGGCGTGGGTGCAAGGGAAAGGAAAGGAAAGGAAAGGAAAGGAAGGGAAAGGAAAGGAAAGGAAAGGAAGGGAAAGGAAGGGAAAGGAAGGGAAAGGAAGGGAAAGGAAGGGAAAGGGAGGAAGGGACAGGAAGGGAAAGGAAGGGACAGGAAGAAAGGAAGGGAAAGGAAGGGAAACGAAGGAAAAAGGAAGGGAAAGGAAGGAAAAAGGAAGGAAAAAGGAAGGGAAAGGAAGGAAAAGGAAGGGAAAGGAAGGGAAAGGAAGGGAAAGGAAGGGAAAGGAAGGGAAAGGAAGGGAAAGGATGGGAAAGGAAGGGACAGGAAGGGAAAGGAAGGGACAGAAGGGAAAGGATGGGAAAGGAAGGAAAAGGGAAAGGAAGGGAAAGGAAGGGAAAGGAAGGGAAAGGAAGGGAAAGGAAGGGAAAGGAAGGGAAAGGATGGGAAAGGAAGGGAAAGGAAGGGAAAGGATGGGAAAGGAAGGGACAGGAAGGGAAAGGAAGGGACAGGAACGGAAAAGGATGGGAAAGGAAGGGAAAGGAATGGAGCGGACGGCTGCGGACGGCCTGGGTGCAAGGGAGTGGCTGGAAATGGGTGGGGAGAAGAAGCCGCTGGTGATGAGCGAGCGTGGCTGCGCGGACGGCTGCGGACGGCAAATGGGTGCGGAGAAGTGCGCGGACGGCTGCGGACGGCGTGGGTGCAACGGAGTGGCTGGAAATGGGTGGGGAGAAGAAGCCGCTGGTGATGAGCGACCTTGGCTGCGCGGACGCCTGCGGACGGCAAATGGGTGCGGAGAACTGCGCGGATGGCTGCGGACGGCGTGGGTGCAACGGAGTGGCTGGAAATGGGTGGGGAGAAGAAGCCGCTGGGGATGAGCGACCTTGGCTGCGCGGACGGCTGCGGACGGCAAATGGGTGCGGAGAACTGCGCGGACGGCTGCGGACGGCGTGGGTGCAAGGGGGTGGCTGGAAAGGGGTGGGGAGAAGAAGCCGCTGGTGATGAGCGACCGTGGCTGCGCGGACGGCTGCGGACGGCAAATGGGTGCGGAGAACTGCGCGGACGGCTGCGGACGGCGTGGGTGCAACGGGGTGGCTGGAAATGGGGGGGGAGAAGAAGCCG
>CAMXCT020004800.1:10000-29027 GCA_947184155.2 Cladocopium goreaui | reverse complement strand
CTTGGAACGATCTGGCAGACAGCATCGCCAAATTTTGTGCATATCCGGACAATGCCCAACTGTTTTCCTTTGACTTTGCCGATATTCATACCCTGGCCCTTGAGCCACATGACGTTGCATGGGACTGGACCGCCTTTGAGTCCAGCCAATTTCAAGCATGCATGCCGCCCAGGTTTGATCGCACAGTCATCCAGTTGCCAGCATTTGATCCGCCCCAATTGAGATGCACGACGCAGGATGTAGACGATGCCCAGCATAGCATGTTGCAGCTCCGTATAGCATCTATCAATGTATTAGCCCTCGAGCATACCCAGCAACACAATGAGATCGGCAGGCGCCAAGGTAGCCGAACTGCTCGCATTGACTTGCAATTCCATGAGGCAGGCATGCATGTTGTCGGGGTTCAAGAAGCAAGAACTGCCACAGGAAAGTTCCAAAGTGAACATTATCATATTTTCGCATCCGGTGGTCATGGACCTGCATCTGCCCAGCTTGGCTGTGAACTCTGGTTGCACAAATTCCTCCCCTTTGCCAAGGGACCCGATGACACACCCTTGAAACTGTGCGATGGTCGTGTTGCCGTCCAGCATGCAGACCCCCGCAGATTGCTGGTTCGGGTTGATTTCGACTATTGTTCCATCCTTTTTGTAGTGCTGCATGCTCCATGCCTTCAGAAGTCACAAGGTGATGGCATTCTCCCAATTGACAAAATCCAGCAATGGTGGGCGAGCACATCCCATATGATGCATGCTGCCGAACCCACCACCTTCATTTGGGTATGCGTTGACGCCAATGCCGGGTTAGCCACACAAAGCACACAGTTCTTTGGGCTGCATGGTGCTGATCGCACTGGCCCACAAACAGAGTGTTTTGAAGCGTTCCTTCAGGACACCAGCCTATACGTCCCGTCCACGTTTGCCCACTTGCACCACGGCCCCAATGCCACCTGGTCACATTCCAGTGGAGCCAAATACCGTACTGACTACGTGTTGGCAAACCTGGCCGCATTCCAGCTCACGCAAAAATCGTACACCATGCCTGATTATGATGGGACGTTCACGCATGATGATCACATCCCAGTCGCAGTTGACGCAAAGGGTTGGACTTCCCTAGCTTGCAATCAGTCACACATCAGGTGGGATGAGGACGCCATGTTAATGCCCGACCGATGTATGGCTTTCCAGCAAGCCTTGGCCACCTTGCCATTGCCTACTTGGAATGTACACCCAAACGACCACAGTGTCATATACGAGTCACAGCTTCTTGCATTGGCCCGGCAGTTTTTCGAGAAGAAGCATGCCAAACGCACAAGGCCGCAGCTGTCTCCCAATACACAACAGTCGATTGCTATGAAAAGACATGTCCTGGACTGCGGCCGTGCCATGGGCCTCATGCATGACCCCGAGTTCAAGATTGAGTTGAAAGCGCTTGAGCTCCATGTCCGTAGGCTTGTGCATGCTGACCTCACTGTCATTTTTGATCAACTTTTAGTCCACATGCAGGAGGCAGGTCAACTAGGGGACTTTAAAGCCATGTATGCCGCGGTCACCAGATTAGGAGGGAAACGCCATAAACGTGCCACTCCTAACAGACCGATCCCCATGTTGAAAAAGCCAGATGGCACCCCAGCGCAAAGCTTCACGGAACAGCAACATATGTGGCTTGAACAGTTTTCTGCAATTGAAGCTGGCGTGATGGTGAGCCCTGACCAGGTCCGGGAGGTCTCGACACACGGGCCCATGCCGACTGATACACAACAGACAGCTTGCTTCCCAACTGCATGGCAGATCCAAGCTTCTGTTTCCAAGCTGAAGCGAGGTAAGACCCCAGGCCCCAACCGCCTCACACCATCCATCCTCAAAGCCGCTGGCCCGGTTTTTGCCAAACAATTTGCATTGCTTACGACGAAGGCCGCCAGCCATGCTACTGAGCCATTTGCATGGCGTGGTGGGCGCCTTGTGCCGCTCCACAAGGGCAAGGGCCCCCCGGATAACCCGTTGTCTTACCGTTCAATATTTATCTCAAATTACACGGGCAAACTATACCACAGAGCCATACGGACACAGCTCGAAGCGGTGTGGGAGGCCAAGATTTCAGCCCTGCAATTGGGAAGTCGCAAGGGGTTGGGCACCGACCTCGCGCACCATCTACTCGAAGCACACCAAGCAGCCTGTCATGTGCACCGCACCCCCACAGCCGTGGTGTTTTTCGACATGAGGTCTGCCTTTTACTCTGTCTTGAGGCAATCCCTTGTGCACCTCCCGCAAGACCCCACTGCCCTTATCCACGCCCTGCGTCGATTAGGTGTCAGCCAGGATGAAATCCGGACCTGGTTAGCGGCCACCGGAGACGACAATGCAACAGAAGGGGCTTCCCCGCATCTGCAACACCTTGTCAGAGATACAATGAGCCACACATACTTCCAGGTCAACCACCTGTCGCATTTATGCTGCACCACCAGAGGGACACGGCCTGGTGACCCCCTAGGTGATTTGCTTTTCAACATGATCATGCGGCTTGTGATGGAAGACTGCCGGAAGTGGTTTATTCAGCACACCCATTGCCAGTGGATGGGGTCCCCGCTCCACACATCATCCTTTTCAGACGCATGTGAAATGCCGCCGACTGGATTCCTTGACTTGGCGTATGTCGATGATGCTGCTCTGGCCCTTCATGCACCGACGCTAGACGAACTGGTTCACTTGATCCAGCACGCAGCCATGGCCATGCACCACGCCACCAGCAGGAGGGGAATGACGCTGAACTTTGACAAGGGCAAGACAGAAGTTTTGTGGGCCATAGCCGGCAAAGGTTCCACTCGCACAAAGCAGAATATTGCAGCACAAGGAGGCTTCCTTCACTGGCATGGACTTAACCAGGAATTCCGGCTCAGTGTCACGCAGTCATACCGGCACCTTGGCACGTGGATGCAAGCCCCACCACGGTGTGCGAGAGACATCTATGCACGTGCCTCCTTGGCCAAATCTGCTTGGGGTTCTCTGGCCAAACCAATGTATAGCAAACCGTATGTCTCGATGGCCACCAAAGGTAAAGCGTTCCAAGCCTTGTCCATTTCCAGACTTACGTACAATGTGCACACATGGTGCGCCGCAAGTGCGGCAGATTGGGCAAAATGGCAAAACCACATGCGCAAACCCATGGGTCTCATGGTGAAGCACATGCTCATGGGCACCCCGCCCACACATGTTGACACCTTGGACTTATTTGGCATCGCTGACATTTTGGCGCCTTGTGATCAAGTTCATGTGGCACGACTACGCTACTTCCGTAGACTGCTGCAGTATTGTCCAACAGCACTCTGGACTTGCCTGGTAGCCGCCAAAGACGCTCAGACATCATGGTTAGCCGCATGCAGCGGATCCTTTGCATGGTTTAGACAGTTCTACCACCGGCCCTTTGGGCCCAGCGAGAGTGAATCCGTCCTTGACTGGATTCCTTATGTTGCCATGGATACCAGGTGGAAGGGCAGGGTGCGAGCCGCTACCAGGGCGTGCAAGCGGTTCCGCCAAGCTGTTGCCGAACATCACCTATGGCAGAAACGATTTGACCGCGCCTTCCTGGCCGGAGGAGGCATTTTGCCACAGAGTGAGTCTCTACAGCATGAAACCTGGGCATGTGACCAATGCCCCAAGACATTCGCCAGTAAAAAGGCATTGGCCACCCACTCTGGCCGAGTCCACGGTTATAGACGAATTGTCAAGTTTTATGCAGTCGATGATCTTTGCAATGCGTGCGGTAAGAAATATCATTCCAGGCAACGACTGGTTGAGCACCTGAAGTTTGTGCCGTCCTGCCTTTCCGTTCTACAGGCATGCTTTCCCGCCCTGGATGATGCTACGGTTCAAGAATTGGATCAACTTGACCATGCGCACACCCTCAACATGCGACAGCAAGGGTGGTGGGCAACCAAGGCCCTGGAGCCCGTGTCCAGGCTACAGGGGCCTTTGCTCCCGCCAGCTGACTCGCAAGATGCATCCCAAATGAAGCAAAGATGGACAGCCAGGCAGCCCCGTGTGGGGACTGCGTATGAGAACCTGCAAGGGAGGCGTACCGATGCTCCTCCAGAGACACCACAGGTTATTCTATTTGAGGCCGATTTGCCAGCCTTTGTGTTTCAATCAGCCGCCGGACCCAACAATGGTGGGGGACGGTACGCAGCCAGAAGCCTAGCCAGTGAGTACGCCAGATTGCACATCAAGACGCTGGTGTTTGTGCATGTCTTCTCCGGCTATAGAAGACATGGGGATTTGCATCAAATGCTGGAACACCAGGTCTGGGAACATACACATTTTTTTGTGATTTCCATTGACATGTGCCTTCAAAAGATTGAAGGCAATTTGGCATCATCGAAAGCTTTCCAGTTTTGGATGCATCAAATAGCCATAGGCCAAATCTGCGGGATGGGAGGCGGCCCCCCGTGTGAAACTTTTACCGCCGCTCGGCTCCTGGAAGGCGGCCCACCGCCATTGCGCTCTGGAACTTGGCCTTTAGGTTTTCCACACCTGAAGCACAAGCAGTGGCAACAATGCATCGTAGGGTCGAGACTCATCAGGTTCTTGCTTGAGGCGCTCGTGCACCTTGCAATGCATGGAGGCGCTGGTTTCTTGGAACATCCGCAGTTCCCTTTATGGGCAGCTCGGAAAGATCCTTCAAGCATCTGGAGTAGCAGAGAGGTTAGGCTCCTGCGGACCTTGGAATGCGTGGGCATCACGTCCTTCGACCAGTGCACCCTGGGCAGCGTGGCAGTCAAACCCACCACCATTCTCCACGTGCGACTCCCGAAGTTCAGGCAGATTGCTTTGGAGGGAGGACATGGAGGTCGCTGTTCGCATGGACCCTGTGCTCATGAACGCATGGCAGGCCGAGACGAAGGAGGAGAGTTTAGAACGGCTAGGGCGAAGATTTATCCCCCAGGGCTAAATCATGCCCTGGCAAGAGCCATTAATTCATTTGTCCGTAGCACGTTTGATGGAATGGACACATCTCCCATGCTACCGGAGGACTTTTCCAAATTTGCGGTGGCCGATTTTATGCCTGAAGGCATTGTACAGCCCGACTACCACGGGTAGGGTCACGCACTTTGGTGTCACTGCATGCTGGCAAGGACCAAGCACAATCTCGTGCAGCAACATGAAAGTGAAAGTGTCATCCTTCCCATTGACGAACTCCATCATTTTTCAGAGGGGTAAGTCAACCACCAACCAGAAACTATGCCAGGCCGTCACAGCCACAGTGGCCACAGTGGAGGTGGCCAGCGTAACAAACGTCGTTTCGGGCCATCCTGAAGGCGATCCTTGGTGGTCATGGGGACATAAGAAATATTTACTCATTAGATATAATATATATATATAATGATTAGTATGAACGTGTATTGCTTATTGTTTTTATTTAGTATCAATGATCAATGATTATCAATAATTGTCATCATCATTATATGTTATTAGTATTGTTGTTGTTATTAAATGATAGTTAGGACTGGGGAAACTATCACAATACAAATTGATATAGCTCTATTTCAGGTTTGTGCATTACGATAACTTACCCAGATATAATATACATACTGCTTGGGTTCAAATATGTCGTTGTTTCAAGCATAGTTGGGATGTTGGTTTTGAGATGACTTGTTTTGGCTTGTTAAACGGATGGGTTAAAGCATCAACTATCAACATATGTATGTCACGTGTGTGTAGATGTTGTGTGAAAAAATGTACAGTATATGTATACTTAAATACAAACCACAAAAATGAGATGAGCAGAAATTTGGGATTTAGAGTTGCTTGGACATGGTTTTTTATACGCATCACCTTTATGTTTACCGTTTGGCTGGTCAGCTGGAGAAAGCCAGGGAATATGACCAATGGGCTGTTGGTCTCGTCGACAAAGCGTCATTTGTGGGTTCATCCAAGTGGATTGACAGGTAAATGGTTTCGGTGTCTGACCCAAAAATGTATGTTTACATATATATATATATATGTAATATATTATATATATTGTATATATATATGTTATATTATATTATATATATATTATAGTATATTATATTATATATATATGTATATATATATATGTTTTTTCCGACACCCCTCAAGTGATCAATACATGAAATGATAAAATGATTTGCAACCAAGGATTGAGTTTCAACCCTCCATGTAGTGTGCCATCTGTGATTCCTGCAAAGTGTCGTCTTGCTTTCAGCATCTTTCAGCAATGTAAGTCTGAAAGGACAGCAGCTGCTCGGATATCATGTGTGTTTTCTCCTGGGTCACAAGACTCATTTCAGCGATATCCCTCCTGTCACAACTTCTCTCTACAAAGGAATTATCCAATCATCCTCCCACAAGACTCTGCTCCACTATATACACATATACACATAGGATACACGTACATACATACACACAGGATACACATATGATACGCATATGGCGTGCGCAAATATATATATACACATACACAGTATATAGTTCAAAATCTTCCAGTCCAGAGTCCACAGGGCATTGGAAAACATCTCAGTCCGCCGGTCCTCGTTCAGCTTCAGCGCAGGCATGCTGTCCCTGCTGCGGCGCGAACCCAGTGAACCCAGTGAACCCAGTGGCTTAGTAGAGGACATGGAGGATCCACAGGACTGCAGCAGTGAAAAAAAAGATGAAGATTTATGATTTATGTCCTGTGGGCCCCCAAGATAATATGGGGGTATCCATACATACATGTGTGTGTATATATATACAGTATTCTGTAGTTGATTTTGTACTGTAATGTTTATACGGGATTATGAAGTCACCCATGGTTAACGGGACACTTGTTACATTGTTTACCAACCAGCCAAGCCGGATCCTGATTTGTTCCAGCCATCCATCATCAACCCCTCAAAATGGATGGTGGAATATGGTCTAATGCTATTTTATGGCTCTATTGGTAGCCAAGATTTTGACCCATGGCCCAGGCCATTGCATTTAGCGCCAAGACAGACAGTTGACCCATCCAATCTGGGGATGGAACCCCTACCTCCTCATATGTTTGTGTCGAAACAGCCAAGCGCAGGAGGTTGAGATGGAAGCAGAAGCAGAGGAGGCTGCCTCCAGCCTCTCATCTGGGCTTCGGAATGCCTCCGCCAAGGTCTTTGCAGATGAACATGGTGAAGGCACTGAGATGATCCATGAAGATCCCCCCCTGGAAGATCCTCAGAACGCCCAGAACGCCACCCTATTGGAGGGTGCCGCAGGTCGCCCTGCGCTGATCGTCAGTGGCATGTATGGTCCAGCAGGTGATATGGGGGAACGTGGACCCGCAGGGCCTCAGGGGCTGCAGGGCCCCATGGGCCCTGCCGGCGCCTCGGTGATAGGTCCCACGGGCAGTCAGGGCAGGCCAGGGCAGCAGGGGAAGATGGGCAAGACGGGCAAGGTGGGCCTCAAGGGCCATGCCGGCAGCCAGGGCGAGCCAGGCCGGGTTGGGATGGGTGACGTAGATCCAGGTACTGACACACATTGTATAAATGGCTAGGCAGATGTGACCGGGAGCACCTGGGTATGATATGGGAATGCTGTTGAAACTGTCCAAGTTTGTTGCTGCACTCAAGCATCCTGGCAAGGGTTCTGTGTTTTTTTTTTGCAGATTCCCCTGCTGAGCATGGGGTACTTCAGAGATCTTCAGAGGATTTAGAGTGTCTTAAACTGGGATCAATTGGCTACAACAGTGGCATATGCCCTATCTTTAAGTTTTAGGTTGACCTGGCAATGGAAAATCACTATTTTCAATTCTTTTCATCTCTTTTTCAATGGGTTAAAACATGTTAAAACCATCTCCGAGGGAAAATTGTCCAGTTTTCATCACCGGAGGATACTCATCTGCACAGTCTTCGCTTTCCCTTGTTTGCTGAGGCCCAAGTCACTTTCTGTGGACATTTGTCATGTTTCTATTGGAGTACCGTTAGTGCAGTTCTACTTCCTCCAGACTCCCACTCCCGAAACATCATGCGAAACACCCTTCGCCAGGAAAAGCCTGTGAAGACTTCTACAAATGGTCACAGCTTCTGGACTACTACAGCCAGGTGGTCTCAAAAATGGAGGCGCAAGCCAGCACACACGTCCGAGGTGCCGCAGGGTCGGGTGGAGATGAGATTTGGATCATCGAATTTCTGCCTGGTAAATCCCAACTGTTGGTAGCTTGTCCCATGAGAACTGCGGTAGAACCTCAGAAACCAGCTGAGTTGGATGTTGCTCCAAGATGCTCCAAGTTGTAGAATCGATAACTCTCTGATGATGATGCTAAATATGCACATGTCATAGCTTCATCTAGCTGATATGGGTCTGAAAATGGGGCATACCGTACCCATATGTATACTTGTAATTGGGACAAAGACGGTCAGAACCACCAAAGTTTTTTAGAGGTACCCTCAGTTATCAAACGTGGCAATGGAAAATCCACTATAAATAAAAAACATCAATGATTTCCCCACTATATAGAATCTCCATTGCTAGTGGATTTCCCATTGCCACGTTTGATGACACCGGAGGGTACCCCGTTTTCAACCAACCCATCTCCCCTTCGGCCCCAGGCATCAATCGCGAAGTCTCGATGCTACAGCAGCAGAGTGCCATCTACACGGCGCGCAGCTTCGCCCTGAGCAACGGATCGGTGGATTTGCACAACTACATGGTGGCGCCTTGGTTACGTTGAATGGTGATCTGACCAGGAAACATGGGTGAAAAACATTGTACATGGTCCTAAAATGTTCTAAATGAGCCCAAATTGGGGCTTAAGATGGCTTAAGTAAGAAATGCTGGAGGTTTTGACTAGCCATTGTGGTTTGTTCTAGCAAAATAGCCTTGTAACCAGCATACATGATGTCTGAATGAGCCTAAATGGTGGCCATTGGGCCGGTGGGTAAGAGAGTTTCTCACATGGAACCCCAGGGAAATCCCCCAACGACGAAGAAACAGGTTTGGAGGATGATGTTCCAGCTTTGAGAGTGGAACCTACTCGGAGATCCTGTATTGTCTCCACTTGGGGTCCATGGTTAGTGTCGTGGTGCCCAGAAAATTACCAAGGAACATGAGGAAGCTTGTGATACAGTCCTGTCGGGAAGGGGTAGAAGGCTGTACTGGGAGGGTATGTGAGGATATGTCTGTGCTTTCGACAAGTCCAATCCGCCCAAATGCAGATCAAAGGTGTCGGTTCTCCAATAGCCCCGTCAATTCACCAAAACCATCCATGTAGCTGCCATGTTTGAGGCGAACTACAAGCGGATGGCCGCTTGCTAGATACCTGCAATTGTTGGTTGGTCGTCGGCCGGTTGTGCTGGTGGTACGGGTCAAAATGGATCAAAATGGGACATATCCAAAGCTACGGATACGGCCTGCTGGCGCAGAAGAATCCATGGAAAAGTCATCGAATGTTCGATTTGGCCCAGAACTACAAATTGTGATTGGCTTTGTACCCTCTGGTAAACGTTTACATAACTATGGAAAGATCCACCATGTTTAATGGGAAGGCTAACTATTTCAATGGCCATTTTCAATAGCTATGTAACAAATTACCCTCTGGTTATTTAACATAGCCATGGAAAATGGCCCATTTATAGATGGTTTACCTATTCAAAATTGTTATTTTCCATGGCTATGTTAAATAACCAGAGGGTATATCATTTCAAATGATAGATGCCAAAAGGTGACAGATGAAGCTTGTTAGCCCAGTTAGCCCAGACCCCCCAATGGCCGCCTCACGAACAGTAACACCTAGTAACACCTGAATCATTGTGCTGCAATTCTGTGGATGGAAGAAATCCTGCACCAGTTGGTAGATGGTTTAATTCCTTTTACTGTCATCCCGTTATTTATAATGTTTCATACCTTTATCACATTTTATCATATTTTTAGGATGACAAATGTTGTGGAATACGTCAGTAATACCAAAGGATTTGATTGGGCAAGTCAGCGATTCCACAGGAGACTCTAGGACCGAACCGTATCAAACCCATGTCGGACATTTCAAACTAAGGTGTACAAAGCATATTGTATATGTATATATATACACATAATGTACACATTGTAGATCTGTATATACAACGATACATATAGATACATCTACGTAGTATACACTTACTCTATGGATCTCTATGGCATGTCTGTAATATTATGTAGTATATATATATACATACTATTATGTATACATAGCCGTGAATGCCTGAAATTTTTGGAACTGTGGTTCCCATCGTTCCCATCGCTTGAGCGCGGCTCGCTTCCGCGCGGCTGAGGTGAAGTCAGCGAGTTCTGCCAAGGAGGTCGATGAGTACTTGGCCAGGCGATGGGGTTATCAACCAATGGTTTTTATTAGGGGAGTTAGGGGAGTTCATCAAGGATTTTCATGATATTTAATGGGGAAGTCAGAAAAACCTGATATTTTTGTGGATGTTTCAGGATGGTTGTGACATTTTTGGATGGAACACGAAATTCACCAGCGATGATTGGATTTAAGCATGAAACAACTGGGAAAATTCCATCGATTCCAAGGGGAGGTAAGCGATTTATCATAGGGGAGTTCACAAACGTGGCACTGGGATAGACTTAAAAACACATGAGATGTATATTCAGTGGCCATGACTCAGGATCCGATTGATTGGAGGTACCTACCATATTGATAGGGCCTTATATATGGTACAGTACCCGTACCTCCATTTTAGGATCCTGAAGATCTCCCATATATTGGGAATATCATGGTGACCAAGAATTTCATTGTCGTTTGAGCTTTTGAATTCGGTCGGTATGATATGGGTCTGGAGATGGGGAGGGGTAACTATCCAAAAATGCTCAGGATATCACAGCGATGACATGTGATAAAACAGAATCATACAGGTCCAAATTTCCAAATTGTGGTCTATATTGTCTATAGGCTATAGGATGCTATAGGCATATTCCGTGTGTCTAACAACCACCTTAAAACAGTGGAAGCATTCCATCCTTAGAAAAAAATAGAGTTGAACACACAAAAAGGATCAGTCCATTGCCGATCTGCAGGATCTTTGGTTTTACCCATACCCTTCTGGAATCCCTCCTGTTTTCCGCAAGGAGGAGAAACCATCTAGAAATTGCAGACACTTCCACTCCTCCCATGTGTTCATCCCCTGAAATGGAGTTTTCAGGGCTCCATTTTTGGAGTGTTCGATACTTTGGTGGGTTGTGCACCGGAATATGTAATATTTTTTACATATTTTCACCATGTTATACCGGTACCATTTCTTACTGATTATGGATGCTGCGTGATAATCTTGAAGAGTGGATACTACTCGGACAATTGATAGAGGGGATGGCTTTTGCTCGGGAATAAAACCGACATTAAAACATCCATGTTTATGCCAGTGAAGCTGTTTCTTCAAGTTTCCATGTAAAGTTTATGCGGTGTCCCTATATGTCCAAAGCATTGAATATATGTGGATGTGATCAAAGAGATATCGTCGTATCCAGCCAAATCTGCGTTTTAAAGAGCCCTTGGCCGATTCACTAGACCTCCCCCCAGTCTATCAAACCAAATGAAGCAGCTTAGCAACCAGGGTCTACTAAGCCGGTTGCTCCAACTTTCTGTGGGTTAGAATGAGAACCATCTTAGGAGGTTAATGGACAGGGAGCAACCCTGAACTTGGCAGGATGTCGATGGTTACTCCCATGGATGCATTGACCCTTGGGTGCAATGAGAAAGGAACCCTTGCCTGGGAGGATCAGTGGAAAGGTGAAACACTGTGGGCCCGTAAACTGGCCATTTTTTATCCAACGAAGCTCTGTGCCCAGGCATGAGGCCCAGCGACTGTATCCAGCCTTCATCGGCACACAGAGGGTGGCCTCTGTTATGCAAGCGCAGAGTCAGCACCAAGGGCGGTGTCTTTCCTGCAGGCTTTGAATGTTGAGACATATATATATATATTGACTATGTTACCCTATAGGATCCATGTATGCTATATATGGTAACATGGATCCCATCAATATACCCCCTTTATGTTGGCATATATACCATACATGGATCCTATGGGTACTATGTTGACTTTGGATTTGGATGGTTTTGTTGTTTTTTTGCCAAATTTCTATGAGCTTTCGATGGGTTTCTCATCTGCAAAAAAAAGGAGACTTTGCCCCATCTCAGAGGATTAAGCCAACGACTATCAGTGGCTTAAATTGCTCTTAAAAAATGTGTAAATCGATGCAGTTGAGAAAAACATATGCAAAAAAAAATCCGAACAACAGTACCATTTTGTGGTATTGTGTGGCTTATTTTGTAGCTGGTCTTACTAGAAACTTGTTCGACGTTCCATCCCAAATGGAGCTGATGAGGTTCGCTGCACGAAGCCATTTCGCTGCACCCGGAGAGTCTGGCAAGGATAAAAATGAGAAGAGCAATACTTTGAGGTGTCAGCCTGAACACGGGTGAATGGTGGGTGAATAGGTCGATTGTTGCCAGAAAAGGAGAAGTAACATTATGAAGAATCATTAATATGTACAGTATATTATATATATACAATATATATATATACACACATATATATTGTAATATGTGGAGGTTTCCATATTATGGGGGTACCCCTAAGTCATCCATTTTAGTTTCGGATTTTCGAGACATAACCAACTAGCTATTGGGGGGATCCCCCGTGACTGTTGAGCTCCCTGGCGTTTCGCGGGAGATCGAAGGTCTATCATGATCTTAAAGGAATGTCTAAACAGATTACGGATGAGTGGATGGTTAACAAGATAGCAACCTGCAGTTTGGTTGATAATGTGTAAAGATCCCCCAAATGGGGATTCCTATTATATAATTATTATGGGGGACCCCAGAATCATCCACAATTTGGTCATTTGCACTGGGAAAAAGAAAGGTTTCGGGGTACTCCGATTTTCCAGACACCATTCTCATTGGATACAGTATTGGTAACGCCGCCTTATCCTCAGTTTTCCAGAGAGAGAGAGAGAGAGAGAGGCGGTGCTTGTTTTTGCTGATGGATGACTAATCTGTCCCCTTTCTGATACATTAAGAATTAGTTTGGGCTTTAGGCAGGGATTCCCCTTTCGATGCAAAGTTGGATAATGACTGCCTTCCGTCTTGTTGGTGATCTGGGAAATGAAGCAAAGTTTTGGAGGTTTGCCACTACTGTATCAGTTTGCAGTAGGTTTCTGCCACCCGAATTCCTTAATGGCAGTCTAGTCATGGCTAGTCAATAGATTTCACTTAGTGTGGCGTTTCACGTTCACAATAGCAAGAAGTACAGAAATCCTCAGCTCATGGGAGCCTGAAAAATTGCTGCTGTGAGGGGCTCTCTATTTCCATGTCAGAGGTAGTTCACTGGAGGGTATGTGACATATCTATAATATGTCTTGCATACTGTGACGATCCACTTGCAGTTTTCCGCAAGTACAGGTAGTGATTAGTGAATCACCACTGCTCAGCTGCTTCAAACGACCCATCGGTCAGGTCGAGCCTTTCTGTCAGCTTGCTGGCTGTGGCAGGTGCAGCTGCCAATCTGCGGTGAAATCTTACCATCCCCCAACTAACACAGACCCTGCCAGAGAGGGGAAATGGGCCATTCTCAGAGTCCATCTACCACAGCCTGCTGAGAAATGGCCCGTGATGTCTTCCACCCTGTCGTTGCTGAGCATTGGAGAAGTACCATGCTGTTGTCTTACATTGTCTTACTGCATTTTCTGCCAGCCTGGATTAAGAATCATCATCGACCCATATTTGCTGCTTCATCCGTGGATCAACTTATCAACCCTATTTATCCTAGGGATACCCTCTGGTTATGTCAAAATAGCTATTGAAAATGACCATAGAAATAGTGGATTTTTCCCATGAAAAATGGTGGATCTTTCCATAGCTATGACAGTTTACCAGAGGGTAAATCCCATTAGATCCCATTAAACCACCATAAACCCTCATTAAATCACCATTTTCCTATGGGATTTTAACCCCTGTGGACATTCTGGGCATACGCCCGGCCTTCTGATGGCCGCTATGGTGAGGTTCGCTCCCTGCCTCTGACAGGTGCATATCTACACTGACCCTTCCACCCGCAACGAAGGGCGCGGAAAAAAAGGGTGAGACTCTGTGCCTGCGCTGAATCATAATTCTATGAGATATTATATATATATACATATGCATGTATTTAATATATATATATATAAACTAATATATCATTAACTATATGATTGAAAAAGACATGAACTGTAATACGTGTGTATATATATATATATTTTTATACATCATATGAATTGATATGATATATATATATATATAAATACACATACACCATGCTAGATCTATGAATTTACGCTTACACATATCCAAAAAATACCAAACATATAGCAACATTAAGCCCGTGATGAAAAGAAAACTGGAAAAGATCCAGGATCACCCAGTCTGGCAAGGTAGATACAGCATGCCGGAGCTAGACAGTTTACACCCTGTTTCACCACGCTGTTGCATGTGTATAGTTGATAGCTGGCAAGGCTGGTAGTCCATCGTTAACTGTGTCCATATTTGGAATGAGACGTGCAAGTGACCAACGCTGTATTTGTTCCTCCGTCTTTGTAAACACCCATCTGTTGTAACTCATTGTGATTATACAGCTAATGCTGGTCGCAACCAATCTAGATTTGGAGCTTCATCAACTAGTATTACGTGTGTATATATATAATTTATATATATATATATATATTATATATATTATATATATATTATATATATATATATTATATATATATATATATTCAGTATCATATATGATACTGTATTCCAGAAAAAGTGACCCGTGTTGTTTCCCACTCTCTGCTGGTCGACCCAGGAGGAGATGTCACTGCCAGCGCTGGTGGACAGGTGCGTTTTTAGAGAGGACCTGGCACTACTTCCAGGATGTTTTTAGATGTGTTTACTAATTAATGGTGCTTTATCATTATATGTCTACTATATACAGTATATAAGAGATATATACTACACATATACTATATACTATATATCATTATATGTGTACCCGATATATAATGTGGGTATAAGAGATCCTAAGAGTTTCGTGAAATGTCCAACCTATAAAGCTTCCTGGAGGCAAAAAAAATGTCGAGAGGAGCTGGTTTTTTTTTTGCCCGTGAAATCCCTGTATTTTTAATGTATCCATCGGCAGATCAATTATACTCCAATTTAATTACCGTTCCATTTACCCTCTGGTAATTTAACGTAGCTATTGAAAATGGCCATTGATAGTGGATTTTCCCATTAAAAATTGTGATTTTCCATAGTTACGTTAGTTTACCGGAGGGTAATTCTTGATTTAGCTCTTCATTTCCTCATCGTGGTTTTTCCTCAAAATCATAAACCATCCCTCAAAAATCACGGATGTTTTCTGGAAATTCTTAGCATCAGTCATGGTCGCCCGTCCGCCCGTTGAGGCCATCCATGGATCACTGGGAGCTGCAAAGACGTGCTGTGAAGTGTTTGGAATGCCCAGCTTTGGAGCCGGTGCAGAAATGATCCTGTTTGGCTGTCCCATACGAAAATGGAGATGTGACTGTGTCTAAACTGTGTATTTCTGGGTGAATTACCCTGGCTAAGTTGGTTTGACTAGTATAACTATGTTTATGGTAGAGATATTTCTATTTAATGGGATAAAAAGCAACTTATGACTGGGGGGCATCACATTGTAATGGGAGAATGTTCAAAGGATATGACCCAAAAACCTGAGAAGCTCCAACCTATGCCCAAGAGAGGGTGGTGTCATGCAGATTTTGACGGTCAGCACAATGCTGAGATGGTTATCCTGATTAATCACGGCAAGCCATGTCCGACAGTCCACTAGCTAGCCTCATGTGCCAATGCAAAATTATGGTCAAGAGCACAGATTTTGGCAGTGCTGACATTCTCTGCGTACGAATTTCAAGACTTAGGGGACCGCGAAAACAGATTTGCATGGTGGTTCATCCTGCCCAAGTGGGTTTTAATCCCAGCAGTGGAGTAACCCTACTTATCCCACTTATGACATATAACCGGGAATATAACCTATCTACCATTCGTGGGATGAGCTCCCAGCGTTCCACCATCCCATTCTTCTCTTTTTGTGGCACCACCGCAGTGAGGCATCAAAGAAAAAGGTGAAATTTCACCCAAGGAGGGGGGTCCGGACAAGGAACAGCTGAATCCACGAAGTCTGATCGTTCTTGAACGCTTCAAAGTTCGTTCTCCTTGAAGGGTATATCAGGTGTATATATATATATATACCATTTGTTTGCGGGATTGAGAACCAACATGATAAGAAATTTGGGGATAGGTTGAAGCCACGAGGCTTCGGTCTAGAGTTCACTTCTTGAGCTCTCGCTGACTATATATAGCTGACTGCTGGAAGTCTCAGAGAATTCACCATCATCATGTTCTCCTGTAAGAGAGGCTTTAGAAAAGGCTACCCCCAGTGCATCCAAATCCAATGGTTTTTATCATCATTATCCGATCATGGCCACAATCAACCAGGTGATATACATGAAATCAGAATTAAACCATCACAAATTGATAAATTGTATAGACATTAGTAACCATAACTAACCATGATGAAAACCAGTTCTAACAGTTAAAATGGCTTATTTCATTGGGATCTACCCATGTTCAGGTCCCAAACTCACATCCCAAACCCGCCAGGAGCTCCTTCGAATCCTGGGAATTCCCAAGCACAGCTCCTTCGGCAGCAGTTGGGTTGTAAAAATTAAGGGATTACCAGAGGAAATGCTTAGGGATTCTTTCGGAAAATCATCGGAAAATTTGTTTATGCATTTCTTTAGTCATCTACAAAAATAATGTATATCGATCTTACATATCTATCGGTAACGAGACCAGGATGATCCAACCAATGTTAGGAAAAAGATTGGATTGATGGTATCAATCCGCCACTTAAGAATGATGGACATTGATTGTGGATGATGTTTTCACCAACCATCAGGTATCCTTTTGTAATGGGGAAGCCATGTTCGATAAAACTGCTGGAGTGGTTGTCCCCAACCCATCCCCATGTTTTGAATCGAAATTTTACGCTCTAGAATTGGAAGATAAACATGAACTATATATATAATTTTATCTATATATATTGTATAATATTGTATATATACTGTATTCTCCAAAATTCATTGTTGGCCACATCCGTCGATATCGTCTCCATATCATCTATACCGTCTATACCACCTCTCTGGGGTCCCCAGCGAAAATACGAGCCCCAAGTCACAAGTCACACAAGTCATCAACTGATGGGTGGTTTTATATTTTTAACATGTTCCCAATATATATATAAGTATATATAAGTATATATATACATATCTATTCCATCAACCATTAGAAATGTTATGTTCCGTCCAGGCTTCAAGGTGCTGAAGGAGGTCAGGGACGTCAGGGACGCCGCGGCTGTCGGTTTTTTACGCTTTTTTTTTTCGTCCAAGCTGGAAAGAAGGTGATGAATATCAGGAGATCATCCATGAATAATAGCGATTTAGAGGGATTGATAGGAGCTTATGGATGTTTGATAAGGATTCATGACCAACTAGAATGGCAATCCATTTTTTGACTTAATCGTTGGTGATTCGAGTATGTCCCATGTCTCATAGTCCCATGAATATCCTATTGCATCACCATTTGAATGGATTGACCACGCCCCTATATGTGGGTGTCTTTTCTCCAACTTTTCACGGCGTAGCATAACCAGGATGGCAACGTCAACAAGGTCAAGGGCAAAACAGCAACATCTAAAATGGTCTCCCCTTGAATATCTTGAATTTCAATAAGTGTGCCATGAAATATTTTGGAAGAATAAATTTTGGTCGAAATCCCAGATATTTGGACAGAGAGGTTGGGGATATGATCAAGGGACGCAAACAACCGATAGAACAAGAATAATACCCTCTGGTAATTTAACATAGCTATGGAAAATGTTCATTTATAGTGAGTTTTCCCATTAAAAATGTTGATTTTCCATAGTTATGTTAGTTTACCAGAGGGTAAATTTGATATCTTGTACAATACGCAAAGCAAAGCGCCGAATTCAGGGTTCCCGAACTTTCAGTCAAAAAACATCTGCTGAGGTTTTTCATATTCGTAGAGTGTGAAAACTTGTGTATATATACCTATCCAGACTGCTTTATATAGAATCATAAACATCAAGTAGCATATGCATACGTAAAATGATTGACAATAGGATACAATAGGTATAACTTACAACATATAACATATTTAAGATAGCCTCCAGTAGACTAGATATGTATATATGTGGACAATCCACCATGAAACATCATTTCACACGAAAGCCATAGATTTTCATGGCAGTTTGGTAGCTTACAGACGGTTATAGATTTATAGGATATAATATGTATATATATATATGTATAACTATATATATATATGTACATAACACCATAATAAGTCATAATGTATAGTTAGAATATCACTTAAACATTAACCACTACATAGATAAACCATGGGAATCCATGGGTTGCCACAGCAGGTACTCACCTTCGACAGGTCGGTTGTGGGCGATGGCCTGGCTGATGTCTTTTTTTGGGATGAAAACTGACAAAAAATGACCATCAAAGAGCATCAGAAGTGGAGATGTACAGCAATACTTAGGATTTATATGGATATATATGGATTTATATATACCATCCAAACTTACTTAGGATTTATATATATACCATCCAAACTAGGGAAGATGAGTCAGCAGAAGATGAAAGATGTGACCAACACAATGAGGATTTGACTCACCAGAGAACAGGGATGTCACCTGTGAAGAATTGATTCAACCAACAACTTGGAGTATCACCCCACGGATCGTCACTGGTTAGTAACCACAGCTAGTTATAACATGCTACAGCCCATCTATTGATGGGATAACCTCCACTGCTCGGCTCAAGATCTTTGTGCGGCGACGGGGTTCGTTGCGCAGATGGATTCAAAGATGGAGAAGGAGCAGGACGTTACAGAATGGTGCGAAGTCATCATAAGGCATCATATCATA